>JABJVR010000053.1:503988-530428 GCA_025773905.1 Chitala chitala
TTTTTTTTCTTTTAAAAAAAAAAAAAAACACCATTTAAATATTTAATTTATTAACTGATTAAATTATTGAACTGGAACCGGCAAAAAAAAAAAAAAAAAAAAAAAAAAATCCAATCTGGCCCAGATCAGCATCTGTAAAAAAAAACCCACTTCAGTCAGACTTGAGATACATTATGATGGAATTTACAAGCTGATGTACTAAAACTAAGACATGACATCACATACATATGCTTTGATTTTACTAGAAAACGCTTCAGACATGTAATCTTTCCTTTTATTAGTCAAAGGCTACTATAACTTTACAAAAAAAAAAAATTACTTTAGAGCACATGAGTCAGTTTGTCATTTCTCAGACATCCACTTGTGTCAGAAGTGGTGTGGGCATGGGACACCAAACGTTCCCAACACCCGCTCCACATTGACAAAATAATGTCCCTCCTTAGATTACACATACTAGCATAGTTAATACTGCATGTGCCAATATGAGGAGGGGACACACAGATCTTTACATACAGGACCTTTCACAACACACCAGGAATGTGGGTAGAGGGGAAAAAAGCCACATACCTTACACTCAGCCAACTGGGGTAGCGCTACAATACTGGGACACAGGGCTGCAAAACATTTTCATTTCTGTTATTTGACTGACAGTAAGCGGACAGGACCTTTGCTTTACTGCATTACTTTAACACTGTTACAATTTACAACAACGTAGATATTTTGTGCCAGCGACTGAGGATAGGACTACATGATGAGAAACACAATAGTACCGAAGACATTTCACTGGACAGTTTTTGTTCCTCCGTCACATACACACACGAGCACGGAAAGCCACGTGTATGCCAAGAAAGGAGGGCACCGAATCCTTAACATGCACATTTTATACGTTGCACACTTTAAAAATACAACTTTTGCCACTGGGTTGGTGTAGATAATTTGTAACTCCCCTGAGAGTCTTATATAATTACTGCCTTCTAAATTAAGCAAAACACAAACTGGCAAACACATTAGCCTTGCACGTGGTAACAGTACTAATAACGGTACGAAAACAAGCCAACAAAAACGCAAGGACTTTTTTCTACAGAAAAGAAATAATTACAGATATATCATAAAAACGTATATATACCTAACCAGCAAACGCACCAACAACAAAAGTAAACAAAATTTAAGAACCTCACCCGCACAAGCAAAACCACCCTACAGCACTCTCCTCAGTTTGCGTAAAAGGGGTCGATAGTGCCCTCAGTCCGAATTTATACCGGTTTGACGTCAACAGACCATCGATACACCACACAGTGAAAAATTTTACTGCAGCGCCACCTTACGTTCATAATCGTTGCAGGTTAATTTAAAACTGCTGGAAACAACCTGTAATTGTGAAATGGCTAAAGTTCTTTCCAATTAGATACATGGTAAATGCAATTTTAGTTTGACTACTCAAACGGACACTAAATTGATGGTGTGTCAACCGAAGAAAAGAATGGAAACTACCTGTCGATTGGCGTAATTCCTTAAATTACGTTAAAGTATGGGTGTGGTCAGGAGGAGTGTGCTGTTTTAATTTGGAAATGTGGAAAAATAAACACATCCTTCTGGTACTTATAACTGCCGTGTCGTCTTGGTTTACTTTTTTAGCAGTTTCTATTAAAGTGCATGGTGTGTGATGTGGAACCTAGATGGAGATTGTCCTGGTAAATTCTTTACAGTAGCAGAACACTTCAGTAATCTGTTCTCTTAAAATGTTCTAAATAGGGGTAGAACAAGATAATGCTTAGAAGTAAACTGGATTTATACAGAGACAACAGGACTTGTTAAATTAGGTTAACGCTGAACATAACTGTCCTTTCCTTGCAGGAAAAGGAAATGTTGTATAAAGAAACTAGTTTTGTGCCAATCCTTTTTTTCCCCAAAAAAGGTGTGCACAACTATGCAACTGGGATCCTGAAAAATGTATTTAATATACAAATAGCTTTTACGTGATTAATGATGACATAAACTACTAAATTCATTAACAGCTAAAAGCATTTTAACTCTTGGAAATGTTTTTGCTAATATAGCCACTTTTCGTTCTGACACTTCAATTACGCTCGTAACATGGATTCTGAGTTTTTTTTTTTTTTTTTTTACGTGAATGTGCCCAATTTTAGCTGAAGCAACCATGAGAGATGCCCATAGGCTGTTCACAGATGGGTACTGCTTTCCTTGGTTATAACCCTCTCTTCTTGAGAGGGCCCACAGGTTTTCAACTAAGTTGAAATCAGGTGAGCAAGGGGGCCCAAGTCATTTTACCGTCTTTGAACCCTTTGCAGCGTAGCCAGTCTCTAGCGTACTTAGATGCACGGGACGGTGCACCGCTTGAATTAAGAATTAAGTTTTTTCCGAGTTCATTATCAACCTACTGTCGGTTTCTGATGGCCACCTTTCTTATGCAGCTGTACCAGAAGTCAAAAATACACAACTGTATACAGTATAAAGTGCTTCTAATTTAGGACGACTTGGACTGCTTCATTCTGTATCAAGATCCTTTTTGTCTATGCTGAAGGTTATATCCGGACGTCTGTATATCGGAATGTAGTATTGATTTTTGGGTAAGTATATTTTCTGCTTGAATATATCAAGCTAAATAAAAGTATCGAAGTTTTAAAGCCAGCTATGCAACTGGCTGGTTTCCTTAATTTAATTAATTCCTTAATTTTGCTGTGACCTAACAGCAATTGTGTTGTATACATTTTTAGTACTTTTTGTACCATTGTCCGAGCGTCACTATTACTTTATTTCATGAAGTAATAGTGACGCTCGTTTTAATATGTCCTTATTTTTGCCTTATACTATGTCGTCTTTACTTGAACAACCAATAGCAGGCTTCATAAATATTATGCGGTAAGACTGAACGTTCCATTTAACTTGTCTTGTTTTATGAGGTCATAGTAAACAAAACGGCTAAAAATCGAATGTATGTAAAACATTAGTTTTTCAGTGTGTAACCGAACCGTGACAACGGCGAGGTAAGACTTTATGTGTACGTGTTAATTTTATTATATTTTACATATTTTTGTGCGTTAGAATAAAAGCATCCCATGGTTTGCCGCCCGCGCCTTACGGGAAACAGCTTGTTCAGACGGTTGCTAGCAAGTTGCAGCCAATCGCTCGTATGTTGAGCGAGTTTTTACGAGTTTTTATTCATACTGAGGGAGTCGCTCGTATCATCGTTTTTGCCCAAAATGAGTATGTATACAGCTCTCGTAACTCAAGTGCTCGCAAGTTGGAGTATTTTTTTAGAGAATATTTTCACTCATTTCGATTTACTCGCAAGTGGGGGCACTGTATGCGTATGTTGAGGTACCACTGTATTTCTGTTAACCCATATTCTGTTGTGAAAGACAAGCTAAACTTTAATAGATTTCTTTTGCCACATATGGAGTACTTTAATATGGAGTGTTATTTGGTGATGAAGAGATGTTTGTATGAATTTCAATAAGTATGTAAATTCTAAACTAATTTGACTTTAACTGTTAAAAATGCTATTATTAAATCTCAGCCATGCTATCACTGTTGGAAAATTGAAAGGAGGTTTTCATTAGAACATCAGAATGATACGTTGCTGTGATTGCCTGGAGCAATACCGTGAAAGGCAGGACATCATCATGGTCAGTTCACGGTCAGTTTCTCTATTGTTTGTCTAAGAAAGTAATTTTTTCATCAAATTCAAACGTCCTTGAATTTAAGTATTTGGTCAAATATAGTGGACCATACAAATGTAGTCAAATTATCATGGTAACTAAGACTCACTCTTATATACCCACCCAGCCAGTTTGTGCTATTGAAAGAAATCACAAGTCTTTTGTATTTTTGTGGGCCTCATCACTCAAGAGCTGTCATGTCATGAGGTATATGTACATCTGTGCAATATTGTCCTGTTTTACAAATAGTATGTGTGGCTTTGTTTTACTGATCACACTACATTGTTTACAGGAGACTGCAGCAGGTGTGACGTATCAGCTACTTGTGTGACCTGTGGCATAGAAATACCTGTACACCAGCCTGTCACTGGTCATCTGCATTTTCCAGCTGTTTGCTGGTCACCGATGCTGTCCTGCACTACACTTTTAAAAGCGTGGAATTATTCAGCCAGCACAATGCAGAATTAAGTTTATATGTTTCAGTTTACCCAACTATTTGGATTAGAATTCTACAAAACATTTTTGTCACTTGTAATAATTTTGATTATCAGTAAATATGTTGTAATCTGATTTTCACTTTTTAAACAGTCAAGTCAATATGAATTGGATTCTGTCAGTACAGATATCACAGAATGTACAGTTTTGATTTGGGAACATTTGCCATGCTAAGTGTCTCTTTCATTCTAGTCTTGAACTTAGTTGTATCCTGTGGTGGCTGGTGGTGCAATGGGTAGTGCATCAGGCAGGACTGGGGAAGATGTCCTGGGTCCAATCCCACCCCAGATACTAGGTGTGTCCCTGAGCAAGATACTCAGCACTAGCTGCCCAGGCGCTGAATAATGGCTGCCCACTGCTCCCCCAGGGGATGGGCTAAATGCAGAGACCTCATTTGTAAGTCACTTTGGACAAAGAAATTTTCTGAACGTATAAATGTAAATGCTGCTCGTCTTCTGTCCAAACCAAAGGCAACCATGCCAGTGCTGGAGGAAGAGAATTCATAAAAATGAACATGTTCTATATGTGCTGAGTACCTTAAATTGAAACATTTAGTTGGCGCAAAGCAGATGATATTGTGAAATAAATTATAAATACAGGCTTTTTTTCACCTTTTGTCTTTGACCTTACTGCTCAACGTGGCTTTAAAAAGGTAGAAACAATCATGACAAAAGGAAAAGCAGGTAATGGTGACATGGGATGTCACGCCCTGTAATTATTACACTACGGCCTTGTCTTGTTCATTTTGTCTACTCAAAATTTGAGCGAACGTTACCTCTCTGCAAAGTATTATTTGCTACAACCATTGCTAAATGTGTTATCTCCCAGTTGGTTGCTGGTGCTTCTCCAGCTCCTTTTACTCTTTACCCAACTTTACCCTCTCATCCATCCCAGTTTACGTCGCTGTCCCAGCCTGCCTTGCAAAGGACAGTGAACCTGTGCCTGTTTGAATGAGCTCGAATTGTGCTTGACAGACTATGTTTGAATAAAATCTGTGGAAGGAGGATCCAGCCTTTTTGAAGCAATTCATGAGGGAATACATCACCCTCACATCTGTATCAATTTATTGAATAAACAAAGCAATAGGGTCTTCATGTGACTCATACATTTTTTTGGTCCAATTAATTTTCAAGCACCTTGGCACATGAGCACAGAGCCCCAAAAATTAACAACCTACTGTATTTGAAAATTAAACCTGTAACATCATGCTCATCTAAGGCTGTAAACAGCCAGATTCAAATTTGTGACCTCTACGTCCGTACAATCTATTTGTTTCATTTAGTTTTATGACAGATTTACTATTTAAAAGTTCAAAACGGGTGTTATGTCACAGATGGAACCGATACAAAACCCAGGTGAAAGAATTCCGCTATAGTAAACACAGTTACGTAAACATGTAAAGTTTAAAATCATACCATAGAAAGTTGAACTCGGTTGGTAATAAAGAGTGCGTTAAAACAATTCTTTAAAATATGACGAGAAACCTGAATGTGCCACTAAAAGGACGTAAATAAAGAACACGTTGTCCAGTATTTGACTGTACATTGGACTCCGAGATGACTCAGTATGTGATTTGCACGATTCTGCTCCTTCAGAGAAGTCGGTTCTTCAGGTCATCGGCGCTATCAATCGAGAGAGGGGAAGGAAAGCGTACATACATTTTGGAACATAAAAAGAGTGTAATTCTGAAAGAATATTTGTAGTGGCAATCAGCATGCAGCAATAACTAAAAATGTAAAAATTAACGTTTGAAAATACGTTGAGAAAGTCGATTTACCTGCTGCTGCTGCTGCTGCTTTATGATCTCATCTCTTGTCTTAAACACTGGAGCATCTTCTACGATAATTCCGTCTGCCATCTCCCGGACTTTGTCCAGTAGTTCTTGACTATACCTGTTTAAAGACACAGAAGAAAAAAGAATACATATGTATATATTATGATAATCTGCAACACTAACACTGTTACTGATATCTTATACACGCAATCTAAAAAAGGTGTTAAAACGTAAAAAACGGCACTTTAAAATCAGCGAGCATACCGACAACCAAGGAAGACGTTATTTGCCCAGACCATAGACAAAGCTAGTAGATGATCCAAGTGCGGATCTTCACATTCGCTGATATTGCGAAAAATGAACTCTCGCCTGCTTTTCCAGTGTTTTTCACTTTCTGACGGGGATCGAAATGTATCTATTCGCTCTGTCAGATGCCGGTTCTGTTCAATAAACTGCTCAATATCCTCGGCTGCCATGCTTGGAGCAAAAGGAAATACCATCAAATTTCATTTTAACGACACAAACACTCTTTCTATCACGCATGCGCCAGTGAATATTTGTAGCTAGATTTATGACAGTGCCACACTGTGGAGAAATTTAAATATATATTTTAATTAAAGGGGAACGTATTAAAACAGAACAAATTAGAAGGTATAATGGATATAAACATATGTTAACGGAAATGCCATATTTAATATATACATTATTATATCCTAAATATTTTCAAACCCTAATTTACAGTATGTTTTTCATAGTTATTCCTTTTTACGATATTCTCAAAATCCATCCATCAATCCAACCACGTATCTCTGTAGGATCATGGGTGGCCTGGAACCAATCTAAGGCATCCTAAGGTGTGAGGTCATGTCCAATCCATTATTGACTTCAACAAGACAAGAGGCCCTTACTGTCCTCTGCTCATACACGGATCTGCAGTTGAGTTAGTCAGCAGCTTCCCTCTCTTGGTCTAACACCTGGTCCATCCTCAGTAAGAGTCAGCAGAGGCTATTTTTGCTGAAGAGGCTAAAGTGCTTTGGACTGCGACCAAAAACCCTGGAGAATGTCTACTGCTTCACCATTAGTAGCAGTTGGTCTGGGTGCGTTACCATGTGACTAGGTAACATAACTGCTGCAAAGAACCTTCAAAACTGCCTCAACTTCATTCCACCTCTTACCCAATTCAAGTATCTAGGATACCAGCATAGGCAAAATTTTAGCTGGTGCCATTTACTAGCATTTGCCTATATGGCCTATGGAAGAAGCATGCAGAGAACCAACTCTGCATGCTTCTTCCGCCCTCTTTTTACTTTTCCATCTGGTGTAACTACCCAACACCTGCACTGCCCAGTTTACAGACAGTTTTTTCCCCAAGCCAACAGGGCAGTAAGCAGCTGGTGACCTGCAGTACCATTTATTTTGCTGCTCGTATTTATTATTGTTTACATGTTATTTCACTGCATTGAAGCACACTGTCATGTTTACACTGTCATGTCTAACTGCACCTTACATTGTCTGTATTGCACAACTCCTTGTGTCTCCCTGTAGCCTACATGCAACTGTTGCATACAAATTTTGCTGGTACATGAGACAAAAAAAATACTTGACCTGAACCTGTGTTAAGTGCAATTTGATGTCTAATCCACTTAACCAGCATATCTTTGGGCTGTGGGAGGAAACATACATGTGGAGAGCATGCAAACTCCACACAAGAATGCCAAGAGCCAGATTTCAACCAACAACCTCCTCTGGAGGTGTGAGGCAACAGTGCTACCCACTGAGCCACTGTCACGTACAAAATACTTTTCCAAAAACATTTAAGAATTCTTTGAATACTTGTTTTGACAATGATACCAGGTGGCATGAAAGCACAATGGGTTTTGTAGAGCATGTTTACTTCAGGCTGAAATTTGATAGTTGAAAAAAATGGAACACACGCCTGTATTAATGTTGTGGTGCAGAGAATGTGGCCTTGTATTTATACATGACTTGTAATCCAAAGTCTTGTGATTATTTAACAGTGGAATGAATACTCTCATTCAGATGGAAAAGGAGCAGCATAATAGGAATAGGAGCAGCTCAACTGACAATTTATTTTGTGGCTTTCAGTTATAACAGGAGCACACTGTACTTGTGCATTTTAAAAATGAACAATTTCATTCCATGTATAACATGCAGAATAATTGGTCACTGTCCCATCCAAGCCTAAATAACACTGGGTCAAAATTATAAATGGACATTTATTGTTTAATTAAACATAATGTATACAAAATAATGTTCTTCCCATGTATTTGCTCAAAGCACTTAATATGTAGCAACACTACAAAATCACTTGCAAGAATTACCACTAATAAGTGCATTTAAGAGACAAAATATGTGTAGATTTGAAACAAATTGATAATGAACAATTTAAAAATTCAATTATAAAAAAAAAAAACAGCTGCCCCACTCAAATCAAGAAATGGAATTTGTTTTATGAAAAAATGGAGAAGCAGCAGTTGAACCCCTGGGGCCTGTCATCTAGTCTGACTTAGGACTTGAAAGAATAAGAGGAGGCCATTACAACATAGAGACTGTAAAAATGACTGCAGACAGTTTATTTGATAATATAGTATCCCATTAAAAATTACTTCATTGCCTACTGCTTTATATATTCTTGGTTTTACAGGAAAACGTCCAACCAGGTAGTGAATTCTAGCATTTGTATGGAAATTATCATTTTTAAACACCAACAAAGTTCAACATTCTGTTACATAAACTCAGTCCTAAAAGTGACATGAAGGCAGAGAAGAGAAAATTGCTGTAATTTGACTATGCACGTACACTAAAAGCTAAGGAAGTCTTGAAGACATAAGCACATCATAGCATGAACCTAAAGCAATTCATAGGCTGCACCATATCATTCTTTACAGGATCTGTTGAAAAGATGTATACGTTCGTGATAGCTAGAGATATAGACATATAATACCCAATACACAACATCAAAACATTTGGTATATTAGTAGCTTATGCAAAACACTTACTTGAGTGTTAAATATGTTTTTCCACTGCAGAACAGTGATACAAATGGGAAAGACTAAAAAAAGTTCCCTGAAAATGTCACTTTTGTTGAGAGAGAGAGAGACACTCACATCACAGACAAGAAAAGAAAGAAGATGCAAGAACCCTCAAAGTGGACCATTTTCATATCCACCCACTGTGCAGGTTTGCTGGCAGTTGAAGGAAGACAGCAATTTTGCTGGAAAAAAGAGGGGAGAGAAAAAAGGAAGGGGCAACGCTCTGCAGCACAGTGGATTTCACATCACACTCACTCAGCAGGGATTAGCAGTGCTTGTGTGTGTGTGTGTGCCGGAAAGGCAGAAGGCGAGGGATGGCACTGACATGATGTAACCGTCAAGAAACAAAGCAAAGCATAGAGTTAATTCAAAGGGATACTGATGCCCCCCGTTAACCCTTGAGAATGATATAACAATAATCCATTACAATGATGGCAACCGCTGATGCCAGGCAGAAGAAACACAAACAAAACGAATGGCACTGTTCATGGCCAGTGCCAGTTGTGGCTTTTCAGTGTCTTCTATTTACACTATGATGACAGCACAATGCTTTCTTGATGCAGTGACTTTGTGTGCTAGACATGTCTCCCTTCCATTTACACAATGAAAACAATGTCCCTGCTGCCCAAGACAATTGCCTTCCGCAGCCAAGAATCTTTGGTCTAAACCCAACTTTCCTGAGTACATTTTGTACAAGAGCCTATCCAGTTTGGCAGACTGTGTACAAACCTATCAAGAAGCCACAGCACATTTAGCTTTATTAGAGAAGATATAACGCAAAATCAATCCCCAATTTTTTTTTTTTTTGCACGTATCTATGAAATACGTACATATTTCCTTGCGTTGAGACTTCATCTTTTTTGTTGTTTCCATTACAGTTCAACCAACAGAACTTGAACTTTGCACCTTTTAATGCATTTTTTTTCCCATGACTGAAAAACTAGCTGAACGTGCTAATGCTAATGCACATACAAGAACAAATTAAAAATGAATGTAAAATGGTACTTTTGTACGTCTCTCTCTTTCTTGTAGACGTTTGTTGTTTCAACAGTTAAAACTAATGTCACATACTTGAATTACTTCTGATATATGAACTAAGGTACCATGCTCTAGGGAAAAATGCCAGGGAATCTCGTGGAACTTGAACAAACTTTTTTTTTTTTTTTTTTTTAGATGCCACATACTTTACCGTACTTGACTACAGCACAGCACATGAATTTCTGAGCTCTAGAATGTAAAAATCCACTACCATTTTCAAGGACAGCATGGTGGAAGACACACAAAACCACTAACATATTATATGCTAAAATTAAATATTTTGCACTTTGAGAATAATAACTTTTTTAATTTACATTTGTAATAAAAAATAAATTGAGCCAGCATACAACACATCAAGAAAATATTTTAAAAATACATAACATTTAAAAAACAAACCACCATACTTCCCAGTCCATTCCCAGTTACACATGTGCATAGCCTCACTGATACCTGCCACATACACAACACATTCACAGCACCTGCTTCTTTTGCAGAATATACAGTCATTTCAACGTCAACGTGGTCTTTACCTGCTCAGATTAAGTTTTGAAAGCATAAAAGCAGAAAGTGTACCCACCACTGGTGAACTTAAACAAACAACCTTTTACACACTATGCTGTTTGGAGTTGCACTGTCCTACGGTTAAGGTATCGACTGAACTGTAGCTCCTTGGGTGGGTGATACTGTAGTAGATGAGAAAATGGAATCATGTCAGGCACTGAGAAGAGAACTGTGACTTGAGCAATGATTTAACCCAGAGTATTTTACTTGATGTATGTCAGCGGTGTCAAAGCACGGTCCTGGAGAGCCACAGTGGGTGCAGATCTTTGTTTCAGCCAATTTCTGCTGTCAAATAAACATTGACTTTTTTGTATAATTACTGTGTCAATCCTGAAATTCAAACAGATTTGATTAATTTTTAAAAGCATGACAAATTACTTATGTTGCGTCTTATTTTTTAATAGTAATGATATATCTTTAAATACATTCTCATTACTGATCACTTAAGTCACTACTCCTGATTAAGCATCTTTGTCACTGGCACCTGCTTCTCTTGTTCATTAATACAATTAATGATTACTGGTTTCAATTAAACACAATGCTAAATTATCGAGACATTTTCTTCTCAGATTTTGCAGATAGAGTGACTTTGTAATGTATATTTTTGTTACAGATCTTGAAGCACAAGTCTCACTTTTAACTTCTTTATAACTTTTTTCCTTCTCAAAATTAAAACAACTAAGTGCAGACAGATACAAATGATCAGAAAGAATGAGGAGAAGCAAGGATGTGTTGCTAATTGATATTTAATTAAGATAATGATGAAATTAAAATGAATTAAATGGTTGAAAGAAAACCTACACCCACCGTGGCCAATCCAGGACCGTGTTTTGACACCCCTTGAATATCAAGTAAAGTAATTGCTCTTTTTCCAAAGCTCATTTCACTGTTTTAGTCTGTATTAATAGTTTATAATTATTTTAGATGCTAAATATAATCAAAATTCTGTTTTTTTTTATTATTTTTTTAGACTGTTAAACTGTTTGTATATAGAACCTCAGATGAAGAACCAGGATAATCAAGAGTACTACAGCAGGTTCACTTCTGACACTTTTAACTGGTAAACTAATATTACTATTTATGTATTTTGCCACTACACTACGAGTCGATTTTATGAAATATCACTTCTGTTTGGACTATATGGTACTATTAAACAAAAATGCTATGCAACGAGACAGCACTAGCTGTATTTTCTTTGGACCATTACCATGTCAACAGTAGGTCATTTCACAAAGAAATAATAGTTACGGGAAAAAAATAGTGAACACATTTAAAATTTAACAAAGTCTGTCTCAAAGACAATTAACTTAATTATTAACGTATTTATGTCTGTTAAAATGTCAGTTGTCAAACTGTCAATTCTCCTGTTGGCCACAAGGAGACAGGATTGTGTGATTTTAGTAGACAAGACGAGACGAAACGCATTCTACGACTTTGATAACATAACCTGTCTTTTCAATTTCTATCTGTCTTAAAATCATTTTAGCAAAAGTATTGGGCACAGGTGATGATAATACAAACAGAACATACACTTCTATGCACAGATGCGCACCCTGTTGAGTATAGTAAAAGGCATTAGTAAACGTTTTTCCTCTCACTATTAAAGAAAGTGAGTTAAATCAATTAATCGTATAACACGTAAATACGTTGGTGGTAGGTCACCAAAACGAGTTTGTTTTATCCGATTATAAAGCTAAATATTTTACTAAAGCAAAATGGGGTTCAGTATCTTCTCACTCGTACAGCACTACTGGAGCCACCAGATCTTTACTCATCTCCTTAATTATGCTACTTAAATCAACTCGTTCACAGCCAATTGTGATAATTTGCAAATATAATTTATGATTATGGTTTCTATACAAGCATTGACACATTTTATACAAAACTAACTTAATCTTTTAAACTCTGCTACAAAGCAAGATTGTCCTCTGATAAACTTTCATCTCTACCCAGGTATCTGAATTACTCATATTTACCACAATACATGAAGACCTGTCTGAAAGGGCTCCTAACATTACAAAGGTAGCGGCTTGGTTTTGTGGTATTTAGCAAAAAATGCCAGATTTTTTAAATAATTAAAGTGGAGTCCCACCTGTCTCTAAAACATGCCTTTTAAATTAGACAAAACTATGTGAACGGTATTCATATTACGTTACGTAGAAATCGTTACTTTCAAAGCAATGCAATATGCAAACTACTCTCATACAAAAAAGTATATTACTTCCGTGTTCCTTACTCTAAGCAGAACTCAACGATTCAGTCTACCTTATTAGTTTTACGATCTCTACCTCCGATGTACTATGGTTAAGATTACTACTACGAAGAAATACAATATGAGAATAACTAAAATATTCTGTCAGAAAAAAAATGTTATATGCTTTTAAAATATCCATAATCTTTATTTTTGTGAAAACATCATACACATCAATACAGATATGATCAATGTACAAAAGTTCAAATTTAATTTACACAAGAACACCTACTAGACATTAGGTTAGGTGTAAGGTATTTTCTGCGTACTTGCTCCAAATAAGATGGACGGTAATACAATGAACCGCCCCATGTACTGACTCGACAAGCTGCTGACGTTATCTTAACGTTAATGGTCGCTATCACTTTCTCAAGAAACTTGACAGGTGAGAAAAGAGACCTCGCCGTTTTAGATGTTGTTCCATGTGCGGAATATTAAAGGTAAAAAAATAAAATGCCTTTCGGGCATTGGTATTATAAAGTACGTCATTAATATGGCGCCAAAAGATATTTAAGAGTGAGATTATTTTTGTTGTAAGGTTGCACATCGGAGGGCAGAGCAAGCAAGCAAGCAGTAGGAAGGACGGAGATGTTCATGGAGAAGCGTTGCGAAACTATGTGACAGTGCCTGGCTGAGCTGAGTTGGGTCGTGCGCTGAAATTTAAACCTGCGCTTTGCGGACATTAGAGGGAACAGGCAAATGTCACGTTAAAGTGGGACACCGGAATACAGCGTGGATTTGGGTAATTGCAGAAAATGCGGTACGATTGAACAAGCGCAACTATTTTGCTAAAGGAGACACGCACATTAGCCACCTAGCCTGCAGTTTAATGTGGGTTTCGAATGACATCACTTCAAAGTCTTGAAAAGACAGCTAAAATACAAACAAGAGCTGCGTACGCATCCGTTGCTATTTTGTTGCATTATGTCGTGTCTTGGATTGGCACTTAAGGTGGAATAACGTTGCTGGTCATTTTGATAGCTACTTTTTTTCATCTGGACACTAAAAGAGGATATAATGCTGTCACTTTGTGCGAGCCTAAAACGCAGAACGCCAATACTGCAGCTAAGCAGTCATATACTAGAATTAAAGAGGTGCCTATCGGCGGTTACCAGTTATCTCATTTCAGAGCATCGTCCATCTTCCTGAATTAAGGACGGTTTTCTTTTTCCAAAAGCAGCGTGCAAACCCTGCAAACAAGGTGGAAAAGGTACTTTTACTGTCGTTTTTTCCGTCAGTTGGATTTGGGAAAATACTTAAGGTATGAGTCCTGGGGTATCCATCCAGTGCATGTAGGTCATGTTTCAGTTGGATAATTGTAAAAAGTCGCTGCACGTACCTCTTACTAACTTTTTAAGATATATAGCCATTTATCTAAAAACTGTTTAAGTGATAGCGTTGTGTAATTAATTGGCTTCATTGAGAGAGCGATATTTTAGCAGAAACTGTCGTGCAATAGTATCACAGATGTCGAGGTTTCTGGATGGATTTTGTGACATGTTGTGCAAGTGCATCAACCTTAGAGCTACATTCGGAATTGAAGTTACCGAGGTTGTATACTTGATTTCAATGTACTAACGTTTTCGCAAGTCATCACGTCCTATACGGTAAACTTGCAATTTCGCTTAAATGTATTGCAAAGCGGCGACATTCTTTAATGTACAATTTTGTAACACGAGTGACACCAAATGTATCCAAAATTTTGCCCTCCTTGTGGTGGATTGCAGAACGAAGTTGGTAGCTGGAGGACAGGTTGCATGTATTTCCTTCCGATATAATATACGCCCACAAGTCTGTAAAAGGGTTTGGGGGGTAAAACATGAAGAACACACGGAGGACACCGTTTGCCTTGCACTGTTCTTTTCCAGACTGACCGTAGGGGGCGTGGCTCTGCCTTACACTGTTCATTTCTAGACTGACCGTAGGGGGCGTGGCCCTGCTTTACACTGTTCTTTTCCAGATTGACCGTAGGGGGCGTGGCTCTTGTTTACCTTCACGAATGGGGGTGGAACACGCAGTTTATGCTGTATAATAGGTTTTCCTCACGTCTGAGGGGAAAGGTTACTGACCCCTCTTGAAGAAGGACAGTGTTTAGATTTCTAAGTTGTACAATACTATTCAGAGGATACAATTAAGATTTAAACTTAATTGTATTAATTTAAACCCATTGTTTTTGTACTGCAAGAATCGTTTCATAGCTCAGTTCCGCAGCATTAAGTATATCTAGTTTAACCTTTCTAGAAATGTGTTGGGTGGGTTTTTTTTAACCATTCCCCTCCTAAAGACACCGGTAGAGCGGGCTGCTGCTTTTTACTTTTTAAGTTCTGTTATTTGATGATAATGCTAATTGTGGTATTTCAAAACAATTTTTTTGAGATGACCATATTGATTTAAATCTTGGGGGGAAAAAGAAATTTTGTTAGAAGTTTGTTGTAAATGGAAGGCATGACATGAAAGCTATGATTTATACAGGTTCAAAAGCCAGAGCATTTGGCAATCTGTCAGGACTTTGCTGTGTGGGCTATGCTGTCCAGAGAGGAAATATAATTGAACAGTCTTCAGTTTGAATCAATTAAAATAAGGTCTGAATTGTCTTGGGACTTGTTACATGTTCCCAGTGGCGACAGCTTGCCTCAATCTCCCTAAGGGCCCAAAAGAGCAGATGAGGCAGTAGGTGGGACATAAACTCCACCCACTTTGGCTCAGTCTCCTTCTCTCTAGAGGATGGCTTTTCTTCCTGTGATTAAAGCATGAGGGTACTGGAAGGGGTTCTGAGCAATGTACATCCACATGACACAAAACGTCTGCTGGAGGGGAGCTGGTCTGTTCTGGGAAGGTCTCTCTTTAAGCTGTCTGGGATTTGGGTCTCTTCAGCACCGACTGGTTATAGAGATGTTGATGAAGATCCTCAGGCATCCAGGTGGAGCTGTCTGGAAGTTGAATCATGTCAACTGGATGACGACTTGTTGACAGGAACATTTCGCTACTCATCCAAGTAGATTTTTCAACCTGAGATGAAATTAGTCAGAGTCCCAATATTTATCCTCCAGGTTGGTTTCAGTACTCAACTCCCTTAGATGGGCTCGTTAGCTGAACAATGGCAGAGAGTCGTAGGGATGTTGATGTCCTGACTCCTGCTCCCTTTGTCAACACAAAGTGCTTAAGAGTGGCTGACCTGGTGGATGTGTGAAGTGACCTTAATCTTCCTGTGGACTGATGCAAGAGCAACATTGAAAAATAGGGGACAGTTTGTGTCTGAGGCCTCTGCCTCTATTGAGGAAAGGATTTTCAATTTTTGGATTAATTGACTCCTTCACTGCTGTCTCAAACCACCTATCCTTTCTACCTAAAATGTGCACATCATTGTCTTGAAATGAGTCCTGTTTCTTTTAGATGAAGGTACACTGCAGATTTCAGTCCTGAGGTGTTGCCTTTCCTGTGCTGGCACATCCTGTTGTGTAGCGGTTGCTTGGTTTCTCCAATGTAGAGCTTTGAACACTCTTCACTGTACGGACTGCGTACACTAGATTACTCTTCTTGTGTTTACGTATCTAGTCCTTTGGGTGGACAAGCTTCTGCCTTAGTGTGTTAACGGGTGTGAAAAACACAGGTATGTGGTGTTTTCCAAAAAACCTTTTCAGCTTTTCTGACACACCGGACACGTATGGAATGACTGGGTTCTTCTATTGATCCTGAGTCTCAGGTCAGTCTGCTTCTTTTTTCTTGGATCTGGAAAATGATTTAAAGGCCCAATTTGGGTATTCCAAAACTGTGTTGTAGTGTCCTAATGACTCCTAGTTTGTGTTGAAGGGGATGGTGGGTGTCAAACCGCAAGTATTGATCTGTGTGTGTGGGTTTCCGGTAGATCTCTTTTTTCAGATTGCCACTGGCTCCAAAGAGAACTGCACAGACTAGGAAAGCCAACCTGTTGTCCTTTATGTCTTCTCTAGTGGACCTGATGTTGGCGTCCTCTGTGTTTATGTGGTCTGTGAGAGCCTGTACCTCCTGGAAATTGATTTTCACCCAGTTGTCTTCCACATATCTGAACCAGTGGGTTGGTGTTGTCCCTTAGAAGGAACTGAGTGCTATCCTTCCTACTTCCATTTATGGGTTGGCAACAGTGGTGACACAGGGGAACTCATGGCACAGCCATGCTTCTGTCTGTAGGAATCACTTCTGTATGTAAAGTAGGTAGTGTTCAAACACAGGTCCAAGAGTGCGCATATCTGGTCTAGGTTGAGGATACTTCTAGTGTTGAGGATGTTATCTTCCTCCAATCTTCTCCTGACAACTGTTGGAGCATCAGTGGATGCTGGTGAAAAGTAATGTGATATTAAAGAATACCTTCTCCCAGTTTTAGGTCCCCGATTTTAGAAGTAAATAACAAACAACACTGGCTGTTGAGGTGTCCTGCACGTGCACTCAAGCACCCCATTTAACCACTCCTTCCGTTGTAATTTGACATGGTAGTCCCATGGTGCTGGAGCAGGGGCTGTAACAGAGCTGAAAGAGCAGTGTGTATTATAGCCTGGTTAAACTAGACAGTGTTGTACAGTCAGCTTGCTTCTCTGCAGGGGTGAGGGTCATACTTGAATGCAATGTGTTCACGCATCTTGGCCCTATCGACCCCCCTCTCCACGTAGCACTGCCAACCATGCATAAAACGTGTCCAACGGGGGCTGTTTGATCCCATGTCATGCATGTGGAACGAGTCGCCCGCGTGTGTCGGGGCGCGCTGCTACCTGAGCCGTCAGAAAGTGGTCTGCGACAGGCGTGCTTGGGAATTTGGCCGTTTAAATGAACAGCAGTGTCTGTCAGTGCTGGCTGATGACGTTTCTTCTCACCTGTGTGGGTAAATTTTGGGATGATGTTGAAACATTGTTAGCTGATGGGGAGGTTTGTGTCCATCGGATGCTCACACATGCACGCAAAAACCGAGCGCGTGCGTGCATGTATGCCCTAGTGCCTCAGTGTGTTAGGCAGAGAAAGTAATCCCATGTGCTGTTGACTTTATCTCCCCTTGTTTTGGCATTATATGTGGTTATTTTAAAATGCATGTATTCCGCATTGCCATATCTTTGTTACTGGAGTGGTAATGACTGTTAGGTAGAAGTGGGCTTTATGGGTTATTTTTATAGTAGTGTCCCAGTGCTGAACTGTCTTCTCCTCCGTGTCTCTCTGTGTTATGTTTCTTCTAGCCAGCAGAAGGGGGCGTACCTCCCATTTTTTCCTGATTCTGCACCCATGCTCCTCCTTGTCTGTTCAGAATGCTGACACCCTGGCCTCACTGGGTGTCCAGTAACACCATTTCTGGGCCCCCTGCCCCCCACCCTGTTTTTCTGATCAGATGTCTTTCTGCAGCCTTTTTGTCAGTTGGTTAATGGACTTCTGATGGCAGTGGAGGTGAGAGGGGAGCATTAATCCTCCTTTGACCTCCGTTCCTCCCCACCCGCTAGTTTGGCAGCCTTTCGTGTTCATCCTGGTCCAGCTTAGCAGCGCTTTTCCTAAAAGATGGTCCGACTGAGTCTTTTTAAAATAAATACGAGAGAGAGAGGCATTGATAAGAGAAGCAGGTTGGTGAAACACATCAATTAAATTGTTCTGTCCCCCCTCCCCCCTTTAGCTTTGGTTTTATAGAAAAGGAACAGCTTTGGCATTAAGGTCTTCTGCCCATATTCTGCCCCATGTTTAAGATAATTATTTTTTTCTTTTATATTGCAGAAGAGGCCTGTTTGAATTGATTGGTTAAATCCAGTTTTACACAGTGACTGATCCATAGTACATACTCAACCAGTCATTTGCTTTTTTTTTTTTTTTAAGTGCTGGATGATTGGAGACTGAAGACCTTATGGTGCTGTAGAAGTAAAATTAGCTCTGTCATTAAGCCCCTCCTGTTTACTTTCTTTGCTGTGCTTGTGCCAGCTGGTGGTTACATTGCATTTGCTTATCTGACGCAGGTCTCAATAAACTACACAAACCATGTTGTGATGAGAGTGTTGAGACTCTGTGTGATGTGTGGTCACTCATCTGATTTATCGGCTTCTTACTTGTGACATAGACCTCCAAACCCTGGGTGGGTGGGATTTCTATCTTCTCCTTTCACTTCCACGTTACCAAGCTATATCTGGGTTTGCGAGTGTGTGTGAGTGAACGGATGGGATTAGCTGATGACTTGGGTTTTTCTGATTACATGCATGCTGTAATGATGACATTGCTTTATATACATGAAGCATTATCAGTTTAGCTTGTCCGTATGCCTGCTTCAGGCCTCAATGGCCTTTCCGAGCTTCAGTCAGAGGATTTAGGCCACTTTCCACCATGCCCATGCTTTTCCTGCATTCATGTCTGTAAGCACCACGCAGCCTGAGAGCTGCCTTTCTGTACCCAGCAGTGAAGCACAGTCAATAGCTCAACAAAACAGCACATTTGGTGCTCATGCTCTGCTGCCTCATCTGTGCGTGGGGCAGACCTGATTTTTCTAGACCAGCAACATGTCTTAGGTTTTAGTCGCGGTTCCCATTCTTCTGTGTGCCCCACCTTGCCACAAGAAGCTTAGAATCAATCTAGTCTCTGCTGCATATTATGGTTAAGTACTTGTGAAATATGGTGTTGACATCATTGCATGTAGACAATGTACAAAGTCTGTGTTTTTGGTGTCAGGCTTTTAAGTTGACGGGTGACTCTTGTGACCAGTGGAAATAGGTGGGAGGAGTTAAAGAGAAGTCTGTGCAACCGTAATGGGGATTGGTGGTCCTAGCAGCAGTTTGGAACACAGATGCTAGTGGCTCGAGAGCTTGTCTCTTATAGAACTTTGTTTCATCCCAATGGCTGTCTTCGTAAGGCTGCAGCGTGTTTGGCATACCAGCCTTGTCCAGTGTGGCCACAGCATGTTTCGGGTCTCTCTCCTGTGTGTCCTCATGTCCCACACATGAGATGGAGGCAGGCTCTCCATGTGGTCTTATCCAGGGGGGAGCCTTGCAGTTTGCCTGCAAAGTTGGATGTATGTCCCTGTGGGAAGCAGAAAGGGAATCGTAACCATATAGGAAAGATGAGTTTGTGCTGGGGCCCCTGGTTGCCAGTGGTACTGTTATAACAGGAATAGCAGGGCTCTTGATGGAGACTTGGTTCTAATGCACCGAGGGTGGGTGGACTGGACTCAGAGGTCAGCTTTTTGCTTTACAACATACGTTTCGTGTTTTCCGTTAAGCAACATGCCTGAATGTAAGCAGCGGGGCTCAGCATGTTGCTGATGCCTGGTGGAGGGGAAACCCCGGCCATGAATGGGGAAAGCCCCGCTTTAACAGCCACATAAATCTGCACAGACACACTCAAAGCTGTAGGCTCCCCCCCCCCCCCCTTTGTGCTGCTTTTATTTTCCAGGCTGCCTTGGGACTTAGGGTTTGCATAGGAAAGAAAAGCCATGCTTCATGTAAACAGAAATAAACCGCAAAGACTGCAACATTCAGGTCAGGAGGCCTCTGTACCACAGTGGGTGGTTATGGTCCTCTGTCTGTTCATGGGGAATGTTTGTTAATTACTACTGTGAGGGTGGCAAAGAAGAGGAAAGACTGGTGCTTTGACTCAAGGACTCTCCTGTTTTCCTCTGCACACCTTCCAATGCAGTGGTTCTTGCATATTTTTAAAACCATTAACATTACACTTGTTTGGTTGGTGCTTTATTATAGCTTTCAACCCCCCCCCCTTTTTGACCAGTGTTTACTTGATGTAATTTAATTGCATACCTTGTTTAGACATAGTACCACAGAGACAGTACCAGGATCAGCTGGTTAACCTTTGGGTTACAGGTTTACGTGGTTAAACAGTCTACCATTGGCTGCTTCAGAACCAAACTTTATAACTAAATGTTATGGTAAGCCCACAGGCATGACATTGTTTACATGCCTTATAATGTTAGGAGTGTGAAATATTCACTGCTTCTACTGTTGCAGTCCAGAGGGAGTTTCATCTGACTTAAATTTTCCTTTCCATCCCTCTTGTCCCCTCTTCCTCCATACCCCCCTCCACCTTGCCTTCCCCCCACCCTTCTCAATTAGATGGAAAGGGAGAAGAAGAGACGGAAGTACTCCACTAGCAGCAATGATTCTGACGTCACCGACAGTAAGTGGTTGCTCCTGCCAGGAGTGGCTGTTCTCATTAGAGACCAAGGAACCTAAATAGAGCTGACAAGTATGCAGCTACACCTCTAGGTGAGACAGCAGTACTGCCCCCGATTGGCGACCAGTGGGAACATGGGTGGGCTAGCTAGGACTATGAACATGCTACAGAGGGTGGGCTGAGAATGACCCCTGATGTTCTCAGATCAGTTCTAGCTGATTCCACTTTCTGAGCACCCATGACAGGTCTGGGCACCAGCTATGGCAGACCACAGTACTGCTGTATCCCTAGCTGCCATTAATTTGAGCAAGTCAACATTCCAAGTGAGCATTTTAATTTCAGTTGTCTCAGTGATAGGCAAGGTTCCTCCCACGATGTCACTCTCATGTCCAGCAGTCTCTTAGAGCCTTGTCAGGATTGTAGGTCATGTGTGAATCATCCAGCACTTAAATTTTGAACCACACCAATTCTGTTTTTCTTATGCCGAGCAGTGTTGGATTGAGCACTGTGACAGTACTCAGGCACGCCTTCATTAGAGCAGTACAGCTGGCATGCGTTAACAAGGCTGCCACTACCTGCTTCCTGTTCAAAGTAACACGCTAACTCTGGCATTAGTAAAGACTTAGTTGGGTTTGCAGCTATGGAGGTCTTTTTCCAGGAATTTGTCTTGATCTTCCTGTATTAATTTTGGGATATGAGCAGAGATCCCATGCAATTCCCCAATCCCTGCTGTGCTCAGACAGACTGTAACGTAAGAGCTGTGTGTACATGTGCTGCCCGGAGAGCGGTGGTTTGCAGCGCTCATGCCTGACAGTTTCTGCGCGGCTCTGTGCCTCCTTAACCCCAGACCATTATTAATATGGTTTGAGCTTCCTGCCGTCTGAAGGAATGATTGCTGAAAGTGACAGGGGATGGACTTGCACCCAGCCTCACAGCCAAGCGCTTGCAGTTGTCTCAGAGCCTCTGACAGATGCATTACTTGCTCGCCGGCGTGCGATAAGTGGGCTGCGTGGGCTGCGTAACGGGAGCGCCGGCGCTGCCTCCGACCTGAGTCGGCCAACCGGAAAGCCATAAGGAGAACACCCTGGGTTGGGGGGGAATCGGCTGTGTTGGTGGGAGGCATGATGTCTCTTAAGACTCAGTCTGCCTCTCAGACACCCATTCAGCTACATAAACGTCACTGTGTTCACGGTGTGTTCTTGATGAGACTGATGGCAGCAAAGGGGAGACAGAAAAGTGCATTTTATCAAGGATGGCGTAGCACATGTGTGGGTTAAATGGTTTTGTGTGTTTTAAGGATTTTTGGAACTACACTATAATTGTATGATGATGATGATGATTATCTGTACTGTTATTGGTTGTTAACAGGTCATGTGACATCTTGGTCAAAGTGCTCGAACAACATGGGGACCAGCAGCACTTGGGCACGACAGGAACAGAAGAAGCCGTCAGAGGTCAGTGCATCATGGGATGGGGGATTCTGGTGGCACAACATACAGAATTTAGGTTTTCCCTAGAAATAACCACAACTGTCACTAAATGAGTCCGTGTCTTTGCACGTCATTGAAAGCCTTGAATAAACCTGTGAAGTTGTCTGACCGAAGGTAAATTTAAGGGTGTGCATGTGTATGCGCGCTGTATCCCTACCCACAGACTACTTATGTGGGCTTTTTCGTGTCTGTGAGATTCAGTATTAATGTTGCTAGTCCCCTGACTTCCACGTTCAGCGGTGTTTGTTTGCCTTCATGAGCAGTAAATCAGTCTGAGGCGGTTGCTCTTGAGCTGCAGTGCCTTTGCTGTCATCTCCCTTGAGGTTTCGCTCACGGTTGTCGACATGCAGCTGACACCATGAAGGGCAAAGGACAGTGGCAAGGGGCTCGTGTAACAAACTGATGCCATTGGCTAGCTTCTTCTGTGCCAGAACGGTTTGCTCATTTAGAGTGTGTCTTAAAATGTGCTAATGAGGCACGGACAACAGAAAATTAAGTATCAAGTTTGAATATGTTGGAGAGGCAGATAGACCAGATTAGTCCTTTCCCATTCTTCTGGTTCCTGTATGGGCTGAAAATCCACAGTTGACATGAATGTTCATTACTGGAAACTGAGCCATATCAGATTGACAATATTCTTAATAATGTGGGTCGGCTCCCCCCCCCCCCAAGAGTTATCTTGATGACTTCCAGTGCGTTATTTTTACACATGTAGACAGCTGGATGCACTCTGCTAGAAATAATCGATGTTTGTATGTGATGAGCTAAATTTAGGTTACGTCTCAGTAACAACTGTGGTAATTGAATGTACAACTTAATTTTCTTAGGGGGAGTTGTTTAGCTGAAATGTGTGAAAGGCCAGGTCAGGAGACTTCTTGAGGGCACCGAAGTTGGTATCTTTTTTTTTTTTTTTTAAAGATTCCTGAGGAGAATTTTTGTTTTTGTGGCTAAACGTATTCTTAATGTTTTGCCTTTGTGCAGATTTGCACAAGTGAAACATGGCAAAATAATGAATGGGTGTGGGCTGGGGTCGGATGGCGAGCACTTGGGGTAGAGCGGGCTTGGCTGTGATCGTGAAAATGACAACGGATGTCATGGTAACCCCAGGCCCTGGACGGCACCGACTCACAGGGGAGAATCTGATGAAAAATAAATCAAGGAAAACGGAGGCCACCATCTGCGGAGGGTGGACAGCTGCTGGAACCCGGGGTGCAGAGCCAGAGCAGCTGTGCAGCGTCCATGGCAACCAGACGCAAACGGCTGCTGAAAGGCGGGGTGGGGGTGAAGCGGGCATCAGGATGGTGCACAGGAGCTGCAGCAAAATGCCCTTGCTTCCTCATTGTTATTTATCCAGCTTTAGTAGAAGACCACAACTATGTGCATGTGTTTGTGTCTTTAAATTAAATTTCTTTTATTTTACAAGGTGTTGTCGTGTTATGTTGATGAACAGAACACGCTGATACTGGGCTTTGTGTCAGAGCGATAGAAAAGGACAAGGCAGAGGAAAGAGGGACATGCTCTACATTTATTTGGGAATGACATACACTTGGGGGGGAAAAAAATGGATCTGCTTTTAATTTGCTACATTTAAATAAACCACAGAATGTGCAGCGAAGTTCTTTGTTACACTGTTATGGTGTGATCTCTGTAATGTGATTGGCCTGAAGATGTGCCTTGGTCAGAACAGTAGGTTGGGATATTGTTGGATAAACTTTAGTTCTATAAATGGGCAGATTACAGGAATGTAAAAAAATTTACATCAAATTAAATTTTTCTTGCAGCACAATGTAATGTTTTTGGAAAAAAGAAAATCTTAGAACAGTGACAGTTAATTTGTTTCCATTTGATGACGTACAGCATGGCTAAGTTAATGAAGGAGATACTCTATGAAATAATACAGCGTAATGCATCTAGCAGAATTTATTAACACAGAATTAGACTACAATTAGATGAGACCTGTGGTTGTGAACTCCAACCATAATAACAAGCTGAGGAGGTGATGGAAAAATAGGGACTTGCAGGCTTGTTTGTGAGTGTGAAGAGGGCAGAGCTAAAGAAAGAAGACTAAAGAGGAGATATAGTGACTGATCTTTACACCACCTTGGCTGCAGTCATTGACACGTGTCTGACCATTGAAGAGCCTGCAGTCATTTCCTACGGTAACGCACTATACAGCCCCTCTTGTCTGTTCCGCTGGATAATTGACCCCTACATGAGCTCAGGGGGCTGTTTGGTTTAACACTCGTCTTGCCTCGGGGGCTGTATTGACCTATTGGTCAAGATGAGAAGGCGTGCGAGGACGCTGCAGTAATGAGCGCTCCAGCCCGCATCTGCGATCATAGGTGGCTAAGCTGCTATGGGGATTGTGTGAGTTTTCCCTGTGGAGGTAGTGTGGTCTTCAGCTGCAATGTGAGTGCATGGAAGCTATAATGTTCTTAAAGTTTAAGTGCTTCTCCCCAGATGAGTACATAAGAAGCCCTTTCAGTTCACGTCTCTTGTGAGTTCCCTTTATCATTAATACACAGAAATGATAGAATCCAGTGTCTGGAGGGAATGGCAGATCTGCAGAGAGTCTAAGCTCTGGTCATTTTTCCTATTGTGAAGTATTTACCAGGACTGTTTGGAGTGTATGCCTGTTTATGTCAGCGTCTGCCTTTTTCCCCTCCCCTCTCTCCAGTGTATTTATGCACTGTTGCCCAGGGCTAGCACTTCACACTTCTGCACACTGGATGAAGTCTGTCTTCACAGGCAAGCAAAAGCCAGACTTTTGAATGATCTCAGAATATCTTAACATGTCATTGTGTGGGGCTTCACTTAGTGAAGGTTACGCAACTCCGGCGCTTTTATTAAAACGCGTTTCATGGATATTTGTACTGCTGGCTCTTTCATTGTGCTCTGCGTCCTTAGCACTGAGCAACGCCTGATTAACTTATTATTTTTTTTTTTTTTCTCCCTGGGCTGCTCTTGCTGGCAGCCTGCCTCTGATGATGAAACTTGTTCACAAGCAGGTTTGATTATTCCCAAGGTTACCTTCAGTTTCTCCCTCTATTTTTGTATCATTTTTTAATAGGTCATTTGTGTCTGTTTCATCATCTATCCAGCATATGTTTTCAAAATTCATTACACGCGTTACCTTCTGATAGGTTTTTGAAGCCTTGGTTGGGTTTTGTAGGTGTACGTGTTCACAGAGCTGGATAAAATCTTTTTAATTTTGTTGTGCGTATTTAATATTAAGATTCTGAGCACATCTGTGACAGTTAGAAGGTCGGATGGCTGCCGGTGTAGATGGGGTATCAAGAAGGGTTTGTAGGGAATAGGTGAATAAGCTTGGCCAGTACAAATATTTAATCTGCCCTTATACCAGACAGGTAAATGTGACTCCCAGGTGACACTTAATCCTGCAAAACAAAACGGCACTGTGTACGTGACAGATGAACAGGCACTGCTCAGTCAGTGGGTTGCTATGCCTGTTGAGCAGCCTCTCCCAGTTTTTGATCAGACTGGGCTGTGCCCGTGTACCGGGGCTGCCCTCTCGGGGTTGTGCCCGTGTACCGGGGCTGCCCTCTCGGGGTTGTGCCCGTGTACCGGGGCTGCCCTCTCGGGGGCTCTGGGCTGTGCCCGTGTACTGGGACTGTTTGAGTATGTCCAACTCCCCTGAAAATCCAGAATTCTCTACAGCTTCTATTATATAATGGGTCACAGTTAATGTGTCAGTAGAGAACCACTAAACAAACCAGCTACCGTACTTTTGTCGACTTCGACGTGCGTCACAAGACAAGTAATGTACCTCTAAGGTGGCTGGGAAAATACTCTTTAAAGGTGTCAAGGTGTGAGAGTTTTTTCTAGCGCCACTTCAAACAGACCTAGGCTCTCTGTGCCAGGCTGACTTTCTAAACACAGGGACAATTCTGCACATTGCAGTCCTAACAAGGTCCTCACTAAACATGTACAATCCAAAAGGCTGGGTGCAACGCTTGGCTTGT
>JABJVR010000053.1:536049-580225 GCA_025773905.1 Chitala chitala
TTTTTTTAAATTGGTTTTTTTTTGTCTTTTCTTGTGGGTTTTTCAAGGGGTTTTTGTGGGTAATTTTAAATTAAAAATAAAAAACCTTTTGGTTTTTTTTTTTTTTTTTTTTTTTTTTTTTGTATCCCTTGAGTTGAAGTTATGTGCCTCGGGGGTCTTTGGTGCTGTTACAGCAAAGGCCTTTATCCCGTTTTGCGAATTTCATTGAAACTAGCAGGTTACCTTCTATGCTTCAGCTATGATTCTGTGCTTCAGTACCTTGTTTCAGTGATTGCACAAGTAGTCTGGCTTGTTCTGACTGAAGGCATTTTTCTGCTTCTCTGGCAGCTTCACTCCCAGCTGGCTTCTGTATTTGTGGAACTGCCGTGATGGCATTCTGTTTGCTCAGATTGTTTCCACTGGAAACACGTCTGGTTACCCATATGATGCTCTGGGTCCATGTACGCATGTTAGTGTTATAGTAGCTGATGAACTGGGTTTGAGTCTGAAAGTTTTCAGGCCTGAGCGGGCTGCAGGTGGTACAAGAACCAAGCCAGGCCACAGTACTTGCTCCAGTAGTATCCACCTTCTGCTCTAGAAGTGGTTAAAACTGAACAGTTCTCTTGGAAATTCTTATAAGACTTGAGTAATCTTCACTTCAGTTCTGATTTTTACTTTTTCTTTTGATGACCTGTAAGTAGCAATTTATGTTGTGAAACGAGCCTGTGTATTACCAGCACCATTTGAGTTTGAGCTGTGAGATTTCCCAGAAGCCATGTACTGTGACTCCTGTAAGTGTGTTTTAAGACAAATTCTACATGTGGCAATTTATCATGAGATTTGGCTCTTTAGCATATATTGGCTAACAGTATTGACAGTGGATGAGTTTTGCATGATATGTTCTTGTATTTTTCCATAACTTATATATGAGACAGTTGAGTAATCAAAGTAGTTTTTAAATAGTTCTTAAAATGTATAATAAGCCAGATTTGAATGTGCACATGTATATAGTGCGCATTAATGTTGTTTTGCTGTGACGTAGAAATCTAAACACCTACTGCAGGTTTATATCAATATCAGCATCTGCAAAATTTGCTTTAGGAGTGCTATAAAAATAAACTTGCTTATCAAAGTAACTGTATTTATTGTATGTTTAAACACAACTGTAGCTCTTAAAGTTGTGCTGTGGTCTGGTTTGTGCCTGCAGATTATATCTGAGCATTTTAGTAATATTTCAGTTTAAACAAGTCACGGTAAATTAAACTTTTTATGCTTTAATCCAATTAGATGGATTATACATGTCTAGTCTGATTGACCTGTTAGATTTTTCATAATTTTTTTAGGAGATTCTGGGTTTGTATTTCAATGTATATTAAGCTCCAGTTTCACATCAGCATCTTTTCCAATAAGTTCTTGACAAGTTGGAATAATGATAAACAAGTTTCAGCAGTATTTTAAAGAGATTTTGAATGACTGAACTCCTGATTGATCATCTGAAATGCAGTTTGGTAAAATGATTTCACCTGACTTTAAATTGTTTTGACCCCAAGGTCCATCACCGAACACTCTGTTACTACAGCCTTCTGGCCCTGGCTATAACATGTCAGTCCAGCCTCCATATTCCAGCCAGATGCCAGCAAAGACTCCTGTCCCTGCTGCCCCAGGACCATACAACCCTGGTCCATATCAGATGAGCCCCCCAGTCAGCTCCTATCAGGCTCCTGGGCAGCCTCCATTGACCAGACCTCCACTGGGACCCCAGCAGCTCACAGGGCCGATGGGGCCCCCACCGCAGAATGCCACCCCTCCTCCAGCATCCACTAGCAGCTTGTACCCATATTCCCAGCAACCTCCCCTGTCAGCCTGGCAGTCGGGCCCGGCAGCACCAGTGAGCGCTCCTCCAGTCAGCATGATGGGGAACCATGTGAGTCCAGTCTCTGGTCCTGTACCAAGCCAACACTCTCCCTCAGGGTACAGTGTGGGCTCTCTGCCTCCTGTCCTTACATCAGGACCCCTCCCCCAGGCTGTCTCCAGCACTGCCTCTGCCTATACGTACTCAGGTGAGTGCCTATCCCAGTCTCAGTGGCCTTAATCTGTGCTCTTCAGCTTCTCTTTAATAAAGGATCCACTCATAATCTTGTAGCATTTCCTGTGTTTTGTGGTAAAAGCCAGCCAATGGTTAGCTGCTAATTTAGCCGCAGTCGGTAAATTTGTTTGACTTTCAGTGGGCAACTTTTACTCAGTAACATTAAACAGTGTTGAACTCTGAGGCGTAGAGAATATGGAGATGGTCCACTGTGTAGCGCTCATTGTGTTCCAGCCTGTGTTATGACTTGTGAATAGTCTACTGTCCTCCAGATATGGCCATCAGGCTTGTACTAGAAAGCAGTGTCTTGGTACAGTGTCATTTAGTGATTGAAGTATTCAGTGCTACATTTTGTGGTATTTGTTTAGAGTGTTTGGTTAAACTGCAAGATGACCTTTTATGATTTGCATTGTTAAAGTAACCTAATTGTTACAGTAATTGCTGTCACTAGTGTACTTGAAGTCTTCCACCACCCCCCAATGATAAGACATGACTGATTTGATTCATGATCACATTGTGCTGGCTGATATCTGCCCTAAGTGCACCCGTGGCTCTTGTGTCTGTACTACGTGTCATGTTCAGTTTTCTGCTTTGTAGGAGCCTATCACCAGCTAGATAAGCAATGTCACAGAACTGACAGTTCGACATCATTGGGCGTGTCTTGTTCAGCACCTTTTGTTCCTTCAGCTGTGTCTGTGTTTTTAAAGTGAGGCTTGTATTGTGCTATATTGGCTTTAACTATAAAATACCTCAGTATATGTTGTGGTTAAAACCAGGCCATTATGTAGGGAAAAGAAACCGCTTGGTGAAGCGTACCTCACTAGTACTGTGGTGATTGGTTTAATGTGGTATAATAGTGCCGCGGTCATTTAAGTGACTACTGCATGGAAACACTTTACACTAAAAGTAATGCCAGAGATGAGCCATTGCTGCTGAAACTTGTTTGTGCATATTAAAAATATGTATAAAATGGCAGCAATTGTCCCATCAGCTGTGGTGGTTGGTGTTGCATGCTACACCACTGCCGCCTTTTGTATATGTGATCTTATGGAGCGAGACACCCTGAGGAAGACACTTTCTCTTTAGGGAAATTATGTTTAAACGTCTCTCATGAATACTTGGCATCCAGTCTTTCCAGGGCTATTTTTCTTTCCCTCTCTAATGATTGAATGAATGACATATTGTATGAATCATGTGACCTGGTAGGCTCCTCTCTGGCTCCAGTGAACCCTATGGTGTCTCATCCATATACTCCTGGGAGGTCATCTTTCGGCCCCCCACCAGTAGCTTCCGGGCCCCCCACAAGCATGAGGCCCACACTGCCCTCTACTGGTCTTGGGGGACCTGCTGCCCCTCCAGTGCCCCCTCCTGTTAGACCTGAAGGTCAGTATTGGTTTGTTAAATAAATGTCCCAAATCAGTCCAGAGCGCACATTTTTTTTTTTTTTTTTTTTTTTAGACATTTGATGAATTTCACAATATGATGAAATTTAGTACACAGTCAACATTTAAAGTTTTAGTCATTGTAGTTATTTAAAAATTATTCACCTCATCAACAAATCCTTATCAAATCCAGAACTTTGTAGAGAAATTCTCTCTGGGAGGTTTCTTATGTTAACCCTGATATGAAGTCAGGACTAGTGTATTTGTTTTTACTGTTCTAATACAGTAGACATACTCCCCAAGTTGTCGGCGTGAGCCTGTAGTATCATTATCCAGCTGTTGTGGTTGTGTGTGATATTTCGGAGTTCTGTTAGGAGGTAGGGCCTTAAATTAGCCAACAAGATTCAGCTGACCAGTGTAAAAGGAAGTAGTGCTGTGTCTTTAACTAATGTTTAGAGATTGGTTTTTTTTTTTTTTAGTAAGGCACTAACTTGGGTAGAGATGCCAGACTCTGTACTCTTACATTAATACTTCTCTCGACTTTAATATACGTAAAAAATGTTTCCTTCTTTAGACCTTCACAAATGGTTTTGGATTTCACTATAGGCTTGTTGTGCCATTTAAAGTGTTATGTGAGCAGTGCCCGCTTGTGCAGCTGATACATACCATTTTATCATATTTACACTACAGCAGGTCTTTATTATATTTCAGATTGACATTACTTGTTTTTACTCTTTCCACGTCAGCCTCTCGTTTTGGAAATGTTGGTAATAGTTCGGTTCCTGACGAACTCTTGTCGTCCCACTCTGATGACGAGGGGGAGGAGGTTGATATTGAGCACCCAGGTGTGATATCATCAACCTGTCCTGACCACTGTACAGTCTTAACTGTATTCGTGATGAGTGATCAGTTCAGCTGCCACCCACCTCCCTTCACATTTCTGTCTTCCTTCCTGTTAGCCTCCCAGCAGAACCCAAGTGCAAATGTCATCCTTGAAGCCATTAGTGGTGGAGTTTGTCAGAGATTTGCAATGTTCACGTTCCATTTTGTGTCATTGTGAATCTGTCCTGTTAGTTTCAGTTTCCTGTATTCTCCATCCTGCATGCCCGCATGTCTGATTACATTTTTATTCCTGTTAGTTGGTGCCATTTGCATGGGAATAAGTGAAACAGTTGTTTATTGGTATTTAATTTTGTTTTTTTTTTTTTTTTCTTCCCCCTTTCTTTCTAAAGGATCGGGACATATGCCCATTCCTGGTGAAGTCTCACAAATCCCCAACAGCTTTGACCATTTGGAGACTGGCACTAAGGCCATGGGTAAGGATCTCAAGTCCCAAACAGACATCTTTTTAATTTAAAGTCAATCAGTTCAAAAACAGGAGTTCTGTGTCAGGCTTGGGTCGATTCATGTGTTCTTGGTTCCAGGTGGACCTGCACCCCCTCAGTCTGGGTCAGGTGGCAGGCCTATGGGCCATTCATACCCCTCACTTCCACCTGGCTATCAGAACGTGGCAGGCCCTCCCAGTGCATCACCTTTGCAGTCCCCGAAGCCGCAGTACAATCCAGCACAGCAGTCTTATCCGCAGGTGAGGGTGCAGTCGGTCCTCACATCTATACTATGTGTGTGTGAATGTGTTATTTCACCTGTTCAGAGACTTGCAGGTTTTCGTGTATTAAGAATTTTTGAAATGTATATATATTTTGTATTACTATATATTTTACTGAGATCTTTAAGATTCTAATAAGTAAGACCTACTGGGAATATCTGAGAGATGAACCAGGTTATGAATTCCTGTCAGTAACCGCTACTGCTGGTTGCTATGTAAAATTTTTTATTTACTGGGACTAAATTAAAAGGCAGCATGCCCCCTTGGTTTTGAAGACTATGCTTGTTGCCTTTTTACCTTGGTCTGATGTCTGGTTCTAAAGGACCGGTTAGCATATGTTTCGTCTTAAGCAGTGGATTGATCATAATATCATTGTTAATTGATAAAGTCAGTAATTCTGCTTGACATAGAGGTTAACAGCTGACTGCTCTGTGCACGTTTGCAGATAAGACCTGGAGTATAACATCTCTCTGTTTAGCCTGCCTTCAACCCTTGTCTTTAGTCACGTTCTTGGTTGATGGCTCTTGTGTTTTATCCAGCCCTTGGCAGGACCTGCCCAGCTGAGCTCCACCATGGCTGGGTTAAGCCTCCAGTCCCAGACCCCTGAGGCCCTGAGAACACTGAACCTGCTGCAGGAAAGAAACCTCCTCCCCCCTGGTCCCATTCCTGCACCAACGCCCTGTCTTCCCCAGGATCTACAGAAGCTCAACTGCAGTCCAGAGTGAGTTACAGTTCTGCATCATTTCCCAAATTCCCATCTGTATGATTCCACCTTAAAACTGATTATTTCCTGGTCAGCTGTCCTTTACTGTCGTAGAATTATCAGTTTGTCTGAAGTGAGTTTTGTCCCATGTTCCTAACAGGGTCTGCATACTGCTGCTTACTGTCACACTTGGGTGGTTTGACAATGCAAGTGGTAGCTCAGATAGATGTGAGGTGTTTCCTCATGACGCAGCTTTTCCAGCGTTCTGTTCCCTTAGCTTTGCCTTTCCTGCTTTCCCTGCCCTCAGGGTTTTCCGAAGCACGCTGACCAGCATCCCACAGACGCAGGCGCTGTTGAACAAAGCGAAACTCCCTCTGGGGTTGCTCCTCCACCCTTTCAAAGACCTTTCGGTAAGACTGGGCACTGGCATCACTCTCAGAATATGTACTGGGAATGAGGCCAGAGGCGCCCTTCCATTTAGTCATCTTATCCCCTCCCCTCATGTTTGCTTGCACTTGGGTGCTGCAGTTTCCTCACACTGTCCAAAGAAGTACAGTTCAGGTAGACCAAGCTGGCCTTGATTAACATAAGCCTCCACGTCTATTCACTTTGTGAAAATATCTGAATGGAGACATTAAATTTTTTGTTTACATGTGCTGTTGTTTATATGTATGTATTTTTTATTAAATTATTTTTTATTTATTTATTTATTTTTTTTACATATTTAACCCAGTTGTTGGTCTTTGCAGCAGCTGCCTGTCGTGACCTCCAGCACCATCGTGAGGTGTCGTTCCTGTCGGACTTACATCAACCCCTTTGTGTCATTCTTGGATCAGAGGCGGTGGAAGTGCAACCTCTGCTACAGGGTTAATGATGGTGAGCGACTGTACATGAAAACGTGACTCGGGCAGCTCTTCCCAGCTCCTCGCTGTGCCTATTGATTTCTATTCTCCTTTAACACCATGCGTCTCACTGTCGATTATGCAACTTCTGCACAGTTCCTGAGGAGTTCATGTACAACCCGGTGAGCAGGTCTTATGGAGAGCCACATAAAAGACCTGAGGTCCAGAATTCCACCATCGAGTTCATTGCACCGTCGGAATATATGGTAATCTGATTTTATCAAAGGAAATTCCCAATATGCAAAATTGTGTTCTGTAACCCATTGCGAACCCATTGTCATTTTTTTTTATATTTTATTTATTTATTTTTTCCCTCTTCTCCCCTCTCTCTCCATACATTGGAATATCACTTGATCCACCAAAACTTCATAAATGTAAAAATAGGCTGCTGCTTGCCTTCCCTGGGAGTGCAGGCTAGCTCATGTGTTCGCTTTGTTGCATGTTTCAGTTGCAGTTTCTGCAAACTTTATGCAAAAATTAGTCCAAAATTTCTTATGTAGGAACGGATCTGTGTATGGAGTTGTGTATCTAAAGAATTACTATAGTAATTAATTGCTTTCAGTTAATATATGATTTGAAAAATGACTGATCAGTGTTGTTCTAATATTAGCAGATAAATAAAAATGCAAACAAACAAGTGATGCTGGTATTTATTTATTTTTTACTGAAGCTTGCTTGTGCTCAGTTCTGAATTGTGCTGGAATAATTCTGTCCTTTTTATGTTTTCATACCCTTTTCAGTTAAGACCACCTCAGCCTGCCGTGTACCTTTTTGTCCTTGATGTATCCCATAATGCTGTGGAGACAGGATACCTAGATGTCGTCTGTCAGTCGCTCCTGGATAATCTGAGCGCGTACGTATCTATAACTGAATGTAATCTGAAAAGCAGTGTGAGGAGATTAAATTGACATTACGGATGTACATGAGCGTTTCTCTAAGACGCAGAGGTAGGCAGTGAACAGCCTGAAGCACATTCTGCTACATTACACATTTCCTGAGGTTTTTGAGGGTGGTTGAGTTCCATGTAGTATGGGGAACAGTCAGCCCTGCAATTGTGTGATTTTTTGATTGACTGGTCCTGTCTGTTGCAGGCTTCCAGGAGACAGTAGAACCAAAATCGGCTTCATCACGTTTGACAGCACCATCCACTTCTACAACCTCCAGGAGGGCCTGTCCCAGCCTCAGATGCTCATCGTGTCAGACATTGAAGGTGAGCGGATGCTGGGACATCGCCAGTTTTAGAGCAGCTCTCCTCTGATGCATCTTTATTCAGTGCCGAAATTCATTATGTATAAAATACTTGCTTTAATGAGACACAGATGGTCGTCATACAGTCTGGTGGTCGAGGGCTGGATGGCGTTTAATTTTTTCCCTTCTTTTAATATATGCAAGGTTAATGATTTAGTCGGGATGAAGATATTTTGCTAGAAAATTACTGATTATAGTTTTTTATGGGTTTGTTTACCTCTGCTCTTGTAGTGCATTTATGTTGTTTTAATGTGGAGTACACCAGCTGATGCTGTGTAAGAAACCTTATTATTTATCTACACGGGAAGATGGATCACAACAGATTAGGCTGAGGGACGAGGTAGCCCTAATGCTGCAAAGATAAAACTGCAGAGTTTTTGAATGCTCTCTAAACTGAATTAATCTTTTCTTAATCTCTTTTGCTGCAGATATTTTTATACCTACACCAGACAGCCTTTTAGTCAACCTCAATGAGTGCAAAGAGGTAAGACTTTTTGTTGATTACATTAACTAGCATCTTGGAAAAAGGTTGCATTCTGTTTTGTGTATTTCAGCCTTTAATTCTTCTCTCCGAGGGTGGGGGATTATTGCTTTTGCAATTCATGTTTCTGCAGTCACATTTCCATATGAATGAATGCAGATGCGTTCTGTAGCGTATTATTTAAGTAGACACTTCTTGCAAGCAATAGAATTATGTTCTGGGGTGTTATTGGAGGAAAATTTAAAATGTGGCTTTTTATGGAGATGTCCTTATGTCCTGTGCTTGAATGTGCATGGCAGTGTGTACACTTTGGCACTGGTTTCAGCCATCTGGTTTGACAGGACTGAGATTGGTGAGGTGTGACTTCTGTGCTGACTGTTGACTTTCACCATGCCCTTGAAGAGCAAAGCGGTTAAGGACCGCAGTGCTGCTGAGTTATGTTGCCAGAGAGCAGTCGTTATGATAACGATGCTGTTTTGTGAACAGTTGGTGCAGGACCTGCTGAAGGCTCTACCACAGATGTTCAGCAAGACCATGGAAACTCATTCTGCGCTGGGCCCGGCCTTACAGGCTGCGTTCAAACTGCTGTCCCCCACTGGTGGCCGTGCATCCGTCTTTCAGACCCAGCTGCCCACGCTTGGGGTGGGCGCTCTGAAGTCCAGGGAAGATCCCAACCAAAGAGCATCCATGAAGGTGTGTTTGCGTTCGCATGCCTGGTTAAATTGTGAGGCTTCTTGCAATTTCACTTTACAGTAGGTGCAGTTACTCATTTTGCTCATGCAAGTTGTCATAAAAGTGTTGACCTTAAGTCTGCCGCATTGGTTTCGCCTGTGTGTAGAGTGTTTTGTAGAATTGGCAGAGGAAGGTGATTTGTGGCAATGGTTGGCTTATTCTGTGCTCTGTTCACTAGGACATTCAACACCTCTCTCCAGCCACCGATTTCTACAAGAAGCTGGCGCTCGACTGTTCAGGACAACAGGTTGCCGTGGATTTATTTCTTCTCAGTGGGCAGTACTGTGATTTGGCTTCCCTTGGTGAGTGGTGTCCTGTTTTACGACCATCTACACTCAGTCAGAGCCCACTGAGAATTACAGGAACAATTTTTATTTGGAAGAGCATGAAACAAACACGTTTTTACTTTTTCTTTTTGAGGCTGCATATCCAGGTACTCCGCTGGAAGTGTGTACTACTATCCCTCATACCATCACCAGCATAACCCACCAGAGATAGAGCGTTTCCAGAAAGACTTGAAGAGATACCTCACTCGCAAGATCGGCTTCGAGGCTGTCATGAGAATACGCTGCACCAAAGGTGAGCACTCTCTCACCTCTTCCTCAGGTTCCTCGTGGACCGTGGCTTTTAGGTAGGTGTGTGCATGAAATTTGACAAAAAAACGGAGCATTGACTCGATTTGTTCAAACCTCCACCACTATCAGGTCTGTCCATACACACCTTCCACGGAAACTTCTTCGTCCGCTCTACTGACCTGCTGTCGCTGCCTAATGTGAACCCTGATGCCGGTTTTGCCGTTCAGATGTCCATCGAGGAGAACCTGGTGGACATGCAAGTGGTGTCTTTCCAGGCAGCCCTTCTGTATACGTCCAGCAAAGGTATAAACCACTTGCGCCTTTTTCTCATCTCCATGGTGTCGCTCTGCCGAGCGCTCCGTTGAGGTTTCAGCCAATCTCTTGTCCCGGGCATTTGCAGGCGAGAGGCGGATTCGGGTCCACACGATGTGCCTGCCTGTTGTCAATTCACTGTCCGACATCTTTGCTGGAGCCGATGTTCAGGCCATCACAGGACTGTTGGCTAGCATGGGTAAGGACTTAGCTTCTGGTATTGGCCAAAAATACAGACAAAAGCCTCAGGACTTTCTGTGGGTGTCCTTCTCCTAACTTCTGTGACCCCCTTCGCTCCTTCTAGCTGTGGATCGCTCTGTGACGGCCAGCCTGGCTGATGCCCGGGACGCCCTGACAAACGCAGCCATTGACTCCCTGGCAACCTACCGATCGTCTGTGCTGACTATTCAGCAGCCTGGCCTCCTGGCCCCCAGCTGTCTTCGCCTCTTTCCTCTATACATCCTGGCCCTGCTTAAACAGGTATCTGCACATCTAGCCCTTTCTGTTTTTAGCAGGAGCATCTGGTTGTTCTCAGGCCTACTTGATTTATCTGTAGTAATAATAATAACCTGTTTGCATTGTATTCGTCTGATTGTTACCATGTATACATTGTCACTTTTTGTTTTTATATAGTCTCTTTTGTGATCTACATGTTTGGCCCTGAGTGTCTGTGTTGAGATGCTAATGTGCGCCTTTTGTATTTGCAGAAAGCCTTCCGGACGGGTACCAGCACCCGCCTCGACGACCGCATGTTTGCCATGTTCCAGCTGAAGTACCAGCCTTTGTTTTACCTCATGCTGATGATCCACCCGGCGCTCTACAGGGTGGACGACCTCACCGATGAGGTGAGCCGACAGTGCAAGTGTCTCGCACTCCACCCGGGAGCTGACTACCGCTAACGCTGCTCTGACGCTTGCTGTCTCATTCTCCCCTCTAGGGAGCATTGAACATCAACGACCGAACCATCCCCCAGCCCAGGCTGCTGCAGCTGTCTGTGGAGAAACTCAGTCGGGAGGGGGCCTTCCTCATGGACACTGGCATGGTCAGTCAGTGTGCAACCCCCCCCCCCCCTTAGCTTTTGCTGCCTCTTTTGGTCACAGTATCCTTTATATGAAGTTTTTAATTTTTTTTTTTTGGTCTGTTCTTTGACTTTCCAGGTGATGTACCTCTGGATTGGACGAAACTGCAGTCCAACCTTCCTCAACCAGGTGCTGGGGGTACCAAGCTATGCAGCCGTGCCTCAGAACATGGTATGGAGCAGATGATAGACGCAAAATGTGCCTTCTTGCATTCTTCTTTCTCCCAGCTTGAGTACTGCCGTGTTCCTGAGCACTACTGTTTTTGTGCTGTGCACAATGCAGACCCAGCTCCCTGAACTGGACACTGCTGAGTCCATTAGAACCCGCGCTTTTGTCAGCTGGCTGAGAGAACAGAGGCCCTTTTATCCCATCCTGCACGTTATCAGGTAGGCCACGTGATTCGCAGGGCCCATGTGTTCCAAGACTGAAGTGTCACATTCCCATCACACAACATTTCATTGTGGCTAAACAAGCAGTTAGCTGTAATATTGGTAATGGCAGTGGCCCTGTATATAGATGGCTGGGAGAGAAAATGCGAATTAAGTTGTTGCGCCATCTTCTATGTTCGTCACTTGTATCTAAATACATGTAGTTGAAGTCAGGCAGAGGAAGTCTCAGGAACATCACAAAAAGTGCATATGTAAACAACTCTTCTGGGATTTGATTTCTTAAAGCCCACACAGTGCTATCAGAATTCTTTGCTAAAGACCCCCCCCCCCCCCATGCCAAGGAATAATTGAATTCCTGACCCGACAACTGCACACAATTTAAACCGCTGCCAAGATACACTGTCAGATGGAATATATGTCATGAGACATGTCTTGTTTTCCCTTTTCAGGGAGGAAAGCCAGATGAAATCCAGTTTTATGCAAAACATGATCGAGGACCGGACAGAATCGGCGCTGTCATATTATGAGTATCTGCTGCACCTGCAGCAGCAGGTCAGCAAGTAGGGGAGAGAGCAGAGTTCCTGGTTCAGAGCGAAGTGGACAACAGTGTTGGTGAGCGGAGGACAAGAAACTGTAGTGGGCGTGTCTTTCACATCTTCTGTAAACTTCTTGCTCTCAGGCCTTCTCCTGCCTTCCTTGAAGAGCATCCCTTTTTGTGGACTTCATTGGGTTCGCTGTCCTTGTCCTGATGTACAATGATGACATGAGCCAGCAGCTTGCTTCGCTGAACTTGGTCGCTTTCGCTCAGAGCCGATCTACACGGCGAGCAAGGGCACAAGAGGCTGGGCGTTCCCTGGCAAGACGCAGCTCACTGACACGCTGGAATTTGTGGATCCATTTTGTCAAAAGCACATTTATGTTTGATAATAAAGTAATATATGTATCATAATTTATGCTTTCTGAGGTAATGCTCTCAACCTATATGGATTATTTTTGCATCTCGATGAAAACCAGGCTTTTAAGAGTTCACGGTAGGCCTATTTTAAAATACGAAATAGTCCAAGGACAACACTCTGTTAATTTCAGATTGCGGATTATGCTTTTATTTTTGTGTTCTAGTTATTTTGAACAAATTAAGAATTTTTTTTTTCTTTCTCCCTCCATCAAAGGCAGAATCCATAAGAATTCGCATTTGTCTTGAGTCCTGACTTCCACAATTTGCTGCCTTGCCTGAATAATGCTTTACATATCATTTTATCATTTCATACTTGGGGGTTTTTTTATTATATATTTTATGGGAATTTATAACATCTCTCATGACGTCTTTAATTTTGTTTACTTTTTTGAGTGTCCCTGTTTTAGGTTTAATTATAAAATTACCATTTCTGGGATCTCAGATTTACAGATTTTCAGTTTAAACACTATATATGAGATATTTTAATACGATAGGATAAGGGTAAATTCTTTAACAGATTCATAAGTCAATCTTTAGTCATGCTTTATTGAAAGATGTATATTGGATAAAAGCCTTTATCATAATGGTAAGGTGTTGATTTTTATTTTAAATGTGTTACTGTGAAGAGTTTCTAATACTAAAAATTGGTCTAGCTTTGCAATTTTTTTTGTAATGGATGGATCTTTGAATGTGAGGAAGGTGTCTACAAGAGGTCTTTTATATGACCACTTGTTTGGTCATCAATTTGCCCCATCATTATAACTGGCTGCTTTTAGTTAATCCTTGCACACTAAGTTTAAAATGTGTCACCTTAAGGAAAACAGCCTAGGTGATGTTGGCAACTTTAGAATTTAACATCTTATCCATTGCCTTTCTGAAGATTTTCCCTTCTCATGCATATGTTACAAATGTTTTGAGAAGGCAATGGATTACAGTTTGAATGAAGGAGCAGGCTTGAAATGTATGAACTAAAACTGCTGTGGTTTGTATTCCCCTCAGAGTTATAAGAGTTTTAGTGTCACTTTTAATAAAGCATCCAAGCTGTAAAAGATCCTTAGCTACATTACAACTGCCACCTTAAGAAATAATTTCATGACACATACTGGGAAAGTATTGGGACCAGAATCCAAAAGGCTTCTCCCAAGGTTTCTGTGTTGTTTCATTCTATGTCAGCAACTTAATTCATCTTCTGTAACAATTATATTGTTATTGAGTTTGTGTTTCCGATTGTAAAGGACAGGACTTGTTGCTATTAGACTGAAGCAGGATTTTGGTGACCTCTTGTTAAACCAGGTTTTTACATGAAGATGAACAAATCGTGTTCAACTTTTCACTTTAGTTATGACTTGTATATTGTAAACAAAACAAAGGACATTTTGTAAAGTTACTGTATTGTAACAAATACTAGCTGTCTGCAGAAGTTGTGTGTTTGTAATAATTTGGTTTGTACAGCCTGGAGGAGAACTAATAATCGGGAACTGAAATTACTGCCTCTTATTAAATTTTATTGTACAGTTGCCAGGGAGTCTGAGTTTATTTTTAAATCCCCCCAGTCCTTACAATATTGAGACATTGTGGCACAGGTTTTCACCAGCTACTGTCATTGCTCCTCAGCTCTAGGTTCTGTGCTGTATTGATCTAGTCAAAATCAATACAGCACCAAACCGCTATTTCAGTCATTTTAATGGTGGCTAGAAGCCCAGGCAGGAAAAAAATATTCGGTCCCAAAATGCTAAAATTACTGTTTTATTTAGTTAAAGTGAAAGATAAGCCTGTTAATGCTTCAGTAATTTTTTTTTTTTTTTTTTAATACTCAGAAAGATGGTAATTGAGGGGTGAAGAATTTGTACGAGATTTGTTACAGCTTCATTTTAATGAGGCTTCAAGATAAAACAAGATGCTTTGTTACATAGGATAGATTTTCCATGATGTTTTTGCTTTAATATAGCAATGTTGGACTCTAAATTTACTGTTGATATATGCGTTAGGTCACAGTTCACATTACAAACACGCTAAGTGATAACATCTATATGAATATCAATGAGATTCTTTTTGAACGGGTTATTTAAAGTGGGAACCAGCTTTTTCATTAACAGTGTGGTGGGACTTATATGAGTCTCTCACAGCTGAAGCTTTTGCAGGGGAACAGCTGTTAAATTGGCACTTCCATCATTCACAAAAAACCTCATCTTAGAGCACCATCTCCCTGATGTATCTTAACTCCAAAATAATTTTAATGGGTCTTAATAAATCTAGTGGATGCCTTCTGGGAAATTGACCTCTGTTGCACTAAATCCATGATGCTTAAAGGCCACAAATCCAGACAAAAAAAGTGGGATTTGATTCCCTGGGCTCTTCAACCAAGCAAGGCACTTGCTAATCCGTGGAAACCCAGAAAATCAGTTACCTTTCACATCATGAAACCATGATTTGCTCTGCTCAGGAGCAATTTCGAATGTGTATTTCTCCGTCAACATGGCATGTGATAGTTCCTGCTCTTTTGGAAGATTCTTGTTCTCCATCTGTTGCAGTGTTCAATACCTTCACCAAAAATAAAACCCAGTCTCACAAAATGTGAGTACAAAATACACTACATTGAAAAATAAAATAATTTTTCAATACAGCATAAAAAGTACATAGAATTTATTGTATTTATAATTTGTTGATACTAATGGCTGGACAAAGCAAACCAGTACAAAGAACCCAGGCGTGATGAATAAAGAGAGCAAAGTGACAGGGATTTTTGTTATAAGAGCTGCTGGATGTGATGCTGAAAAAGTGGTTCTGTCACAGCTCATTCACACAACAGCACGTGTGCTGAGGCCTAACAGGAAACCCACTGCAACGTCAGCTACTTACAACAGCACCAGACAGCAGATCCCATTTTTCACTTCTGCCTATATTCACATGGACTCTTTGTCATGGGACCCTTGTCAAGGTCTATTGCTAATAGACTGTATGTATACATACAGTCCTATAACAGGGAAGAGACAATATTTTTGTTTAAACTTTTAAGGTTTCCTCCTTCAAGGCTACAGGAGAAATGAACCATCTTGAACATAGTCTGTGTCCATAACCACTTAATGTTAATTTACTCTGCTTTGTTCTTTGGTCAGATTTGTATATTTTGTATGATCTCAATACATGGAAAACTCTAGTTATGTAACAGGCATTAACATTGGCCCTAATGCCTGTCCATTCCAAGGGCAGAGAGAAGAGGTACAGATTTACTATAAACATTTGATACAGAGCTAACCAGGATACGATATAAACCACATACTGCACATACCCTAAATCATGTGTGTCCAATCAGGGTCCTGGGGGGCCACAGTGGGTGGAGGTTTTTGCTTTGGCCAATTCATTCAATTTAATCTGATAACTGTCTTAAATATCAACTACATTATTATTGCTCTTCATTTTTCCTGATCATTTGCATTTGCCTCTGCCTAATTCTTAATTTATGGAGTGAAAATAAGAGTTAAGAAGAAAGTCTAGAACCATGATTGGACAATCTCACCTCTAAATGTTAGCTTGTCAGAACTACCACTCTCTGAACTTTATTTCAAGGGAGCATAGTTTTTTGTTCACTGTTCTGTGTGAAACTTTACATAAATTAAGCCATTTTCTTTTCGCAGTCCAGTGAGATACAATGTTCTTAATAAACATATAACATGCCGCGTGGACATGTATAATCCTGCAGTTTATTTTGCTTTATTTTTATTACATCCCACCACCAGAGGCGCTGTTCAAAATTGTGCACAGTGTTACGAAGTCGCTTGCTTTCTACGTTGTGCGCAGTCAGTGTCGTTTCTGAAACGCGTTGAAAGAGTTACTGTTAGAAGTGAAAGCCAAAACAACATATAACAGCTTGTATATTTTTAGAGCAAACAACAATTATGGGTCGCGAGTCGAGGTGAGTTTGGGAAATAATATTCTAAAGTAAAAACTTACAGTAAGTGGAAAGATGAGTGTAAAAGGTATTTCTTTAGGCCTGCGCATGAAGGGATATTTTTTTTGGTAGCTATCCGAATACACATTATGAACGTGTATTAACGAAGTGATGGACCGAGGTGCTTTAGGAAGACTGGAGGGCTATCTCAGTAAATTTTTTAAATAAGCTCTAGCTGTGGAAGTCCTTTCTTTTCAGATATGTTCCGACTTCTTAATCTGGTCATTTGTATATATGTCTGACCTGATCTGTTGCGCTGTTATGATAGATTTTAAAATTTGATAGGAAGTCAGAAATGGAAGTCTCTGAAAATGTAGCGCACTGTTTTTTTTACGGACCTTCTCCATCAAGTTTTGTTTATGTCAGACAATTTGATGACTTGCACATGCAGGAAGTGCTTTGATTAAAATACTACAGTGTTTCGTAACATGGTGAAAAGTTGTCCAATCCCTTCAAAATAGTGCCTTGCTTATTGCAAAGAAATGTTAGTAATCCTGTCATCTTCTGGCTCGCCTTTACATAGTTTTGATTGCACGTGCTTTCCAATTAACCAGGAATAACTGGAAGCCTTGAATTCTTTTAAATTTTGAAATGTTACATCATTCTGCAATTTTATTTGCAGAATGATGTAACACCGATATTGTGTAAATACGGTTTAATAGAAGTAGATGCTCATGAACGGCCCTTGCTGTGGTTCTATATAAAATCAGGGAAACTTCAAAGGCTGCGCAGTTGTAGTGAAGCGGTTTATTACAGTACGTTTAATTCCGTTGTTACAAAATTGACTACTTCGTTTCTAGCACAGCGTCTGCCATTTTGAGTGACACATGTCATGATTTGTATTGATTTTTTTTTCCCCCAGGCACTACCGAAAACGATCGGCCTCGCGTGGCCGGTCTGGTAGCCGTTCGAAAAGTCGCTCACCCGAGAAGCGCTCCAAACGCGATGATCGTGGAGGGTCGCGTAACCGCGACCGCGATCGCAGTCGGAGGGACCGCTCACGCAGCAGAGAGCGCCGCCGCTCACGCTCCAGGGACAGAAAGCGACCCAGGTGAATAATCTGCAAATACAGTCGTCGTAGGGGAGCTGCACCTTTAAAGTTAACTTCTGAAAAAATCACCAAGACTCAGATGTTCTTTGTGTTGCTTAAATCCTACCTTGAATGAGTCCTGATTGTCCTGTTTATGAGGAGTTGTTGATTGTGTTCCAGGCGTTCCAGGAGCAGGGAGAGGCGACGTTCACGCAGTCGTGACCGCAGAAGGTCAGGCAGCAGGACCAGAAGTCGAAGGTCCAGATCGACAACTCCCAGCAAGAGCAAGAAGAGCGACAACAGGTAATGTGTTTCCTCCAGGAAGTCATGGTGCATGGTTTTTAATAGTTATTCAAGCCTAGTTTAGTTGGTTAATAGCAGAACAATTTAAGTTTACAAGTCCCTTTGACTGTTTGACAGAAATGGTCTAAATTCCAGAGGCAGTGTTTTTCTTACTTTTTTGCATATATTTGCATGTTTTTTCATTTATTAATTTCTTTACTGAAACAGGTCAAAAAGCAAGGAAAAGTCTGACAACTCAGAGGTGGCTTCAGAGAAGAAGAAAATAAAGGAAGAAAAAGAGGAAGAGAAAGTGGAGGATGTAAGTGAGACTCATAATTTGACGTGATGGCTAACGCGTGCCTGCTGAAAGTGAAGCGCGAGTCTCTCCTGCAGGTCAGTGTCGGGGTTGATGTGCCGCTCCCATGTGTGCTTCTCATTGTGGGTGTGAGCAGAGAAATGTGTAGTTTTCAGTGTGTCATCTTCCCAGAAAAATTGATATACACCCTTTAAATTGGTGTGTATGGTCATCCCCTGGGAGATGCCTGTTGAATTAATGAGAATTTAGCTATTAAAGAAACTTAAAGTATTAAAAACACAGACGTTAACTTGTACCTTTACCCACATCCATCATAGCATTTTTTTTTTTTTTTTTTTTTTTTTTTTAATCTTGCTTGTTTTCGTGACACCTGTTAAAGGATATTTTCTCATCCATTGCCTTCCAGATATTACAGCTGCTTGTCTTCTACATGTCGTCCTTTCAGTGCTTAGTATTTCTGCTTTGCTGCAAAGTGTTCAAAACTGCTAAGAAGCTACAGAAAAGCCAGATTTTAAACTGAATAATTAAACATCTCTCCAGACAACAATGTTGACTCTTTTGTTGGATGTTGTATCTTTTGCTTTGTTTTTTGTTTCTGTTTTGGTTTGTTTATTAGAGGTTCAATTGAAATAAGAACTGGGTATAACGTTTTGTTTTTGAGCATAGTTTTAAGTGTATGCAAATGAATAGTTACAAATGAATAGTAAACAGCTATACTAAGTCATGGCAAAGAAGGAATAAGATTAATTTGTTATAACAAGTTGGCATCAATTATGTAGTTAGGTTCAGTTTACTGGGATTTGGTGTTTTAGTGCAAAAGGATGTGAGTTTTGCAGCTCAGGAACACAGTCTTGGTTTCCCATTGAAAGTATTGGTAATTTCTCAGTTTGAGGGTTACTGTAATACTGTGAGGGGGATTTCATTTATTCATGCTGAATGAAGAAAGACTGCAGATGTTTTTAGTGGTTTGGTAAAAACTACTTTTTTGTTCTGCAGCAAGACTTTGACCAGAATAAGTTAGAAGAAGAGATGAGGAAGCGGAAGGAACGGGTGGAGAAGTGGCGGGAGGAGCAGAGGAAGAAGGCCATGGAGAATATTGGGGAGCTGAAGAAGGAGCTGGAAGAAATGAAGCAAGGCAAGAAGTGGAGTCTGGAAGATGATGACGGTAAGTCCAGAGCTGATTGTTATTGAGTTATGGCTCTTTGAGGTTCCCAGGCTGAGTACATTACCTGAAGATCAGAGTTTCCCTAAATTAGGAGTGTGGTGATCTTTCATTTGCTAATGCATGGAAATAAGTTAATATACAATACAAACTGCAGCATGCAGAGTTGCTTTAATTGGCCTCAAAAAGCCTGAAGTACAGCCTGATCAGGTTAGGTTGACTGTAGGCTGGGACCAGCTCTTACCTGTACTGTAAGAGCATTATAACTCCTGTCCTTCTCTCCATGGTGAACGGCTGCAATATATTCTGTAAAGTTTTAAAATGATTTTTGGTAATAAAATTATTTGAATGATGTTCTGATAGTGGTCTGTTTGAAATTGTGGAAACTGAAAATAGGAAGGTACTGCTGTTACTTTCATTCCAATCTTTTAGGGACTGGATTTAGGTTTTCCTTCTATTTTGCTGTTAGGTTTTGTGCATCCCCCTATAATTTTATTATAAACACGCAGGCATGTGTGTTGGTCTAAACTCTAAAGCAAGTCACAATGTGGCCACAGGTGTGGTGAATGGAAAAATAATTTCTGCTTGATGTAGTGAATTAAAAAAGAAATTTTAAATCAAATTTTACAATAATAGGAAATAATGAAATATTAATATTTCAGATATTCATAGCAGTATAATTTGACTGCTCACATTTGAAACATCTGCAATTTGAGTACACATAACAAATTAAAATATGAAATTTATCAGTTTTGTTATTACAACCAAAGTCTGGTAAGTTCACTTTACCTCATGGCATATGTGGTGGTTGATGAGAGGTGTGCCCCCCCCCAGGAAAATAGGGTGTAAATAAAGTTATTTACAGGAGGGAAAGTCATGAGGACACACATCTGTAAGTCTCTGCTGTCATATTTGAAGAGAATAGATATTCAAATTTTTGCATTTCAACAGATGACGATGAGGAGGCGTCTGCTCCTGTCGAGCAGGAGCAAGAACCAGAGCAGATGCAGGAGCAGCCTGTGGAGGCCGCCGTTCCAAAGGAAGTGCCTGTGGACGAGGAGCTTGACCCGCTGGATGCGTACATGGAGGAGGTCAAGGAGGAGGTTAAGAAGTTTAATATGGGAACCATGAAGGGAGGAAATGACAAGGTGAGGACGGTGACAGCTGGTTTGTCCACACAGCCGCCAGACTCTTCTGTGTCGAAATGTGAATAACATGGGAACCCCCTCCCACTCACCCACCCCCCACTTTTTTTTTTCTCTCTCTCACAATAACAGAAGGGAGGTATGACAGTGACCAAAGTGCTGACAGTAGTCACCACGAAAAAGGCACCAAACACCACCAAGAAGAAAGGAGAGTTAATGGAGAATGACCAGGATGCCATGGAGGTAACATCTCTTTTATGGTGCCTTGATAACGTAGTTACTTTAGTGCTGCACTGTGTTCACCTTTGTGTGTGTGTGTGTGTGTGTGTGTGTGTGTGTGTGCGCATCGTGATGACAGTCTGCATATTAAATAGTGATGCCTTTGTTATGCGGTGTGTGTTTTCTTCTGTCCAGTATTCTTCTGAGGAGGAAGAGGTGGATCTGCAGACAGCCCTGACGGGCTACCAGACCAAGCAGAGGAAGGTCCTTGAGCCAGTAGACCACCAGAAGATTGAATATGAGCCCTACAGAAAGAACTTCTATGTTGAAGTGCCAGAACTGGCCAAAATGACACAAGAAGGTATGCCACTAATAGTGTGTCTTTATCGTCTCAGTTTTGTGCTGTAGCAAAGTTCTGTGTTTAAAACCCCTTACTTGCTTACTGGTCTATATTACAGTATAACTGTTTATACAGCAGGCTGTGGTCTGATTATGGGGTTAGTATTTTGGGGGGTGGTTTTAGGGTGAAAAAGGTGAAAACTGACCTATATGGCATTTGGGTTTATTTTAGATGTTTGCTTTTTACTCCAGCTTACTCCCTTGTAACATTTTCTTTCCTCCCAAAGAGGTGAATGTTTACAGGATGGAGATGGAGGGCATCACCGTTAAGGGAAAAGGCTGCCCTAAACCCATCAAGACATGGGTGCAGTGCGGAATCTCAATGAAGATTCTTTCTGCACTTAAAAAGTAAGTTTCACAACCAACCTTATTAACTCCAGTAATTGTAATTTTGCAGTCAGTAAGTGATCTTCACATTGGCAAAGAATACTTACATATGCATTAATAGTAAGTGTACATTTACTTAGTTTAAAAGTGTACTTGTGTGTACACTAAGTGTCTTGTACATTGTTAAGTTATGTACCTAAAGTCAGATGTGGGAACGTGGTGATGATAGAGTTCAGATTTGGTACTTTACATTTATTCAGTTAGCAGATGCCTTTGTCCAAAGTGACTTACAGATGACACATGCAGGTCACAATGAAATTGGTTCTCTGCATTTTAACCCATCCTCTGGGGGAGCAACGGGCAGCCAGTATTTGGTGCCTTGGGAGCTAGCGATGAGTCAGGGACACACCTGGTGCCTGGACTGGGATTTGAACCAGGAGACTTCCACATCCCAGCCAGATGTTCTACCCATTGAACCACTGGCTGCCAGACTTTAATGAAATATTAAAGGACACTTTAAGTTGAATACAGCTGCTTCTGACTTTTCTGTTAAAGGCACAACTATGAGAAGCCCACACCAATTCAGGCCCAGGCCATACCAGCCATCATGTCTGGCCGGGACCTGATTGGCATTGCCAAGACGGGCAGTGGAAAGACCATTGCATTCCTGCTGCCGATGTTTCGCCACATCATGGACCAGAGGCAGCTGGAGGAGTCTGAGGGTCCCATAGGTGAGGAGTAGCAGTAGTAGTAATTGGTTTTTTAATTTTTTTAATTTTTTAAATTTTATCACTGCTATTAGCCATTCAACTATGTGTGTGTATATTGAGCCAGTAATGCATTTTATCATTTCATGTTCTCCAAGTAGAAACAGCTGATTTGATTGGTTCATAGATTTCATTCATATTTTTCATCAGTTTAGGATTAAGTATTCACTTAATGGCACTAATCGTGGAACATTAGCTAAACAAACCTGTTGTAGTTATAGTACCTGTTGTATTTATAGTAATGGTTTGAAGTAATTTCTGTCTATTGACCTAAACAGTTATTGAACAGTTGCGTCCTGTGCTTAAATCTAACCTAAACTGTTCTTGATGGAAGACGTAAGCTTTCACATTAATATTTTTAAGTGACGTGTTATATTTTGTTTCAGCTGTGATCATGACCCCCACCAGAGAGCTAGCACTGCAGATCACCAAAGAGTGTAAGAAATTCTCCAAGCCTCTGGGCCTGAGGGTTGTCTGTGTGTATGGAGGCACTGGAATTAGCGAGCAGGTACTGTAAATCGTGTAATTACCTATTTAGAACATGGCTGCATTATGGTTGCACACAGCAGTGTTTGTTTATAGCCAAACTAATACAGAGTCATGTGGGCTTTAATGAAGCTTCTTGGCATTTTTGCTGTAGTGCTGTTAACCCTGAGGTAGAACCACTATGCTCTCCTCACACTAACCATTTTCAACCTGTTGTGTTGCCTTTGCTACCTGTGTTTAGTTGAATGACACTTGCTTTTGTGATGACATATATGCTGGTGTGTATATGCATCCGTGTGCTCACATGCATCTTCCTCTGGGGGTGACACCAGATCGCTGAGCTGAAGCGAGGAGCTGAAATCATTGTCTGCACACCTGGGCGAATGATTGACATGTTGGGCGCAAACAGCGGTAAGTGTCAAACGTGTGTCATGAGATTCACACTTTTTGTAATGAAGAATTGTTGTAGTTGCTAATGGTTACTAAAGCTGCAGTATCTATTTAGAATTTAGTTTTTTTTTTTTTCTTCATACGTTTTTGAAGAACTATGTTTGCTGCTCTGCATTTCTCAGTTCTTTTATAATGAAAGCCAGTCTGCCAATGCCTTTGAGCTGGAGCAGTGAATTGTGATCAGTGATGTAGTGAACTCCATGTCTACCTTGAGCATTGCTTGGTCTGAGGAAGACTGGTGTTATGTAGTGTCTTTCTTTAAAGTTATGTAGTTTTGATCATGGCCAGCACACAGATGCATCTTCATTATAGTGATGTAAATATTACATATCCAAATCCCAAATGGAAATGTTTGAATCCATTTTCAGACCCAGTAACGTATACAGTGGAGCTCTCAGAGTTGGTAATTTATTCAAATGCCTGCAACTTTATGGCAAAATGACTTTATGATATCTGAAGAACCTATGGGAAAAAATTCACAATTTATGTGAGTAAATTATATATAGTACAGGTATACTGTATAATTTTAACGTGTTAAATTGTAAGTGTTGAAACAAACGCTTCTAACTTTAATGCTAATTTACCAAGAAATGAATTGTTACCAATGTGCTATAAATTAACATTACAGAGAGCCGGTTTATAATGCATATCTCTGATTGGATATACCAGCACATGTGTTATGATTGATGGAAAGTAAATATAGAGAGAGTGATGGATAACTCTGGAAGGCTTTTAATACATATGAACATCGCATCAGTCAAAGATATATAACCATATCACCTTACTCCTTATGAAACCGTGATACCAGTTACTTTCCCTGGTGTCCTGGCTGCCATGTAGCATAAATTGGATGCAACAAAGTGCTTTTAAAATCTGTTTCAGTAGAAGAAAGCTTGGAAATGTGCAAGAAACAGCAGAGTAAAAGTGCAGCAATAACACGGACAGTTTGAATTGCGGTGACGTTATGACATTTGCTCGACTTTGACACTTGCAATTTATTCAGAAAAATGTAACTTTGTGTTTGATATTATACAGGCCTAACTTTTATCGCGATCACCTCTGTACGTTTCTATTCTGTGTTTTAATTACTTTGTTGACCCATCACAAACAAGTCCGCCACCTAATTTGGGTCAGAACCCATAGTTTAAGAATCAGTGCTAAGGAAACCTAAGGAAATGTTTCAGTAGTTTGCACAATAGTGTTGGTGAAATTAATAGTACTGTATGGTGTGCAATGATTTAGCCTTTAACAGGTTAACATTTTATTGTGTGTAATTTCCTGTTGGCATAGAAAGGCTAAAGTGTGAACAAATATGCTCAATTTAAACAGCTGGACAGTGCAAAGTGTATCATTCAATTTCAAAGATGTTCTGTAGAAAATGTACATGTCCTTTGCTTGTCAATCTTGGGGGACAGTAGACAATTAGTTCAAAACACATTGGGGCAATTTTGCATTTGTTCCAAGAAAGTCTTCATTTATCTTAGCCTTCTGCTAAAAATCATTCTGTAACCACCAGACAAATAGCTACTGCAGCTTAAAAATGTTTACTTGTTCCATGCAATGCATGACAATTCATTGCTGTAATTGAGTAAAGTCAGTACTGCCTACTAAACTGTTCACGTTATCTGACCACTTTGGGGGGAACACATGCTCAAGACAATTGAAGTGTTCCTGAAGATTAAGTTCACCCAAGGTAGGTGGCGATATACACTGCTGCCCCTTAATGCCGTGATTAGAGGTACAAGTCACAGCTGTAACTTTAACATCACAACTGTAAGGCAGCTTGTGTCTGTATATTTTGCACACTGGAAGAGACAAGTTAACATGCAAACTGTAGTGTTGTGTATATCACATCTGTGTGTTTCTCTAAGTTAAAGTACTAGCATAAATGTATTGTTCTTAATTATTTAAATTGGTAAACATTAGATCACTGGTTGGGGGTTAAATTTTTTTTTTCCACACATGCGTGGTAATCTCTATGTTTTTTTTGTAGGTGAAAAGGCGGTCAGATAATGGTTGATGTGGCCCCAGCTCACTTATTTTTTAGTGTGATATTGCTGTTTTCTGACTTTTACAGGTTCTCCGTGCCGCTGAGATGGTACGCAACATAAGACAAAAAAAGGCCGCTTTAAATGAATGTTAAAAGATACTGTGGTGATTTGTTAAGAGCTGTGTGTGTAGAACATGGATAAGTCACTAGAAATATATGTGCAGTGTGTGTGTGCTGGCTTGTGTGAGAGGAGCAGGGCACTGTCCCTTGGCTCTGCGACGGCTCATGTTGTCTCTCTTTGTACCTGGGTGTGTAGGTCGAGTGACAAACCTCCGTAGGGTTACATACGTGGTTCTTGACGAAGCCGACCGAATGTTCGACATGGGCTTTGAGCCACAGGTATGTATTGAGGTGTTCTGGCCTTTTGACAAACAAAAAAATCCTTATTAAAAAGCCACTCTAAGAGCCTCGGCTATACCTTCATGTCTGTCAGCATACGTGGACAGGACTGTTTCTGAAAGGCTTATTAATTACAGGTGATGCGCATCGTTGACAATATCCGGCCGGACCGACAGACAGTTATGTTCTCTGCCACCTTTCCTCGGGCCATGGAGGCGCTCGCACGCAGGATCCTCTCCAAGCCTGTTGAGGTGCAGGTTGGCGGCCGAAGCGTGGTCTGCTCGGACGTGGAGCAGCACGTGGTAAGGTTCCTAGCGGAGCACCTACCAAACCTGCCGCTGCCTGCTCACTCAAAACACGAAATCCAAAAACCTTTGAAAACAGAAATATTCCTGCTAAACTGCTTCCCTGTAACCATTCTGGGGGTTTGCTTAACCAGTATAACAAAATATAGTATATACTGTATAAAACATAAGACATTGATCAACCATGTATACGATTGTGACCTGCATGACACAGCCCATGTTGACTTACTGTAGAGAAAAATGAGCTGAGTGAGGAGTTTAGTGTAGCAGTTGGATTCATATAGCCCAAAGTTAACTAGTTAGCTCTTTGAAGTATAGAGGTGGAAAGTGTCTATTAAGCACCAGTTGTGTTCTTTCACTTGCCCAGATTGTGATAGAGGAGGAAAACAAATTCCTGAAGCTGCTGGAGATCCTGGGTCACTACCAGGAGAAGGGATCGGTCATCATATTTGTGGACAAGCAGGAGCATGCAGATGGTCTGCTGAAGGACTTGATGAAGGCTTCATATCCCTGCCTGTCCCTTCATGGAGGTAACAATGTCACATGACATCACTTTGCATCTCAAAGTGCTGGGGTGCGTCTTGGCTCAGTACAGCGTTTTAAAAATCTGAGATTCCTTCATCATAACTTTTTATTTTAAAAGTGCATACAACCTTCTGGGATTTCTGGGAGTCTCCTCTACATAAGTACATTTCCCTATCCACTCCTGCCTGTTCCCTGGTAGAATTGCTAGACAGGTGTTACTAAAGCCTGCATACCGATTTTTGTCAAAAGGCCCACTTTGTTTCACAGGAATCGACCAGTATGACAGGGACAGTATTATTAACGACTTCAAGAATGGGTCATGTCGGCTGATGGTGGCCACATCAGTGGCTGCCCGAGGCCTGGACGTCAAGCAGCTCATCTTGGTGGTCAACTACAACTGCCCCAACCACTATGAGGACTACGTACACCGGGTGGGACGCACTGGGAGAGCTGGAAACAAAGTGAGTTCAGTCTCTTGCAAGGAATGCTGCCTCAGGGCCCTGGCGTCCACCGTGAACATGCCAGTTTTGCTTTCCTTTTGTGCTCAGTGCTTGGATTCAATCAAAGCTGTTACCATACAAGCCATCTTGCCACTTGCTGTTTCATATGTGTGCAACATGCTGTGTGATGTTGTTTGGCTGCCAAACAGATAAAAGAAGTATGGCACTGCAGCTTAGAGCAGTAAACCGAAATTACAATGTGTACGTGAATGTACGGGTGATGTTTATCTGGTGTTTGTTCTGTGTTCCAGGGATACGCATACACATTCATCACAGAGGAACAGGCACGATATGCCGGTGACATCATCAAGGCTCTGGAGCTGTCTGGGTCCGCTATCCCCCCTGACCTAGAACAGCTATGGCTCAATTTCAAAGACCAGCAGAAGGCTGTAAGTGACGCTGTGCTGCTGGTCTCCATGGTTACACACATGTGGTTCTGCATTTCACCCTGTGTGGTAGCAGCATACTGTATGTACCAGTGTAGGTGCTGCCATGTAGGTGAATGCATGATACCCAACCAGCAGGAAATTATGAATATTGTAGTAGCAGATGAACATTTTTATATGTATTGTTTACGGTAAATGATATAAAACAGTGTAATTAGCCAAAATAAATAGGTATTTAGAACACACAAATGTCAAGACAGATGTGCAACTTGCACAAGAACATAGAGTGGAAATGATACATCATAGACACTTGGCATAGGAACAATATTATCCGATCCATCAGGATCGTGTCATTTAAAGTTTATCAATTCCTTTTATTCTGACAGTTGCACGTTGCAAAAACTCTTGCATGTCCTGAAACTCTGTCTGTGCTGTTGGGAATTTGCAACAAGGAGTTACGGCAGAGAGGAAGAAGCACCCCAAAGCGTGACTTTACAAACAAAGATGACAGTGCTACTTGAAATGTCTGTAAAATGATAATTTGAAGTATGGGTGGAAACACTAGCAATGACAGCTGAGCGATAAATCTATTTTATTGATTTAAATCAAGTTTTTGGTTTAGGATAATGTGTAAAAATGAAAATCACAATTTACTTTAACCTGGGTAATTTACAGCATGCTGGACATGCTCTCTGTGACACCGCTTTGACCCTCAAACACAATCACATTTTAGAACGATACCTTCTCACTTGTTCAGGTGTGCTTAGTTCTTAAAAATTCAACTGACAATGTCTTGTCAGTCAGCATAAATCCAGCACTGTCTCCTGAATCATTTGGAAGTGGTTATGTCTGTCATCAAACTAGCCCCTGTTCATTGTAAAGTCTGGCAAGGAAAATTTGCAATATGACAGACTTATTCCAACATCTTGGAAAGAGGCACACAGCTGCATGGGAGAAATGTGTGGATCTATGAGATGTACAAACTAGTGGCAGCCCCTAAACTCCTGTTAAAAACGAGGTAACAATAGCAGAATCATTTTCCTGTTACGTAAAAGTTAATGAAAAGGGCCACGGTGGAAAGAAATTAAAAGTATGTATATATGGGCAGCATACATTTGCCAATATGAAACACAGTGGGGAAAAGCCAGGGTTCATCCTTATGCTGAATACTTTTGACCCCAGGTATGAGCTACTAAACCAGCAAAATGCTTTTGAAGTATCCCTGCATGACTTAAATTCATATAGTCTATTGTTTAAAGAAATAAATCCTTTCTATAACAAAAATATCTTCAATGTATTACTTTTATTCTTAAAAGATTTAAATTGTGAATCAGCTGTCGGTGGGGGGGGGAATATATTTCTTGGCCGTATCGCCCAGCCCTACTTGCAATATTCTGAAACGTCTTTTGATGCAACATGGACTAAAATTACAAGAATTCCATGTATTTGACACTATGCACCTGTGCCACTACTTCCCAACCAACAGCACGTCTGTAACCAAGGGTAACTATCTTATGTTTTAATAACATTCACACCACGCAATCCAAAAAGTACAGTATGTGTTTTTTTGAGATGGGAGCTAAAATTTTACCAGAATTATCAAGTTACATGTTGTTAATCAGTTTAGCATTTCATTCACATAAAATTAAACTGCGTTAGACATATTGGTTTTTGGTATGGCACAGCGTGGTCCTCAAAACAATGCAGTCTCTGTTTTGGCCACAGACAACCAGTGTTGTCACTGTTTGTATTGATGATGGACTTAAATTTGGATGTAATGGATAGTGTCATCTGATAAGCCTTTTCATGCGAGCCAGTGTAAATGCGAATAGGAAACGGTTCACCTGTATCTCCGTGTGATGCATTTTTTAATACATGAGCATGTTTCTGGCAGTTCCTTTGTGTGTGATGCTTTATTACATTAGGCATATGTAACCAGTTTCACATTACCTCACTTTTAAGTAATGACATTTTGTCTCCACCATCCTCAGGAGGGCAAGAGCATCAAAAGCAGCAGTGGGTTCTCTGGGAAGGGGTTCAAATTTGATGAGACGGAGCATGCCTTGGCAAACGAGAGGAAGAAGCTGCAGAAGGCTGCTCTGGGTCTGCAGGACTCTGACGATGAAGACACTGCCCTGGATGTAAGTCCACATCTTATATTATATAGTGGTGCAGCTGCCAAATGGCATTATCAGGAGCTTCAAAGTAAACTACTGAGGCTCATACTCACAGTCTGTAATGTTTATAGATTCACTGTGTCGTCTGATTTACCATAATATATGAATTTGGTTCTTATGAACTCACCAATTCAGATCGATGAGCAGATCGAGAGCATGTTCAACTCAAAGAAGCGCGTGAAAGACCTGTCTGCTCCTGGAGGCGGGGGCGGGGGTGGTGGAGGGGGTGCCGCTGGTGTTACGACGGCCGCCGGCATCCTGGCTGGCATCGCGATGCCATCTGCAGGCAACATCCAGAAGCTGGAGCTGGCAAAGAAGTTGGCCATAAAGATCAACGCTCAGAAGAACCTGGGTGCCGAGGCTCAGGTGACATGCCTTGTTCATGAAGGCAGCTCAGAATGTTTAACTGCATGCATTTTTATGTATACCACATACAAGTACCGGTCCAGGTGGATGGTGGCGGTGATGATGATTGTGAATCATACATTCACAAGATTTGATTTATTAATACCCTCCCCCTTCTTGTTACTCTCAGGATGTAATGCAACAGGCTACCAATGCTATCTTGCGAGGAGGCACCATCATGGCTCCCTCTGTCTCTGCTAAGACCATTGCTGAGCAGCTAGCAGAAAAGATCAATGCAAAACTCAACTACATCCCAGTGGAGAAGTTGGAGGAGGAGAGGCAGAATGCAGAGCAGACAGAAACCATCAAACGATATGAGGAGGAGCTGGAGATCAATGACTTTCCTCAGGTCAGACCAGCTGCACAAGCTAAGAACATTGGCTGACTGTTTTATTCTTTGTCAAAGTTGACATTGTGCAGTCTGTGTTGTCATGTGTAGGATATTTAATTCTGCTGTTTTTTTTCTTGTGTTCTGAACTACAGTTTCCTTGGAATGATTTCGAGCTGCCTTTTTGAAGGCCTGTTTTTTACCAGTTTTTTACCTGTTTAAAAGGCCTGTTTTTTTTTTTTATGATAAAGTAACACTCATAAGGGTCATAAGAGCCCAAAGTATGTTTGTCTTCCCTGTTAACCCTTTGTATGGATAGTCTGTGGACAATGCTGTTGAGCGTTACTTATTGATGTTGTGCACAGACGGCCAGATGGAAAGTGACCTCCAAGGAAGCCCTGCAGAGAATTGGTGAATACTCTGAGGCAGCCATCACCATCAGAGGGACCTACTTCCCACCTGGAAAAGAACCTAAGGAAGGTGAACGCAAGATCTACTTGGCCATTGAAAGTGAGTCATCTCAATTGTATCGCTGATTCATGGATAAGTGCTGTGTTCAGTAGCAGCTGCACACGATCCTTAAATTTTCCACTATTGTCTATGTATTCTGTGCCTAAAATACATTATCTTGTTTGTTAGGCGCCAATGAACTAGCGGTACAAAAGGCAAAGGCAGAAATCACCAGACTTATTAAAGAAGAGCTTATCCGCTTGGTAAGTGTTACCGCCTGTATATTTAAAGAGACATAAAAGACTACTCTTCCATGTGATCAAATTTATCTCAACTAAAAATTCCTCTGGATGTCATCAAGTGCTAAACAGTGACTTCTATGCTAGGATTAAGGTAGACTTCCAGGAAAAAAAAAAAAAAATCCAGTGCTTTATGGTAGGATGTTAATGCTGAAACTATAGTCAGTGCTTATTTTTGGCTACTGTTGGTATTTTAACAGTTTCTCTTTTTTTCATTTTAGCAAAACTCTTACCAGCCAACAAGCAAAGGAAGATACAAGGTTTTGTAGCACATGTACTAGAGCAGAAGATGTGCGTAGTTACTACAACTCCCCATCTTGTCACCAAACCAATTTCAGAGTATGTTTTAGTACGTTTTTAAAATGTTGGCCAGTGCTTATTTGGATAGTCTTTTTGCATTCAAATATAAAGCATTATGAATGTGCCCAAACTGATTATTTTTTTTGAAAATCATTACTCATCTTGAGCACAGAAGACAGTAAATGTCAAGGTTAACATGCCTTCCCACATTGTGTTAATATTAATTGGGTGCTGTAATTTGCCATAAACTATGATGAGAGTAAAAGTGTCTTGGCTAGAACTGGACACTTTTTTCCCCCTTTAATTTCTGTTTTCTTTAAAGTCGCTTTGTTAATTTCTCTACAAATGACCACATTTAGTCAGAGTAAATAGTATGCATAATTCAGCACTGTATAATATTGTTCACTTTTGACTTGTGTTAACAGCCCTCAAATAATGTAATGTTTTTATGTTTCCAGTAATAAAAACCACACCTGTTAAGTACGAGTGTTTTGGTTATTACTGAGTGTTTAATGTTTTTATTTTATACGCGATTGTAGCCAGTTTGATGGGTGATTAAAATTACATCGTACAGACCTGAAAGTTCAAGGGGTTTGACTCTACGATAAGCAGACTTGGTGCACTTTAATCTGCAATGGTGTATAAAGACCCTTTACAGAAGCGTTTTCCCATCAATTGTAAGTATGTCGAAACATTAACCTTACATATTGAGAATATACGTAAAGCCAAATGCCAGACCACAGTTGATTAAACCTGCAAATCTGGTTCGAAAACAGAAAAGGTGAACATTAAGGAAGCATACAATCTAAATACTTGTGTAAGGACCTTAATTAGTCCTTGATGGTTTCGTCTCCATCGAGGTACAACAGGTAAATTTTAACGCTGCTCTCTTGGTTTGATGTTTCAGTTAAACAAAACGCAGCCGCTGTCACGTAATGAACATCGTTGCCATGTCCACGGAAAACAAAACGTAACGTTTCCGTTTAGACAAGTCGCGCGACAAACAAATTGCGTTGAGATCGCGAAGAGACGTTAAAATTTAAAACGTTTTATTTGGCTGCCTGTCTAGCCGTTGCGGTAACTCCTTGCTGCGCGAGTGCGCATGCGCGCTTCTACAGTCCGTCTTATTAATTTTTAATGGAAATGGCTGCCTTTCTCATCTAAACCTCTCAGCAACAGGAAAAAATACACCCCGACAATAACCAGAATCTCTTTTCGTTTTGTGTATTTTTGTTTTCTTAAGACAAGATGAACTGATCTTAACGTATGGCGTAAGATAATCAAAAATGAGTGTAGGATTTAATGGATGGAAAATCTATCATTTTTATATTTAACCCTTTACATTCCATGATCTGCAAACAATCGAGGTACAGTAATTAACTTTATTTTTATACATATAAATATCATATATATGTAAGGTTTAGTTTAGCAACAAATATACAAAAAATGTTAAATTACTATTTTTGCATATGTAAAGTGTTTTTCATGTGGGTGTACTGCGTTTGTTCTCCATACGTCCCGAAAACAAAGACCGCTTTTGTTCATTTTACAGTAGCTGTTTGTCTGGTGCAGACAGTTATTTTAAATGTCTCCAGAATTTGAACAGTGATGTAAATGCAAACAGATTTGTGACTGTACTTTCAAATTCATGATTTAGAAAAACACTAGTTAGCATTGTGGCTACAGGAAAGCTCGATAGCTCGATTGCTAGCTACCACTCCTTTGAGAGATTTATGTGCATTTACGGAACTAGGTTACCATATTGTGTGCATTGGAACATTTAAGCAGCATAGTAATTGTCCTTTAAATTAGTTTATTTTAACTTTTGTTTTGATAACAAAAGTTCATAGTGTACTTAGCTGTTAGCCACTTCGGTTATGAGGACACTCAGGAGTCCAGCCTTTTTTTCACTTTGATTGAAAAATTACTGTTATTCGACAGGTTTTACATTTTGGTATTTACTTGTTTAATTTCATATAACATTTATGGTAAACTTCTCTCACTGTGCAATCGGGGTCTTAGGTATTTAATTATTTTATTTGTGGTATAAATATTTTGTACATGTAAATGCATAACATTGAACATATTCATGCAAGATAACGACATGCATATATACAGTTGGAAAAGTAATTTAAACATATTTTCACATTGCGCAGCAGTGTATTACGTTATTCTTAATTTGTATATACTGTAATTCATATTTGATGAGGGAGTATTTAGGGAGCAGTTAGATTAAATAAATAAATAAATAAAAACTTCTGAGTACTGGAAATAGGCCTACACTTTGAAATTATCATTTGAATGTTTCTAATGCCATCTCTATCCCCCATAATGAGACTGGCCATACTATCCCTCCTCTGATGCACATTTTATTTTCTAGCAGAAGATGATGCATCAGGTCGCTAGCAGCACCAACGACTACTGCATGAACAGCAGGCCCTCCTGTCTGGCCGAAGACGGCCGACACCCTGCCAGTCATTTTGATCTATGCAGCCCACAATCCAACAAATTTTACCCACCCCCTCCACAGCCCCCACTGCAGATGTCGTTACCCCCTCTGCCGCCCCCATCACAGAACACCCTGAAGCCCATGCCACTGCAAAGGCCGGACGTCCGGAGCGAGCCTCACCCACAGCAGGTACCTGGTGTCAAAAACGGTGAAAAGCCAGAGGACTCTAAAAAGAAGAAGGGTTCGGGTGGGTCTGGACGACGAGGAAGGCCGTCAGGCACCACCAAGTCCGCCGGCTATAGGACCAGCACAGGACGACCACTGGGCACCACCAAGGCTGCTGGATTTAAAACTAGTCCAGGAAGGCCGCTCGGCACCACCAAGGCCGCGGGCTACAAGGTCAGCCCGGGCCGGCCTCCAGGCAGCATTAAGGCCCTCTCTAGGCTCACCAAACTGGGCTACGGTGGTGCGTGCAGCGGGGCGGCGTTCCCCTACAATGTGATGCAGAAAACAGGCTTGTGCGAAGCTTCTGGGAAGGAGAAGGAGACCGGCGATGAGACCAAAAGCCCCGGAGACCCAAAAGGGCTGCCCTCACACTCATGGCGCTGCTCCGGGGGAGCTGAGACCTGACTACATTATCTACCACTCTTGAACACAGCAGTGTGTTCTGTTATTTATATGTACTCATGAAGAGGTAGATATGTTTTTGGTGGGTAGGAGTGAAAAGGGTTCTTTTGGCATGTACCTTTGTTGTGTCTGCCTCAATGAAATTTGTTTTTATATAACTATATATAAATGTGTGTATGTATATATATATATATAAATATATATATATAGCATATATAATACACTGCAGCCTCATTATAACACGGCCCATTTTAAGGTGATTTTGTGTATAATACATTCACAATCATGGCCTCTAAAAAATATATTCTTTTGACAGCAGTAGAACAATTCATATTTCCTGTAATTTTGTAGTTTCACAATATTTTAACGTGGCAGCAAACACCGTAAGAAACTGAAGAAAACCAAACTGACTGGCATTTTTAACTCGTACTGTATCAGTGCTTTAAATTGAACAATAAAGGTTAACTCCGTGGTACCTTAACAGATTTTACTGCTTCTTTATTATGCTAAAAATTTTAGCAAACTCGGCAATTCTTTTCTTTTTTCCTCCATTCTGTTTTTAAGAAGTCTTTTAAAATTTAAGGTGCAAGTCTAATGGTGTATGAGAGGTCACTACAAGGTAAGTTTAACTGTGTTTGTATTTTTAATGTGTAATGAATAAAAATACTGTACATATGAGTTGCTAAATACAATAAAAAGAAGAAGGATTTCATAGACTAGAAAGGCAGATTACAGTGCCCATGTGTTTTCCAGGTGTGTTTTAGAAACAACTGCATATGATCATACCAATGTGAACGTTACATAAGGTTAATAGCTTTCAGTATAACATTCACCTCGTTATAATGCTGACCTTGCATATGCATCACGTTTCCATGTTATAACGAGGCTACAGTGTATTGTGTTTTAAAAAGGACAAAAAAAACATTACCGTTTCACAATTTTCAGATTTGATTACCACGGAATTTATTGTATGTAGACAGTACTGTTCACATGAAGAAAAAAGGAAAAACTCCTCAGTGATTAAAATCTTTCCCTTTTTGCCGTTTTATGTCCGAATGCATATTGAACTGCATGCTAGCTAAAGTGATGTCATTAAAAATGATGAAAGAGTTAAATGTATTTTTGCTGAATTTACTGGCAAAGTTATGTCTAGAGGAAAGGATGAACTGCTTTAAGTGTCAGTAGGAGAGGTTTGAGGTCAGCTTTTAAATAGATTTAATTGGTAGGATGAGCAGCTCACCAGCATCCTGAATGCAGTCTGTGGTGGACCAAATGTCCAAAGTACAGTATTTCCTACATACTGTAAGCCACAATGACAGGGTCCTTGGATATGTTTCAATTCAATGTAGCAAATTGAAGAGCTAATTAAAAGCTGCAGATAGAAACTACAATAGCTGACCAGGAGTTTCCTATTATGACAGTGTGAAAGTGTGTCTTTTGGAGTGGAGACAGAAGGCTGCTGTTGTGCTCAGTAACAGACTGCCATGTCTGAGTACTATACACCTGGTTATATTTAAATGAACATAGGGCAATAGATCATGCCATTGATTACAATATCTTCAAATTCCATTTGTAAAAAGTCAAACAGTATAATGCAAGTTGGAAGTTCTAGTCTTGTGACTGTGTTTGTGTATATGATACAGGTAAAAGAACTGGATGTTAGTAGTTTTATACTGTGAAAAGGCTACGGTATGGATTGAAATGGTGCTATACATTATTAATTTATTAATGTTGGTGTATTATTCAAGTCAAAACGTTTCCTGAACTGTTCCTTTAATATTTACAAGTCTCCTTGTAAAATTTACACATGGACCAAATCACCAATTCGGATGCATGTATTGACTACACATTACTTTATCTGCCATTTTTCATTTTCTTTTTCTTCTTTCACAAACATTAAGAAAGATCTTGCTATTGTTTTTGTTAACTGGTCCTTGTCCAGACATTATTCTGTAATATTGTTAAAGGTGTCCAGTTTTCACACAACATTCTTGCTGCATTTGAGTGATAGACAATCAACCAGTTGTACAGTTTTACAAACTGCATCAGAATCAAACTATGACTGATTTTGTGGGAATTTTCTAAATACTACTCTAACATGCACCCACTATAGCTTTTAAAAGCATGACAATAATCCAGTTAAAAACAAGCATTTTGCTATACACATCCACCAACTGAAATAATTTCAGCTTTGTTAAAGATGATTTACTGTTAAGCAGTTGGTTCCTAGTCAAAGTGTGGATGGGAATGTTTTCATCTCTGTGTAATATTTTTGTAATTTATTTACTTCTGGTATTGAAATTTATCTGCAAAAGTTGTCCATGTATCACTTAGATGGGATGAACATCATAAAGTTGGAGAAGTAAACTATCTATGAAAAGCAGAAAGTTAAATTCAAATGTATGTATATGCTGTATACACGTTAATAAGAACCCATATGTTTTATTATTGATAGTATGAATTAACAGATGCTGTGTGATGTTTATGTAACATATTTTGTGCAGAATATTATGTCTGGGTTTTCTGTATTTGTTTTATATCCTGTTTGTATTGAAATTATTATTAATGTTAGTATGACAAATGTACCATACCATTGTAGGACTCTGAACTTTAATCAAAGAGCTCTGAACCTGTTGTCTTGTTGATTTAGATTAAGAATACATGATTACTTTGTTGGACGTAAACATCAGAATCATTACTAAGAGAGAGTTTATCACATTACTAAATTGATTAATCTGTAGGGGTACCAGGTTCCTTTGACCTAGCTTTCTGTGTGTATAGGTGTTTTCTTCAACCAAAGAATATGACATAATCTGCCTCTTAAACTTTAAACACACATTGGTGTTCTTTCCAGGGTTTTAGTCATTCACACGTGATACATGAATTAAAAATTAGAACAGCTATTTGAGAATGGGATGGGTAGCAGTGTGAACTGAAGCTATACAAAGAGCAAACCAGAGCAGAACATTTGGGTTAATCTCAGGTTGTCAAGGGCTGCAGTTGCTGGATTTTGCTAAATTTTAGTTTATGGTTGTAAGCATTATTTACATGGCAAACAACTTTTTGTTTTTCCAGTTGTAGATCAAACAAAATAAGTCTTTACTCTTGTGAGATGTCTGCCCTTGAGCATGGGAGTTTGACTCCTATTATATAACAATAGTCAACCTATTGCTATGTATGTTGCTACTTGGATAAGTGTCTGCTAAAATGCTTTATAACTTAGTCATTGCTATTATGCATAATTGATTATATTGCAAATTCACATAGGAAATTGAAAATACCCATTTGCTTCTATGACTTTCTTGGTAAAGGCACATGTTGACAGTACAAAGCTATCATAGTCTTGAGCTGTTCCAAATAACAGGTTTTTTGGAAGAAAAACAAACGTGCAACTAAATTATCTTGAATGCACTGACCACTGCTTTTTCCCATTACGCACTGCAGTGGTAGTCTTAATGCCTTTTTGTAGCGTCGGTGTGTAGCTGTGTTTGACAATTTTTATAACACATATACTCATATGACATTATCACATGGGTCTGTGCTATTATAAAGAGAGGCTTCATCATTTTCTTAACCTTATGAAGACAATGTTGCTTTTGTATTTATTTAGGACACTTGGCAATTCCTTTCATATTGTGTAATATATTTTTTTGTTTGCTTTAAAGTATTCACTCCTTCATCCTTGTTTGTGCTTGATTTATATCAGAGAATATCCTATTCTTTGTCACAAGTACTGTTGCTTGCCTAAAGTGTGTTAGAAATTTGTTAGCAGATGTACAAGGGTGATTCTGTATAAAAGTAAATTACAAATATGCATACAAATGACTATTTGAATAGTGAAAAACAGTATAGACATTTCTGCTTAGACTTACCTAGCTGACATTGTGAATTGAGACTTCTGCTATAAAATCACCTGCAATAAAGCTAATCTGTGAAAAGACTTGTGGGCAAATTGAGTAATTCCAGCAGTGTAGGCATCCACAACAACCTAAAAACAGTGTGGTTTTTGTTACTGTCATTAGGTTACATCTACATTAAAAGGCGGTAGTTCATGAATTTATGCCAAAGAGGACAGTGTGTTTGAAACTAGAGATGTTTTTGGCCCATAAATTTATTCAGATTTTTGTTACTGCTGTCAATAACATACAATGTTTGACTTTACCTTCAAGGAGTTGTCTTTCCTTTTTCTGTTCTATTAGTGGAAGCCTTCTGAAAATTACCACCTCGCTGATAAATTATAACTCTCTCCATAGATGTCAGTTTTAATTGCATTGTAAGGCTGGCTATGAGTGAAACCCAAAAATCTTATTGTAATTTATAAATAGAAAGTGTATTATTCTTGTTCTTTTATTGCATGATTGTCTAGTGTGGCAATTTGAATTAATAAACATTAATGATACTTCCTGTTCCTTTCCCCCCCCCCAGAAATTACATTTGTCTTTCAAAGAAAAATTATTATTAAAGTACACTTTTTTTGTTTGAAAACAACATTACAATAAATTAACTGACAGCACATGACCCCCATACACTAGTAATTCCAAAACCTAATTTTTTCATCACTGGTTTTTGATGAGTAGCAATTAAATAGCTACACGGCATACAATGTGTTCAGTTTAGAGGGAACAATTCAGAACAGTAAAAACAACTATGTACTAATGAAATATCCATCCATTACTAACTAATTTATCCTACATAGGGTTGTGGGTGGCCTGGAGCCTATCCCAGACAGACTGTGATCAAGACAGGGGACACCATGGACAGGGTTCCAACCCATCACAGACAAACTAATATTCCACTGAATAATGACATTTGTGTCACTGTGTTACAACAATCTGTTGTAACCCAGTTGACTGCGGTGCACCCTGTCTGTAATTATGAATATTACTCAACACTGTTGCTTAGGGAAAGGGAAACAGGTTCTATGGGTATGTATGTATATATGTTGGATGCATACAAGGAATCTGTTCTCTGCATTGCCTGACACCCTACCCAGTGAGCCACCAGCCACCAGGCTTCTTAGGTGTCTGGTGCATTAATGGCAAGGAACTTTTATTTGTGAATAGGGAGTACTGGGTGATATTCTATGGTACTTTTTCTTCTGTATATTTGGAAATATAGTTACCTTTAGATGCTTTAGGAAGAATACGCAAATGAATAAATCTGGATAAGCTGTAAAATAAAAAATACAATTATTAGTGTAGCAGAGTTCACTGAATGCACTATAGTGGTGACCCCTGAAGTCTAGTGTGATTAGTTCACTGAGTGTGGGATTCAGTGGGCTAGTCAATGTCGTGGTAACATTGTGTGGGTGGTTTGCGTGGAATGCTCAAGTGCCGGCAGCGCTACCTTTGTAACATTGGCTATATGATCAGCAATAATAATGTGGCCTACACAGATGAGGTATGGTGTCTGGTATAATGGAGTAATGACAACAACTTCTCTCTCATTGTTACTAAAGGAAATAGTTGTCAACTTTAGGCAAAACAAAAAAAATGTCAACACCCACATCTTCAATGGAGTAAATGTAGAGGTGGCCAAAACTTCTTGTACCATGAACCTTATGTATTCGCTGAAGGCCACATGATATTAAAACAGCACCTTAATGCCTCCTAAGACAACAGAAAATGTATGGTCTGTCCTTGAACATCCTTATCACATTATACAGGTAAACAACTGAGTGTAAATGTATGCATGGCATTACAGCATGGTGTGGAAACAGCACTGGGTCTGACCAGAAAAGATCATCAGGTAAGGTTTGTCAATCACTGGCACACAGCTTCCTCTTGTTACTAATACCGCCCAGACATAATGTCTCAGAAAAGCAGATAAAATGACAAAGGAATATAACCATTCTGACTTCACACTGCCCATCACAATCTTTAAATAGTAACAAGAACATAAGTAACAAGTTACAGACAGCTTCTCCCCATTCACTATAAGGACACTAAAGACCAGTTTTTATGTATGCATACGCATCGCCCCTTTTGCGTACATGAAAATAAACCTTGAATCTGAATTTTAAATATGGTTTTACAAGCCAGCATGTACTAGAACTTAAATGTCCCCTTTTTTTCAATGTGTGCACTAGCGAAAACGCGTAAAAACGTAATATGACAGATTAGCACTGCCCCAGGTGGAGAATAAACGCTGTATTCAATAATAAAATGCAGAATTAGGCGAATCTAAAAAAATCATTTTAAAATTCCTCTATTCTCATGCCTCCTTCGTTATAATACCCTTCGTTTTATAATATAGATATTATATTTCTTGATTTCTTTGAATCAAGACTGTATCTGTTGAAAACACAATAACCAGACATATAAAAGAAGCGATAAATAAACAGCATGTCACCGTTCTGTAGTTTTTGTGTGATTTACTGGCCAATCAGATGTGAGATCTCCTGTACGCTTGGCATCGTCTTAAAAGAGAAGACACTGACCAATCAGGAACATCTCACCCGGAAGTAGACGTTTTGTCTTAGCGTAATGGTGTGGATGTGTTTTTGTCACCCGAGTTTCATTTCGATTCATTATGAAAAAATATTTATACCATATATTTAACAAACGTTGAAACTGAGATGAATTCACGTGTAATTGACATATTCTATCGTGTATTTTTGACTTTGTGCGCATTTCAATTAGGACTGGTTTTAACAACTGAAGGTAAGATGACTAATGAGAGTATTTTAATATAATACGACAGGTATCGTAAAAGCAAGACAGTTGGCTCTTTAGTTTGATTATTGTATGAGGTCCGTTTTAGTTTATGCCGTATTGATCAGTTTTAAGGTAGGATACTTTGCTTGGATGGTGTGCGTAGTAGGTATGGTCTTAAAACCAGAAAACCTTAATATAGCAAAATTACTTTTAAAATGTCACTTTTCGTCGGAAAAAATGGTACATCGCGTACGATGGCTGTCCTATACACATATTCAGCTTATAACCGGTTTTTAAATTTTGTAATGTAGTATTGATTTTTAGTGTCTGCTTCATTTTTGGCAAATTGACTAAGTTAACCGAGATACCTGTTGCTAATTAATAAATCAGTTGTTTAGTGACATTTATTATAACTGAACTCCATGTTCGTCCGAGAAAGGTGAGACAGATTTTCACGTTTTGAAAGAATCCCATGAAGCGACCGAGTTCGAAGACATCCCCAGATTTGTGACAGAAGAAGATGCCGAACTGCATCCAAAGCGGCAGTTCATGACGGCGGAAATCGCCGATGCCGTGATGGGCGCTGAAGTGCCTGTTGATCCGGCCGACATGGAGTCGCTTATCCCCAGAAATGTGAAGGATTCGCAGGCCGGCTTCTCTGCTGCCTGTGAAGGCGACGCGGTGTGCGGTTTGCAGCTGAGGCAAAGCGACGCCTCCCTGTATGAGAAGGGTCCCGGAGACATGGAACCTGTCACTCTAGGAATGGTCCACGCAGACTTAATGGCAACAGATGATCAAAATTCCACAGATGCACCGAAATCTCACAAAGTCAACTGTTATAAGATAAACGTCACCGGCTCCGACAGTCTTAAAGTACAGATCCTAAATGCCTCGCAGGTATTTTCGCCAACCATGGTTTAAAATGGCTTGGACCAGTGTTTGTCGATGTAGTGTAGATGACATAGCCATAGTTAAACCAGTAACAATCACAATACAGAGAGAGATGGTTAAACAGGTATAATGCTTATAAATAACTGAATCCTGTGCTTGTATTCTAAGTTGGGCTTCATGTACAGCTGCCATTGAGAGGCAGTATTTGATGGCCAAGCCGTTCATAACATGGAAGCACACGTGGTGGGAGGGCCCTGGGGTTGACATTAACAAATTATCTGTTTCTGCACAGGACCTGATGGAATTCCTGAACGCAAATGGCACAGAATGCTCGTTGGTTCTGTTCTACACCACTTGGTGCCAGTTCTCAGCCAGCCTGGCTCCCCACTTCAACGCGCTGCCCCGAGTATTTCCTGGCATGCACTTCCTGGCCTTGGATGCCTCTCAGCACAGCAGGTAGCCTGCCAGTAGGAGTCTCTCAAGGGTGTCTGGTTGAGTACTCTGGGTGTCTTTGTACCATTTTACATAGCATGTACTAAATTGATGTATCACAAAGTGGATATGAGATGGGCTTTCTTATAAAACATAGTTACTCTTTTTATTTTAAGTCTCTCTACTAGGTTTGGGACTGTTGCTGTGCCCAACATCCTACTTTTCCAAGGGGTTAAACCAATGGCTAGGTTCAACCAAACAGAAAGGACTTTGGAAACCTTAACATCTTTTATAGTTAACCAGACTGGTGAGTATTAAACAATATGCTCAAAAAAAGTACAGTGGTACCTTAACATATGAGTGCAGCCACTTGCAAGTAAATCGAGATACGTGTGAGAATATTCTCTAAAAAATGCTCCAACTTGCCAGCAAACGCTCGAGTTACGAGAGCTGCGTACATGCTCATATCATTGTTTTTGTCCAGTACGAGTGAGACTCCCAGTATGAGTAAAAACTTGCTCAACATGTGAGCACCCATTTGAACAAGCTGAGGACGAGAGTGTGGGTAAGGTAAGGCGCAGGCGGCAAACCATGGGATGCTTCGTCACCCACTTCCTGCTTGCTGGCTCTCAGTCTGCGCTGTACTCTTGTAAGGAAAACATCTGCACGCTCGTGTCCTCGTTCATTTGTGTTTTTACATAACGTTCATTTTATTTACATAAGCCACGATGCCGCCCAGGAAGACAGCTGCTAAGGATAGTGCTACTAAAAAGAAGACGTAATTATCATAAATACCTAGTTAACTGATTTTTGTATAAATATCTTTGGGAGTGTGGAACGGATTAATGGGATTTCTGTTTTTTTCTGTGGGGAAAATTTGTTCAGAGATGTGAGTTTTTCGCATTACGGGTAATCTTCTGGAATAAGGTAAACTCGCAAGTCAAGGTACCACTGTATTTCAGTGGTTTATCTGAAGAATTATCACCTTCTGATTAGGGATGCAAATTTTTAAAAAATGCTTTTGACCAACAGCCGATTGTCATTGGTCGATGTTTAACCGGTTACCCGACAAGCCTGCTTTTAACACTTGGAAGGAAAAAAAATGTCAGTTCTTTATTGTTTATAAGGTCTATTTACTGTAACAGTGCCACTAGAAAATAACCACTCTGAAGGTGTTGATGTCTTGGATATGTACAAATAATGTCTTGCCAAATTTGCTTCTCATGAGAATTGCAACTTGTTCATTTTTCACAATTGTACCCTACATCTACAAGTGGTGAGACATCACTCAATTAGCCCACAACTCAGTCCTTATAACAAAAACGATAAAATTACAGTTTGAAATATCTACAGTTAAATTAACTGACTATAAATAAGTTTATATACTGTAGCGTTGATTGAGCAATCTGTTATTCAGCAGATGACTGATGACACAGCCCTACTTTTACCTTTTGTCAATGTCTGAATAGTTCTTTACACAGACACAAATCTGTGCTTTAAATGTTTCTAAATAAACATGATGATATAAAAAAGTTATGCTAACTTATTCTGTAAGCAATTCTTTCAAGCTATCACCTGTGACGGTAGCCATGATGAAATTGAAGTTCAATGCAATTAACTTTTTGGTTCCCTACCTACTGGATGACCTTAATATGAAAGGGTTTAGATTTTAGTCTGTAAATCTGTGTTTACTTGGACTACCCATAATTTTTGTTCACCTGTCTGTTTCCACATGCAGGTTTTGAAATGATCCCAGATCAGAATGTGACAGAGGAAGATCATTTAGGACCACTTCCCAGTGTCCCAGTCAAAAGTATTGACTGGCTGCTTGTGTTTTCGGTTCTGTTCATATCTGGATTCACCATTTATGCAGTATTGCGTACCGACAGCATCCGATGGTTAATACCAGGACAGGAACATGAGCACCAAGACTGAGCAGACCTACAGAACAATACCAGGACAGGAATACGAACACCAAGACTGAGCAGACCTACAGAACAATACCAGGACAGGAACACGAACACCAAGACTGAGCAGACCTACAGAAGAATACCAGGACAGGAACACAAACACCAAGACTGAGCAGACCTACAGAA
>JABJVR010000053.1:580325-597109 GCA_025773905.1 Chitala chitala
AACACCAAGACTGAGCAGACCTACAGAAGAATACCAGGACAGGAACACAAACACCAAGACTGAGCAGACCTACAGAACAATACCAGGACAGGAAGACAAACACCAAGACTGAGCAGACCTACAGAATCATCTGTGCGCTTAACATTGAATAATTAACCACTTAGGTTTATACAAATCATTGCAGATTAAATAAAACATTAAAAAACAGAAACATCTTTTTAAAATTAATTTAATTTTAAGATGTAGACATGATGTAGATATGTATTTAGTGTTCTGTGGAGTATAATATAAAATTTATTTGAAATACGAAAACATTTATTGTTCAGTCAAAACAAGAGGGTGTAAAATTTTCCTCTAAAGTTTGTTTTTTTTTTTTTTTTGCGTGCAATTTTAAAATGTAAAGGGAACATGAATTTACAATCTTAAAACTGGAGGGGTGAAAAGGAGACTTGACTTGCCAAACATTGGGAAATGTACAGCGTCTTACACTGACAAGTTCTACCTGATCATTTCAGCTGCTCATGTTAATGATGTTCAAATTTCATTACACACACATGAAAGAAGACACATGGAAAGAAAGCGGAAGCAGCCTGACTTAATGGATTTGTGTAGTGGGAGGATTGATAACACCAGTATCATCACTTTTACTGAATAATAAACTATAGAGGAAAATAATCCTGGGAACATGTATTCAATGCCATAGCGTTGAGTATGGAGTCCTAAATCTTCAGCTCCAGCTAAACCCAGCAAGCCTGGTCAGTTTTATGCACAAAAAATTTTTCCCATGGCTGTTATTTAAATGGTATATAAATTTTTTGTCCATTAAACGTTAGTAAATAGTAAAACATGACAATGTTTAAAGCACAGTAGTGATAAACTAATGCATGTGGCAAATACGTTTATTACATGTAATGTTCAAAATCAGCATTGCAGTATTTGTGAAGATGTACAATTTGAATGCACAATTAAATTTATTTTGAAGCCAAAACAGATGGAATTGGATGAGAATGAAAGTGTAACACTTAAAGCTTGTCTTGACATGAGCAGGAAGACTGTAGAATACAAGGTTCTTGCCAAATGTCTGGATGCTTAAAAGGAGATCAAGCAAATGTAGAAAGCAGAATCTGTAAACGTCACATCCGGGGTGTGGACCTTAACAAATGCAACCTTTCATTTTTGTGTTACCTGCTTTGAGATCACAGATGATTCCAGCTACAAATTCCTTTGGTTGTGGCCAAGTTTGCACAGAATCATACATTTAACCACATCAAGGAGGTACAAATCCTCAGAATGGAGTCCTGATTACATCAGGTATATCATCAATGAAAACGAATAAAATACTGGAGTTTGGTGTGTTCATTAATTTCTGTATAAACTTATACTTGTCCCTTAAGTATGAAATGTATAATATACATAATTGATCCATAAAAATACTTAGCAATACATTATTATATAATTTAGTTTAAAATTATACGTGCTACCTGAGTGGTCACCAATAACTAAAATCGCCAACAAAATTGCTGTAATTATAAAGATATTTGTGTAGTTATTAATTTTGTCCAGCAGATGACACTGTAGTATAATGTAATGTAATGTTTCACAAACTCAAAAACAGTAAAACCTTTTTTGGACCAATTGTTTCAAATGTTTAATTGTTTCAGAAAGCATTGTTTTCCCATAAAATATTTGAAAGTTCTATTTTGTTCTCTTTTATTGTTGTATGTTTGTATGTCTCAAAGATAAAACTGATCTGGCAATACATCCAATAGAGGGTGCAATAAGGCAATTGTCCAGTTTTGGTGTACGTGAAAATTACATAGAATGATTAATTAATCAAGACAGTTCTGAGAGAAAAAAGAATTTTCATTGAAATAATTTTAATCAAATCATTAGTATAATATTGATTTTAAATTAAATTTTTTTTTACAATCGTAAGATTTTCACTCTTACATGTTTTAAAGCAATATTTGAATGCGTTAGACTACGTTCCATTGTAATATGATACTGAGTGCGTATTCTCGGCCTTTTCAAGAAATTCTTCTTTTCTTCCTGTCAATTTTCAGATGACGGATTATTTACCTGTTTTAAAGTATTTTTTAAATTTGCCATTTCCTTTTTTTATAATTAAAATATTCAGTATAAAACAGGAATTGGATGATAGATATTTGTCACACACGCTGTTTTTAACTATAAAGACACATTTCCTACTTACTATGTAGGCATGTTTTTTTTTTGGTAAATAAATACATCTAGATTACAACTTACTTTTACGAATGCATTTCTCAGCAGGAAGGCATGCTATCTCAGGATTTAGTTGGTGCCTTTTGTTTATAAGGATTGTGGGTTTGAATCATGATTTTGTGTGAGTGTGTGGGTTTTGCATGATTTCACCATGTCTACATGAGTATTTTGGTTTCAGTGAGTTTACATCTCTAAATAGACAGTATGTTTTTGCCTGTATGCCCTGTGATTAGCTGGTGCCACAATCAAGGGGCACCCTGTCTGTGGATAAATGAAAAAAGCAATCAGTCAATATATTTAAATATTGCAATTTCTTAGTGTGGTATTGTCAATTACAGTGTATCTTGACTATTCAGAGGTAAAGTAGTAAGATCTTATACAATCAAGCAATGTAAACAAAACACTGTCAATAATCGTAAACTCCTTACCATAAAAAGTTCCAATAATAGCGACCATTTTTGTGGGGATGATATTGTTAAGTGTTTGGTGATAGAGTGTTTACTTTAAAAGGTCAAAGGTGAGTCTAGTTAAGTTCCTTTAATGCAGTCTACAGGTGGGTGAGTGTACAGGTGGCTTTAAGGGGTGGAGCCATGTATGAGATTGGGAGCATTTTGTGAATTTTAAGTATGATAACCTTGAAAAGTTTTGCATAATTATATCCATGCAGCTTCATGTTTTATTCTATAGGTGATGGACATGAAAATAATGCTTAAAAAGTAAAAACATGAATGGTCTTTTTTTTAATTTCCAAAAGTCATCCACACTATTCTGTGGCCAGCTTCAGTTAAAACAAGATGCTTACGTTTATAGTTAACACCTGTAACACCCTGAAACACCATGCTGTACGGTTCAGCTGCAGTTTGGGCCAATTACCCACGTCTAAGTGTCCTGTGACTGGGTTTTGTCAAACTCTACTGGGAGCTTTGTGATTTATCCAGTTCCGCAGTGGCGAGTGGGGACCTGTGGGGTTTTGTGTCGCATTCCAGACCATGGACAAGGAGCAGAGGCCATCTCTGGTAACTCTGGTTTTTGCTGAAGCCTGCAGAGATCCCCTTGGAAAGCTGAAACTGTTAGAAACTAGTGCAGGTTGTAGGTAAAGGCATTGTCTGCCCATTCCTGTGCCGTCTCTGCTGATTGGTTGCAGGTGCAGACTGCAGTGTGTTCCTGACCCCTTGAGGAGCCATAAGTGGAGGAAGTTACTCCTGTGATTGTTACAATTAAAGTCTGTGGAAAAATACAACGTGAAGCACAAGTCTTTTAGATTTCTGACTGTGAATAAGTATGTATTACTCACAAAACTGTTGACAGAAGCTTACTTAATTTATTGAATTGTACTTAAATATCAGTGCTATACTCTGTTTCAAACAGCCTCTCATTTAATAAGCATGACATGTTTTAGCTGTTTTCTTTAAATATCCATTAATATTTAAGAATATTTCACCTATTTAGTTATTTTAAAATTAGCATGTCCATGTTGGCTTGATATGTAAAATTTTGAATCTGCAATTCTCTGCATGTTATACTGGTTTGAAATTTGTATATTTTTGTACCAGATTTGCAATATGTAAACTGCAGAATCTCAAGACCACTTAGCGGACATCCATTAATCCAGCGGTTAGTTGTTTCAACCCCTAACATACTCTGTTTTTACACTTCCATGTGTTTGATGTCGAGGGCTGGGTTCTGACCTTCGTCATCTGCTTCCTTCACAGTAAAACTCTTCTCTTACTCTCTCCTGTCACACCAGATTATGATGAGAGAGGCCAGAGTACCACTTGGCGACCATCAGGATTTCGATCAGAATGATTTCTTTCACAAACAATCACATTTCCCAAAACTTTTCATCTGCTTCAGAAACCACCAGCTAACAATCTCATCATCATCCTTCCCAGCTAGAAATTCAATTTGTGTGTCGCGGTAATGGGAACAAACCCACATTGTTCCAATTTGAGATTCTGGCCATTTCCCTCTCATATATTTCACTTTTTTCCATTTGGGGGGCTGTTTATAAGGCTTTTCTCAGGGGGAATTGAGATGAAGAGTGACAAGCTGGATGATTTCCATTTGCTACTTATCTCCAAAGTGATGGTCTTGGAGAAACTGGATCCTTCTCTGTTTATAATGAGAGTCACAAATCCCCACAAAGAAGACACATTCACTGTTGGACCTCAGGGGGAAGCTAGCATTCTGCTGCAGTCTGAAACATAAAGCAAGGCTAAATTCCACACAATGGTGCCAAATGAAGAATAAGCAAAAATATACTTGTGTTTGGTTTTAAAATGAGAACAAATTCAATGTTATTGGTCAAAATTTTACTGCACTGCATTTCAGCAAGTAGCAATTTTTCTTTGGGTAATGAAGAGTACATCTCCATCATCACTTACTGCCTGAGAAGCACATACTATAAAAAAAGCCGTGTGTGTGTGTGTGTGTGTGTGTGTGTGTGTGTGCGTGTTTCTTTCAAGAGCAGATGTCCCTAATGAATTGAGAATATTTGAGATGGAGTACCTTTGGTTAATAACGTCCATTTGTTTGGATTTTAAAATATTTCATAAATGGTGAAATGAATGAATTTTCTTTTTGGAATACCATTGATATATTCTATTCACATTAATTATGGTTATATACACTTAATTGAACAGTAGTGGGGGCTATGCTTTATTTATTTGTTTGTTTGTTTGTTTTCAAAAATAGCGTTGTTTGTTTTTATATAGCACGCTTCCCTACAATTATCAAAAAATTCATAACAAACCATGGAACGCATTTAGATACAGTACTGTTAAATATTAACAATGAATAAAATAAATCAAAATATAATTGAATATTTTTTACGAACAGCCTATCCAAACCAGCATTTGATCGTTACCATAGGCAGACTGGTAATCTGGATATTCTGTCAAATGCCGGAACAGCCTAATGCAAAATACACAGCTTGGTGTAAAGCGCACGTGCCCGTTATTTTCAGCATAAATGGTTTGTAGAGCAACCACCCCCCCGAGCAAATTTCAGAAGACATTTCGTGACCAGGGCTGTTTTCAAGTCCCAGTCCTTCCCTGACCCTCACCTAAAGTGTAAAAAGGAAAGGTACACCCTAAATGGGAGGCGAAAACACACACAGAATACACAGATACTTTACACAGTTCAGATGTCTTTATAATCATCGTCATAGTCTTCACCTTCATCATTATCATAATCATCATTATTATTATTATTATTATTATTATTATTATTATTATTATTATTATTGCACTGAGGTAAACTTTGCATCACATGTAATGTACACATTGAACTGAAAATTTAAACAAATGAAACAGAAGGAAACCAATCATTCATTAGTTTTTATAATGCTGTGAAACTTGCAAGATTTCAATAAACACACTCTTTTCGGATTAAAAAGAGTTAAATGTTAATTAATGTAAATTCCTTTGTTTTATACTTTCAGTCTTCTTAGTGCGCGAAAAGGTAGCATAAAATTCCTGAATTGTTTTGCGATTGACGCCACTGTCATTACTACATTGTCATCAGTCTTCAATTGTGATATTTGCGTTTAAAAAGTACTGTACACAAAAACTGCAGGTGTAACTTTAATAATAGACCCTGATCATGTCGTCTAAGCAGTGTCGTTCAACGCCCATTTAACTGGATCTGTTCCGCTGATTGCTGACAGTTCAATACCTACTTTTAAAACTGGATTCTAATCAACATAAACACTCGTTTGCAACTGTTTTACAGCATAAAAACTAATATTTTTAAATCGTTGGATATTATGCTTACACTTAATAAAAGTAGACCCCCATTCTTAACGTTATTTGATACAAATAACGGACATAGTATATGCATGCTCGCGGCTGGTGCCAAAGGCAGGGAACAGAAATAAACCCTATACACATTTATTCCTGTCGAGCCGCACTTCGTTTCTACGCTATGCTAAGCCCTGAGGAAAATCGGTAAATAACAGGCACAACTGTTTAAAAGAAGGGGCCGCATTTCTGATTCTTTGCAATAAGACACCTCCGCTTTATGATTATCACGTGGTAGTAACTCAAAATACTGTTAAAGTGGTGCGTTGAGAAAATGCGTGTGTCCTTCCCGATCAAATGTTTCTGATTATTTCAGATTATGTCTGCACAGTGTTTCATTAAATTACTGGCATCTGACAGGATGTCAGTTCTTGTGGCAGTTCAAGCGTGTCATGCTACAATAGACAAACATCACAGAAAAGATGTTTTTTGACCTGTGTAAATTATGATGTTTGATGAAAATGTCAAATTGCGAACCGGTAGCCTACACCAAGAATCATTTGACAATCTTCTCTTTAACATTTTGTAACGCAGCTAACAATAAGCGTGTTTTGGAGTATTTCAGATTTTGAATATGTGTATGAACAAATTCAATATGATCCGTTTAGAATAAAATATAAAAGAAAAATCGCATACGGCAGCACAAATTCAAGTAAAAACACAAAAATGCACGTTTCATATAGTATGATAGTAAATTTATATAAATCAGATATTTTGTTTTAAATGTGATAAAGGTGAACTATATAACAATTTAATTTTCTAGCTGTTTAATAATGACTTATTTTAATTAAAGCTGAGAAAAAGCAGACTTCAGTCTTGCAGGGTCAAGTTGCAGGAATATAGCAATTACTTAAATTGATCACGAGATGGTTTCCTTGATAACCAATTAGATCAAATTCACCGATCCTGTTACATCATGTGGAGAAAAATTGTTATAAATTAGATACAACATCGTAAGGACTAAACATAATTTCCTTTCCATGTAATTTTGTTTGATAATAACAGACAGTTCACAGAGCAATAGTTACAACCGCAAAGAGGTCTTTTAAACAATGGTGTTTCAGTTGATTTAATTAGCATAGGAAGTATTTTGAGGCTTAATTGAGATTGCAGCCGGAAATTGCTCTGAAATGGCTGGTACTGATTTGTCACAGTGTGCGCGATGCGTGAGGGATTTTTCACTCTTTGTAGATAATTAAAATAACCATAATCACTCGATATGTGGTACCTGATTGAAACCCTTACATGACTTACAAAAGGCACGTAAGGGAAATATGAAACATAAAAATCATTCAAACAGCATGAATGTGGGTCTCATTGCGACCTTTGAAGTTATGCACTCTCCAAATTAGTTTGCTTTTCCTACTGGCAAATTTTTGAAACAATAAGTAGTCTTATTTATGAAGGCTTAATTATAATGCTCTCACTGATTTTGTGACATTTTTTCCCAGAACCTTTCATAGCCTTCGGAGATGTGAACGGTGGAGGTGGGTGGTGAAGTCTGGAGGTCTATTCTCAAGCTTATGTGCAGCTTTTGTGTCAGTGAGAAATGCGTTTTTAGAAATGTCAAGGTGAAAAGCGGCCTGTACCTTGTCCAAATTTCCAATGAGACACTGTTTGTGAATGATTGTGCAAAGTTGTCTATGCATACACAGATTCAATCCATTGAAGTCTTGTTATCGGATAATAGAAGGACCTTCAAACTGCAAAGGTTATGTGACTTTAACATGTTATTTATTTATTTATTTTCCAGGAAAGAGCAGTAGCCTGTATAACCAATGGGGCCTCTACAAGTCTCCTGTAATTTGAGCTTGTATAGACCCTGTGTCACTGTGTAGCATAGAGAGAGGTTGATGAGGAATTCAACAATTGATCCAACCTTTATTAAACCCGCTTTAGGACAGGCTTTAGGATTTCTGATTTTCCTACTTTCCACAATATTTTGAGAGCTGTGAAAGTTATCCTTGCTTTCTTTAGATATACATTTTTCGTTGTTCCAACATGACTTTGTTATCTTTGGGAGTTTTGAATTTTGTCGTATTTGCTACTGTATAATAGCATGTCAAAGGCATTCAATTGGCTGTGGAGGCATTACAAAAACATGGATAAAAACACGCTCCCTTATTTTTCATTTTTCTTTTTTTTCCAATTCAATGACCATTATCATTAGGTTCTGAAAGGAAAATTTGGGGTTCCAAGGGACGTTTTATTTTACTATCACATTCAGTAGGCCCAAGACAAAATTCTAACAAATATTATTATAATACTGAAAAAATACTGTGGAGGACTGTTTCAACTTCATTATTTTTAAAACAGAGCTATGCAATTACAAAATTGTTACTGATATACAAATTTACAATAATTTTAGCAATAATTTTACAAACAATTTATGTGGACATAGTTTATGTGGACATAAATTTTTTTTCAGACTCATTCTAAACCACTACAATTTGTATATAAAGCCGTACATAATATATTTTTTAATGCATATTATATTTTTTATGGTTTTAATGTCCTGATCTATTATATTAACCCATATCACATGCCAGCATTCAATTGCATATGGTATTTTTGTAATGACATTTACAATATATGTCTTATAGTAATTCATGATCAGGTAGAAAGACACAGTTAAAGGATTAGGTAGGCCTATATATGTGTTGTGGCACGTCCTTTGCAGTCAAACACAAAAATATCCCCCTTTATACAACATGGATACATTTACAATAATGATTCAATTCTTACAATAACATAATATCAGGAAGCTCGTGCCTTTTTGTTAAGATTAATAGTGAGAATTAGTCTCAATATGTCGCATTGTATTGCAGTTTACTTTGGAACACAAATGCATTATTGCATCATATAGAGCCAAACAAAACTCGAACACTTTTCCAAACTCCATTGACAATAATATTTAAAACCCGGCAGTGGAGTACATATACATCACTGTGTTACTGTGAAAGGGCGAAAACTGAGACGTGTAATTTAAGAAGGACCAGATCAAATAGGATGAAGTGGGGAGAATGTCGCCAGCAGGATCACACAGGTGGTGTACAAAAACTTTGTGCAGATATTGTAATAATGACGTATGCTAACAAAAATTGGCATTTTATCAGTTTTCACTTGTATAATTTTTGTGCTGCCTCTAAGGCATTTATTTATTTTGTCTTAGGTTGCTAACTACTTTCAAATTTAGATAATGTTCATTAGTAAAACTGTGTTCTGTGATTTGTTCATGAGATGTGGTGGCTGCACTTGCTATATCGTCGGTCCCGTTTTTGTAAGAAAACAGTGCAAGGAAGGTGAATGTTGGCCGGATGCAAAGCAAAAAAAAATTGTTAATATTATAGAAGCAATGCCTTTTCACCATATATCAATGTTGAAAAGAGATAAATAAATGACCAGTCTTACTAAACTCTATCTTCATTGACTCTGGTTTAACTTGGTGTTAAATCAGAGTTTAAAAACACTGTACGAGAACTCTAAAGTGATAAGGCTTTGTCAGTAGATAAAATGGCTTCAAGATGAAACTCAAAATCTGGAGTGGCAGGACAGGCATCATCATTAAGGGTAGCTGCACTGGTCCGGGCTGAAGCGGAAGCCACAAAGGTGTGAGCATTGTTTGCTAATCAAGAGGCCAAACTGAAGATGGAAAAGAAAAAGCAAAAGTAAAAAGTCTCACAAAAGATGCACAGGATCAGTTACAGAAAGGAGGACTAGATGTAGAATTAGACATGCTGATGCTGCAATGAGAAGCTGACGCAGCTTTGGTGGAAGCGCAAGTGTTAGGAATTGCTGAAGGATTGCCAGTTTTACATGAAACAGGAAACCCTGTATCAGAGAAGAAAAAATTGGACATAGTTACTGGTGCATTCTAATCTCAAATTAAACTGCAGAATCAGTCTCCTTCTCCATACCAACCTGTTGGCATCACATCTCACACATAGTTACAGGCAAGTTTCATAACACTGCATCTACCTGCAGAAGAGGTTTCACAGTTACAACTTAACCACAAACTGTTTGACAAAGCTTACATGGACCACCAAAGATTGAGGAGAAGATAACCATCCCTGTCATGAACGTACATGGTCAGCTGTACACAACCCAACATATTCCCCATATGGAGCTGAACCTTTAGCACAATATCTAGCATGAAGAGACTTTGTCAGTTCAGGCCTGTACCAGTTTGATGACAAGCCTAGAATTACCTGCATGGTACTCCTTATTCACCAATGCAGTTGTTGGACTGCAGCTCACGGTAACCCAGAAATTAGACCTCATGACCAAATGGCTGGGAAAATAATCCAGGGAATTTGTCAAACGTCTCCGCTCAGTGTACATCAACAACCCCAGCCTAGCGTTACGCAAAGCATGGAAGAAACAACAAGAGTGCTATAAAGCCCCAGAAATCCTAGAAAAAAATCTAATCACAGTTTCAACAGCTGAACAGTTTTCCTAAAGTTTCAGCCAAGGACCACATCAAGCTATAAGAACTTGGGTATTTGCTCATGGAGATTGAAAGTGCTGAGGAAAACAGGTCTCATTGGCCAGTTGTGTCTGGACACCCCACGCAGAATTAGACCAACTGTGGACAAACTCCCATTTGGGCTTCAAGAAAAATGGGTGTCTGCTGACTTGTGCTATAAGGAAGAGAATGGTGGTCGCTTTCCTCCCTTTGAGTACTTTTGCAGACTTGTGGGGAAAAAGCAAAATGACAGTAGCATCAGTGCAGCACCACAACTCCCACTAAATCAGTCAAATCCATTTCAAACTATTTTAACACAAATAAACCCATCTAGGTACACAAAACAGATGTTTCTACAACCAATGTCAGCCCTAGCAAGATCTGTCCATTACACCTCATCCTCTCAAGAAATGCAGAATGTTTAAAAACAAGCCCCTCCATGATAGAAACGCCTTCCTGAAGGAGAAAGGAATATGTTTTTGGTGCTGTTCTTTTACATCCCACTTAGCCAAAGCCATCTTATCACATGTAAAATGCTCTGAATGCAACAGTACTAGACATGATATAGCCATGCATCTTGGCCCAGCACCTCAAACCATCAAGGCCCCCTCACTACTCAAGAGAATGGCAACGAGGGAGAAGATCACTCTCACATGGCTGTTGTCAGATCAAGTTACACAGAAGTTTGCGGTCCTGGTCAGTGGAGCCACTCATGTTCAAAGCTCTGTCTCACAAAGATATACCCAAAGGATGCCAAGGACAAAGCCATCAAATCCTATGTAATTCTGAATAACTAGAGCAATTGCTGATTAGCAAGATCAAAATCCTTTGAACTGTTTGGCATGATGACTGGTACATTGCCTTACTATCTCAGAACTTGCTCTGCTGTCACAGAAGCATCTTGCAAAACAGCAGAAGACTTCCACATTGAGTCATTGGATGGTAGTGTGATCATCTGTCTCCCTCTGCCCCTTGAGTGCAGTGAAATCTTGAACAACTATTCTGAGATTTCAAAGCCAAGCACTGTGTTGCACCAGCCTCATCTTCCTCACATCGCCAAACACATTCCAGAACAGGATCCAGAAGCAAAAATACTTTTCCTACTCGGAAGAGATATTTTCAGGCACACAAAGCCTAGAAGCAAATCAATGGACCACACAATGCCCCTTTTGCCCAACATCTGGACCTAGGCTGGGTGGTAATAGAAGATATGTGCCTTGGCAATGTACACAAGCCAACAATGAACACATTCGAGACTAACATGCTGGAGGTGGCCGAGATGAAGAAGATGAAGGTACGTCTAATGAAGCAGATGAAGGAGAAGAACCGCTTGATGGAGTCGAAGGTGAAACCCTGAAATTGTCAGCCTGAACAGGGACCACCACAGACAGAAGCACCAGCTGAGGCTTCTGGAGTCACAGAAGAGACAGCAGGAGCTGATTGTGTGCAGTAAGACTGAGGAGGTGACAGCCCTGCAATGTTAGTGGGTGCCCATGTCAGGGAAGGTCAACCACAAAGTGAGCTTACCTGAGCTGTTCCAGGACACATCCCATTGGACCTCAATGGTCCAGTCCAGTAGTGTCACATTTTTCAATAGACACAGGATGTGCCAACATCAGATGGCAGGATTGTACTCCAGCAGGGTGTCCCATGGCCCACATGGTAGTCACTTGGAGCACATCATGTCTCACACTATTATGCAGCTCATGACCATCTCCAACAAGGAGACTGACATGAGCAGGACAGGCAGAATTTGAGCAGAAAATGTCTGGATAATTTAGCATTGTGTTTAACTTGAACCAGTAATCATTTATTGTATTAAAACTGTAATCATTAATGGACAGCAGAAGCAGGTGCCAATGTCAAAAAATGCTTAATAAGGAGCAGTGACTTTGACATTTATTTGTTTAGCAGGCGCTTTTATCCAAAGCCACTTACAACATGTCATATATGTGTTACAATGAGCTAGTGCAGGGTGTCCTGATCAAGGACACACCTGGAGGCTGGGCTGGGATTCAAGCCGGGCGACTTCTGCATCCCATCCTGATGTTCTACCCATTGATTCACCAGGCTGCCATTTTTCTAATGATAAGAAACATCATCAGTAAATCTGTCATGCTTTTAAATCCCATTAAAAATTAATCAAGCTTGTTTGAATTTCTGGATTGACACAGTAATTACACAAAAAGCCAATAGTGTTTATTTGACATTAACAATCAAAAAACTGAAATAAAACTGGCTCTCCAGGACCCTGCTTTGACATTTCTGCTGTAAGACATTTATTTCTGTTATCATAGCTTAGTAACTACTTTCAGGTTTTAGGTTCGGTTAATTAAAGTCCGTTCTGTGATTTGTTCACGTGATGTGGTAATGGCTCTTGCTGTTTCGTCCCCATTTTTGTAAGAAAGTAGCATGAGGAAGGCGAAATCAGTTAAATGTCATAGAAGCAATGCTGAAAGTTCATTTTTCAGTTTTTAGTAAGGTTAATACAGTAACGATAAATGTGTTAAAAAGGAATAAAAATATAATGTCTGATTTACAGCTGTGTAAGAGGCCGCATTTGCTAAAACCAAATTAGTAGATATGCTGAACACTTACTGTGGTTTACAACAGTACTAACAACACAACACTATGTTAAAACCATACAGTGAATCTCAATATGTTTTGTGCTCTTTTATTTGCAGTTTTCACCACATGTCAGTGTTGAAAAGTAAATGACCAATGTTACTAAACTCTATCTTCATTGACTCTGGTGTAAAGCTTTGTAACGTTTTTCCATTAGGAAAGACAGAGTTTCGGAGATATGTTGTCAGCATCACCCAGAATAACTTCTTCGATGGCTTCATTATGATAACCATTGCGATAAATGTAGTGTTTATGGCACTGGAGACAGATTATGAATTGAAATACAAATTTATATCTATATATCTATAGGTTTTTTCTTGTGAGGACATTGAAGAGATTATTATATATAATTGCTAGCAAAGTCATGAAAGAATTCCATAATTTGCTAATGCAAAATGTGCATTTAATGTTACAGAATAGCACATTTAATGCAATCACCAGTTATTAAATTTCATTAATTAGGTCTATGTTTCTCAAACGTGGTAGTCATTGTGCTGCTTTGCGATGTTACACGACTTTTATTCCCTTTAATGGCCTCCCTGCGCTCTTTTTATGGCAGGTTGCTGATGAGTTCTTCATCAGAATCAGAATCAGAATCAGAAAACATTTATTGCCATGTAAGTGAAGGTGATTCACATTACTAGGAAATTGCTGCGGTGCTTGGTGCATACATGGCTGTGAAGGAGTTCTTCATGAAAGCCAAAGTGCTACTGGACAAACGCATATAATGTAATAATGTAACCATCCTTGCCCTATCCTTTGTTATGATGTTCTCGCCGTTGGAAGGAGGAAGTGCATCCAGCACCGCGAGTATGGTTCTTGCGTTTCGGGTTTCAAGACTTTTCTTTCTTAATAATGTCATACTCTGAGTCTGTTCATTTTTGCATATAGCGAATAAATGCCAAAGAGCCTCACAATATATTTTTTTTCTTGTTCAAGGTGTTGATTGTAGGTCTTGCCAGGACAACGAAGACTTCAGTGTATGTCCTGGGCGTGATGTTTTTGCTGATGTTTAGTTTTACAATAACTGGATGTTGCTTCTTTGGTGATTCTAACACCGGAGACCCTGAAAACCGGGGAGATCTTAGCAGTGCACTTGTCACATGTTTGCTTTATTAACAGTAAGCAGCCTATCTGCTGTGTCATCTTGTATTCAAATTTTTCTTGGCTGCGAATGAACAGCGCCAAGGAGCTGGTTAATGCTGCAGGAGAGAGTCTTACTTTGTAAACTATGAAAGATACTTTAACTCTACGTTCCTCATTTAATATCAACCTGCCATTATGAATAATGTGTGTGAAACAGAATTTAAATGATTTCTCTATGATGTAGGGAGTCTAACTGAAAATGTACAAGTAATGTATTGAGTTGAATCACTATCACGCCTTTAAAGAGTCCTGTAAACTTGTAATATTTTTCTCCTTAGTACCTGTAGTAAATAGGCAGCTGAGTGCACTTGTTCTTTTTCTCAGCTTGATGGTTAGTGATACTCAAGGGAAGCCTGACAGCTGTGGCATGTTCCAAAGCCGCATCTTCACTGTTGGCTTTATCATTGTCAGCTACTTTATCTTATTCAGCATGTTAACTGGAGTGGTCATCCTGCAAATCTGTGTAAGGTTTGAAAACTTTAATAATAGAAACATGCTTTGTAGTGTGTGGACGGCATACCTGGGTCTTTTTCAGCAAGTCTCCATGCCTGTTGCACATAGCCTGTTGTACGTTGTTGTGCAAGACTTGAAGCCTCATAGTCTTTGTACAGCAAAATGCCCTTATTTTTAAGAATAGGTAAACGCTGTGGACTGAACTCTTGAACTTCTCCAAGATGGAGTAGAAAACAAATGTCCAACACCATGCATTGTTCAATTAAATAAAATTCAGTTCAATTACATTTTATACAGTGCCTTGAAGCAACTATGTTACAAACCTGAGATATAGATAATTCACATTGACTGAATTTTGAAAGCTCTAAAATTTGTTAAATTTGTGCACATTTAAATAAACATTTATAAGACTTTAACTATGTAAAAGATTACTTTTCATTGAACTTTTGTACTTTATGAAGCTTTGGGGGGCAGTACCATACAATATGGCAAAAGTATGTACCTATATACAGGTATAACAAAATCTTAAATAATGGGGGGATATGTGCCCCTGTGTGCTTAACTCCTACACCTATGAATGTTTAGAAAATCAGGTGAAGAGTGAGTGTAAGGCAGTGCTGGCTCAAAAAGAAGGACCATCCAGCCACAGAATGAGGAGATCCAGCAGCTCATTCAGAGTCAGGTCTGCAGGGGGATGCAAGCTGATGCCTGTGGGCCAAGCATAAGGCCATAACTGTGTAAACGGGTTTCTTAGGGTTCCATACAAAACTTGGTGCATGAAAAAGTCATGTTAAATTATTAATTACAGAAATTGGAATGTAGTCACTCACACTGAATGTGGAGACACACCACATTGGTGCTTAATTACCTGTATTAATTATATGCATTGTAAACTGGAAAAAGGTTAGTTTTTGCATGTGATACAAAAATTCTTAAATAGGGTTCGGGTGTAAGGATATTTCCATAAAACAAGAAGTAAAACAAAAATAAATTTTAGTTGGAATATTTATATGTATCAATAACGATACATATACAGGTGTATATATGACCTATGTGCATTAATATAAGAGTGGCAGAAAATCACACATGCATTCAGTGTAATGACAGACTCAAAATTCCAGCACTTCACACAAAGACATCAATAAACTAATGGAGGACTTCAGGAAGAAGTGCCACACTGACTGCATGGTTATGGAGGACCCATGTGCTGGCATGAAATTCATAGACATGCATCTGATGGGTCTGGACAATCAGTATGACACTCTGGACAAGTGAGCGTGCCTGGAATTTGGAATTGTTACAGCTCATTCCATTTACACTCTCATATAAAGGGTTAATCATTTTCTCTGCAGGCAGATTTTGAGGGCTGCTGTGTCAAGTGGTGGGGGCAGGGGGTTCGTTAGGTTTTGGCCCGTTTGCAAGGTTTATAGAGAGATTTACCTTGTGTGCTTTTACGCTAACTACACAATGGCTTAATATTTAAACAGATCAGTGGTTTTTTCCACAGATGTCATTAGTAAATGAGATTTATTGCAGGTATGTCAGATACTAGCTTTGTTCCTGTGTTAACATTTTTACATTTAAATATTCAGAAATTTCATGCCTTACCCAAGTTAATGTGGGGTGGTGGTGGTTGTTAAACTATATTTGACTCCTTTGCAGAAAAATTAATTTTATTTACTGTATTTTAATTTCAGATACACTAAAAGGTTAATGTTTGCTGAATTTTTGATAATTTCTCCACAGGCTGCAAATGCGTTTTCGGACGCTTTGGATGGTCTGAGTGTTTCTTATAGGTGATGACCAGACTGAAGGGGACCAAGATTAAATGAGTCCTCTGGAAAAGGGGAATAGGAATGTTTAAACACTGCTGTTGAGGCAATTAAAAACAATAAAGGAAGTACAGGTTTAATCAAAAAAGTTACGCAGTAGCGAGATTCCTCTGAAAGACATGGGTATTGCATAGTAAACGACATCAACCACCAACTGCTGGGAATGGTCACAGGTTGCACACCTAGCTCAGGTTTTCCACGAGACAAGCGTGTGACCAGTTA
>JABJVR010000053.1:597209-627805 GCA_025773905.1 Chitala chitala
ATATGTACAATATATATATATATATATATATATATATATTGTACACAGCACTGCGCACCACAATTGGAAAAAAAAAACAAAGGAAGCGACAGGAAAAGTAACGTTTCATATGCAGCATGGTAGCCGAAGAAAGAGACTCTGCCAGAGTAAATCCATGGAAGATCCATGGAAGAGGCCCTCCTGAAATGTTTTTAACCAGGCGCATATTACCGAATTGCTCCAGCAAAATGTCTGAAAATCTACGAAAATCAAAACGTCACATCCATTTAACAGTTGACAAAATCAGAGCGGAAGTACGTTTACGGTATGAATAATTTTCGCAGCTTTGTCAGCAGAGGATGAAAGGTTAACGATAATTATTTAATTGGTAATTTTGAAAATTACTCGTTTGTACTCGTTTACATTTCTAAAATAGTCCGTTGTATTCTTAGTACTCTAAATGTATTAGTGATGCCCTTACAATATTTTGTATATTTTTATATGCAAAAGTCGTAAAAATTGACATTAAAATGTACGTATTTAATACATTTTTCTCAGAGAGTTACACACAGGTTACAAATAATAGTCTAAAGATTATGATTATTATACTGATGCCAAGAATATTACTTTGTAATAATTATGCCATATAAATACCGCCCCAAACACCCGTTTTAAATGGGCACATCTTTGAACCAATATGTGCATACAGAACTGTAATTGCTTTGATTCCGGCTTTATTATAGCTTATATATATTACTGTTATTTCGATAGTGGTATTAGTACCTTAGTATGTATTTTAGTTGACACCTACAAAGTTTTGTGAATTTAAACAGAACATTTAATAAATCACTAAAATACGAAATGAACGGTATGCTGCACTCGTAGTACCGAGATCTCTGTAGACATGAATGTTATCAGGTAGACAAAGTCATAAAACGAATATGTGAGGCAAAGAGTGCAACAGACAGCAATATTAATAACACTTTAATGGGCCAAAACATGAGATATGACAAAGCACAAGGCTGTAATCTACTAAAGAAGAACGAGAATTTCCAGTTAATTGCGTCTGTGTCAAGGTGTGCTGGGTTCTTCAAGAGTTCAGGCGCAAAAACATTGATTAACTTTTAAACCGTGCTGTTTTGGAGACACTAATCGATATACAGGTTTGTCATTTTGTATAACATGCTAATAAATATTATTAAGCATTTTACATTACGTTTTTGATCGGTTAAATTACAGAGCACGCCGGTTAGATACTCGCAGTACCTATTAAAGGCAAAGAAAGCAACTGAGCAAACGTGTTTTGGATTGTAAGGAATCGTTATTTCAGAGCGTTTGTTTTCACGTGGCTGACAGTGGTTTACTGAATTTTCTTTACAGTCACCGAGCTGGGGTACAAATATAGTACAGTCGAATATATTACCAACGGTTAAAGAAAAATCCTTCCAGCTGTAGTAGTCTATTGGTGTCTGCGGTCCAACCGACACTATATAACAAATCATGTTAAATAAAAATAGTCAAGTCGTGCTGTAAATTTGCAGTAAACGTGAAATCGAGAAAACTATTTATAATCGTAACTTCTACGGATTTTTTTCTGTTATTTTAAGTAATTTCGAATACTATAAACTCTCAAATTGAAATCCAGGAGTCAGACCGCGAGAGAATAACTAATTTACAATTTTTAATAACTATATTTAAAACTGTCGATAGAAAAAAATAGATACACCATATTAAATTCAGAGTATACAAAGGTTTGATTACGTCCGTGCAAACTACCTATTTATGTAAAAAATGTATGCATTTATTTTCCTGACTGATACAACGTGTTTTTTTTTTTTAAACAAAATTAACTATTTCAGTTTTAACAATTATAGCTAGAATTATGTTCTATTGTGAAATCTGAATTTCACAATAGAACATAATTACAATAACCCTTATAAACTGATTTTCAGATCAAGACCATGTAAGGAAATTATTTTTCATTTTTAACAGTCATGTAAGTTATATTAGTTTTGATATATTTTTAACTTAATTATCCCACAGTTTTTTAAACGAAATAACGTCGACTAAGTCGGTCCGTTATAATAGTAATTTGTCATTAAATTTTCGTCAGTGTTGTATCAGCAAATTGACGAAATAATACAATTTGTGCAGGAACAAAAATTTGGCCCAAACGTTTATTTTTGTTTTGCCATTTTCGTTAATACTAACGTTTCGTAATTAGTGCAAACTCGTTAATTGTGCAAACAAAAACGCGGCTTTTAAAAACTGGGCAAAGACGATTGTACTATAAACAATAATTAGGTTAATGAATACTTAACAATTACCAAAGACCATTTGGTTGTAACTCTAACAACTTTAAATTTTAGAAATACGACACAAAAAACACCTTTTACAGTTTAGATTTTTTTTTTTCTAGCAGCACTGCATATGATTCCACTGATTTTATCGTAGCCAGCTGACAAAGAGCCCAGTATAATTAATTCTTATTAATTTGGCACTAATAATTTCCAGTGAATTAAAAGCAAAAGAAATTACGTAATGGGATCTTTGGAATGAATATTTGAAAAAACTACCCTTCGGCTCTAGTTTATTAAAACATACTGTATTTCCAAAAACACATTGGGATAATTTCCATTCACCGATTGTATACACAATAATCGACTTGCTTATATTTCCTCTTACAATGGAATCAGCTCGTACAAAGCACGTTGCACTGGAGTCAAGCATGCGGTTCTCTATTGAGACTAATAAAAAATGAAAATCACGCCAGACCAATCGTTTTCATTTTTGTTCCACAGATACAAGAAGCCGTTTGCCGTTGTAATATGATAATGTGCACTTACTGCACGTAAAAAACACACACAAGGATAAGTATAAAAATGTACATACAACTATTTTTTACCGTAATATATCCATTAAAGTATTAAGATTTTTTATTATTCATTTTCCCCATCCGACATTGATAGCAAGGTTCAAATAGTTTAAAGTCTTCAAAGCAAGCAAGCTAAAGATGGACAACGGTTATATTTTGTTCTGTATTTACAGTGTGACTAACAAGCGTCTTCATCACCATGAAATCCAAAAACTTGGACATTGTGTTGTGCAAGTTCATAAGTAACCACATAAAACCCGCATAATCCATTAAATGATTGCAACTAATCCAGTTTAGTTGTCATTTGTGCCATTTGCAGGTCCGCTTGTGATATTTCACCTAGTCTAAAACGTCAACTGTTGTACTGACATGCGTTTAGACCCGTGGCAGGACTTTGCAATCCACTGTATCCAAACGTAGGGTGCTGCTTCGACTTCAGTCTCAAGGTAGCCAGGCTGGAATTGCAAGTGTCCCTGTACACGCCGTAAGAGGAACCAGGTGGTCCGTACGGGCAGGTGGATGAAGACATGGCAGAATTGATCGAAGAACTACCTATGCCGTTAAGATTGCTGATGTTGTTCAGACCGGAAGCTGGCATGCCAGGCATAGCGGAATGCCCCATGCTGGAAGCCATGCTCATGGAAGAGATGGAGTTTGGGGGAGAGAACATAGACTGGGAAGTGAGCGGGCTCATTGAATTGAAGAATGGAAAGTTCTTCGTTGCCAATGGTGTGGGGGCGAGTGCTTTATTCGTCCAGTTGTTGTAAGTATAGGCTGGATACATGTCATCATAAGGCTGCATCAAACCGCTGAACTGCGGCAGGTAACTGTTCTTACACAAGTCCATCTGCTGGTTTCGCTCGCGTTTCCTCCATTTCGCCCTGCGATTTTTAAACCACACCTATACAACAAAATAAAATGTATATTAATTGTTTACTGTAAGAAAGTGATCATAAAAGAGTAAACAGTCAAGACAGACTATTAAATACATTAGAAAACCAACTAAACCTATTTTAAATGAGGTGCAATTAAAGGGTAAAGTCAAAAGTCAAATGGCAGAATATTTATTTTAAATGTACTTTAACAAAAGAAGTAAAATCACTTTTAGATTTGTTAACGTTAATTTTACATGGGCTACATCGCTGCTAATGTTCTACTTTTGAAACAGCGACAACAGCCTGCGGTCTGCCACCGGCTGAATCGCAGAAATCGTGAACTTTAAACGGAAAATCCTACTGTGACGTTGTATAAACAAGCCATTATAACGTCCATACAATTCTAGAATATTAGATTTAAAAGTCGCAAAACAGAATGAAAAACTTAGATGAAGACAGTAACATAATTATGCATTCACAGGACAACTTGAACTGTTTTAATACAAAAACTGTGATACTAACATTACGTTTAGTCTTTAATATCCTAAAAGTCAGCACCGAGCGTTACTGTAGTAACGTACATACTGGCCTAGGACTTCCTAATGGTAGGCCAATGGCATGTTCTTATAATTTGTTTATAGGTCTACGATAGCTCTGTGCCTCAGCATCTTTTTTGGAACCATACCCGAACTCTGGCTTCAGTTAGGTTCGTCCACACGGCGATCTCCTCTCTGGTGCTCATGTCGGGATAGCGGTTTCGCTGAAAGGTTGCCTCGAGCTCCTGCAGCTGCTGGCTTGTGAAATGTGTTCTTTGTCGCCGCTGCTTTTTCTTTTTCGAGTCTTCGGCATTTCCATCGTCACTTCTATGTTCCGCGTTCCTTTCCTTATCTGAACGACAAGAGACGTTGATTGTTGTGTACTTCAACTTCAATACTAATTAATGTTTTATATAGTATAATCAACATTTCAGGTATATCTGTGTACCAGTTTCTCCAAATTATGGTTGAATTACATATATATACACAGAAATATTAAACATTTTCTGTAACGTATACCTGAAAAGCTGATTATACTTGTTCCGTTAACTTAAAAAAAAAAAAAAAAGAATTACAAAAATGTTATGTACCATAAATAGCACATATTATAATACAGAATTATACTGAACAAATGTCTAGGCCTCAAAAATTACACTCCGAAACGGTTACGTATACAGTATATACTCTGGATTATGGCACCTAAGTGTAAAACGAAAAGTGCTTGACTTAAAATGGCAGTATTTAAATTTCTGGTATGCTTATTACTCGTAACAACGTAAAATATAATTCACGTATTTTGGAAAGCAAATGCAATCTTGTAAAAAAAAAAAAAAAGACTAGACACAAATGGAAATACTTCCTTTTAGAGTACTTTTAAATAAACTTGCATTATTGTGTACCCACAAAACACAATTTCACCAGTTCCACAATATATTTATATTTTCACATTTTGAAAAGGTACTTAGAGCAAAACACTTTCATAGTTTAAGGTTTTAACATGCGGCTTTAATTTGAACGTAATACATATTTATTTTAAATTCACTTAAGATGTTACTGTCAATGATCAAACCATTGCAAATTCACTTATGTTTCGTATTACCAGGCCTCTCCGAGTCTCGACTGCTGGTTTATATCCTAAGTAATACGCTGTGGCAGTACTTTGATACTTTCCACTGCCTAAAAAGCATAACTTCACCGTGTACGTCGTGTGCCCTACACAAACTTTTAGGAGGTATTCTTTTGGAATTGCAGATTGTCGGACTACGACGGGAAAATACGCAGTTAACCGTACCTGCTATTTCAGTATCTGAAGATTCAGTGCTGGAATTATCAATCGTTTCCCGCTTGCTGCTGGAAGTCCTGGGCAAGTGAAAGGTGGAAGCCATGTCTCGCGCCGCCTGGGGTCTCACAACCTCGGATATTCTGTCCAAATTCATGTCACCTTGACAAAAGAATGATGCTTCATTAAAAGGTGCACTCGTTAGAAACGTTCGAGAGTATAGCGTGTTAATCCATTTGTAGGTAAAATCGTTGCCTTGTAACACGAAACTGCATTTTTTTTTGTGGAAGCACGCTTATTTTCTGTCCGATTTACGCTTGATGTTCGCAGACAACGTCCAGTGACAGCCCAAACACTTTCGGTTTCTGCCGAAGGGACTGCGTTCATCCCGTCAGAATAGAAGAGCTCTTCCACCAAAACCATGCGTAGATCCACCCATCCTTTGTATTAAACCTCCCTATTGCAGGGGGAGTCCCACCCACTAAGTGTGAGGACCCTAATCCGTCTGCAGGCAAGAGCACTTTTTGGATTTGTCATAGGGGAACGCAAGAGAGAACACCGCTTTACGTTACTTGTGGAACTCGTGAAGAAAATGGCCCTTTTATTCGGGCGTGTTTGAAATAGGCCTAAGCCAAGTGCTACGGGCAGCTGTGCGCGCTTGTATACACACGCACACAATGTATATGTCGGATATGCGCTGAGATGAATAAACACTTGCCGTGACCTGCCCTACTATGTTTCCATGTTAAAACATTTCACGTAAAATACAGCAATGTATACCAGAGTACACGTAGACTGCAACGAAAAAAATGTTCCACTGAAAAGTGTATTTACATATACTTGTGCATTTTTCTAAAATCGCGGATAACCCGTCATGTGGAAATGTAAAGTTATATTTTACCGATCGCGAGTTCGTAATAAAAACAGTTTAACACTACGGTGTAAATTCAGTTTATTTCATGTATTGTCTCATATGCGCTTCACGTTATACGACAGACTTCATTGTTTCCACCAAAAAAATAAGAGTAAAAAAAGGTGCCAACCACTAATCAGCTTTTTGATAAGTACATATAGATATACAAAGGGACGATGTATAGCGCCTCCCTTAAAAAAACTAACGATATTTGTGCATTGTAATACCTATTTCTATACACATTTTAACAAATATTCAGCAGTATTAGATTCCTTTCTGTTTGACATATTTGCACCGCAACATATAAAATAATTATCCATGAAATAACTCGTGCATTTCACGTTTAGAATTCAAATAAAACTCTTGCTTCTATCCGACTTGCTATTCGTGGAGACTCCTACACTGGAATACAGTTGAATCAGGTTGACGAAATTACAGACACCTGAGTGTAATAGAGTTTTAACTGTTTAATTTCAGTTTTAAATTGTTTTTAAAATAATAATGTAGATTAAACAGAACACTTAAAACATTTTTTATTCAATACCACTCAGTATATATAAATTTACCAGTGTATTAAACAAAACAAATTTATCAAATTACCCTGAATTACTGTTTTACTTTTGTTATATGTTAATCCAATCCATCCATGCATTATTGAATTGCTTATCCACTACATGGCCACAAGTGGCCTAGAGCCTATTCCAGGTAGCCTAGGGTACAAGGCAGGGGACACCTTGGACAGGGCCCCAACCCATCAAAGGGCAATATATGTCCATTTTAAATACTAAAAACCGAAAAAGACTGGAAAAAGCAAAAAATTAAAAATTCAAGTTGTCAGTCTGTATCTAATTCAACCATGGTCAGACTTACAGCATGAAGAAAACTATAATTACTAACTTTTTCAGTCTCCAGCACCACATTTCAATGAATGCAATGCAATTTTATTCACGTATACTAGTAGAATATCGTTACAGAGTATGTTAAATTCCATTTTATAATGTGGGGTTGCTCTAATTTCACAAAAAGAAAGCATTCTGTTTCTGTAGACTAAGATAATGCTACTGATGTTATTACTTTCAAAGATAACTATTCTTCGTCTTCGTGTTCCTCTGGATCGCTGTCTTTGTAGCAGCGGCACCTACTGGTGGGTAATCATCTTCAAACCTTTGTTAAACCAATTATAATGAATGCTATAATTCACCTTTGAGGGGGAACCTTATTTATTTAAAATATACTGAAATAGCAACTTGTCTCTACCTATGCACCTTTTTAATGGAATGTCGCTATCAGTAGTTTTTGTCATATCATGAAACGTGGAGAAATTAATAATGGACGTAGATTAATAGGAAAAAAAACTCAAGTGACGGCGCGAGTTTGTATTCACTATGTTATATCAAGAGAACGTGTACATTTTAAGTAGTATTGACCGTGATAATATTTAGCCATAAAATAACGGTCTCAATGAAACACACCGATAGTATAGCATATATGCAGTGTGTGTGTGTGTGTGTGTGTGTGTGTGTGAGAGAGAGAGAGAGAGTGTGTGTGTGTGTGTGTGTGTGTGTTATCAAACAAATGAACAATTGAATATGTCACTGTTTATACTTCGCTCATAAAATGCCCTGTCGCGCATTAAAATCCGACTTTGGGCTTTAGCCAACTGCAGCGCCTCAGTTACCCTTCCAAGAAAAATCAGTGTGTAGCACGTCAACCGTCACACTTGCCTGGCCTTAGCTACCACAAAAGACACGCAGGTCACGAGCCCTCACTATTTCTCTGTCTGTTTTATTTACATTAAGGCGCGTTATCTAAGAAGGAACATAATTACAAAGAATATCGCAGAATATCTACAAAAATGCCAGCAAGTTATCTTCTGTAAAATTATTAGCAGAATCCATACGGTCAACACTAAACTTATTTTACGTATTATTACTACTTTTTTATATATTATGCGAAGCCAACTTCATTACATGCATTTTCAATTTTTAAAATTGTCTGGTTAGCTATAAGATGACTACTTGCAAATAACCCTAAAATAGGAGCACGGATCAAAAACATCCCAACAAATTAAGCCTGTAACACAAAACAGCATTAACCAAAATTAGCCATCGACATGACATCTTTTCCACGCCCCAATATCAGATAGTGCAGTTGTTTTAGACTACAAAAAACAGCAAACTTTATAAAAATAAACATCACAAAGATTCACTTAAGATTCACATTCATCTACTTAGTTATTACAGCAACCAACCAATTCTATCTTTGGTAACCGTTTTACAAAATTTTCTTTTTCGGAGCACGGATGCAAAACATTCTACATTAAAAACACATCACAGCAACTTACTAAAATTGACTGTTACGAACGTTTTATGTAAATATAAATTCCATTAAAAGAATCAGAACTATAAAATAACTTTTTGATTTTCTTCAATACATATTAACTGGCTTGGTATGGCGTTTCTTTAGCTTTAAGACTGATTTAGTCTCTTGTGTTTATCTTTATCGTAGCATATTGACCTACCCTTTGGAACAAAGAAATGGAATTTTCGATTAAAATGACATTATGCTACTACGTTAGCGTGTTTAGTTATACACATGTATGTGAACCTAACGAATTATGAATTTACAGTAACAATTTTGCTTCAGTGTCAAAAAACTACTTCATTTTCATTATTATCACTATTGTATTATTGTGTTTCACGAATTATATAAACGAATTCACATAAAAAAATATTTAATCGAATTTTATATTTAACGTAAGCATTAACAGTACAACAATGACCAATTACACCAATTTCATTACGTTGCTATAAGAACATAATTAAGTCTCGACCAGTTTTGGAAAACATCATTTATGACTATATTATGTTTCTGAACAACGTGCTTTAATCGCCCGTCTTCCTTTTATAACTAATGACAATAACTAAATGACAAAAATCTGTAAAATAATCCTAATGTATATACCTGAAAATTGTTAGTAACAAAGCAGTTATGATGTATATGTTCAAAAATAATCGTAAATCCATTCCAAGAAGCGATTTGCGTTACATTTTTAATTTAATACTAACTTTTAAGTTACATGTCCTAACAAGCGAAGATAATCGACATGCAATTTTAAGGTTGTTCTTCTATATTATTAAAGACATGTAAATGTCAATGGGTACATTAATAAAGTTTCACAATAAACTACAGTACAAAAAAGTTTAACTGTATAAACTGTATCAACAACATAAAGCTTACACGTGTGAGAATAATGGCATGTGTTGTTTTAGAATATTAACAAAACCTGACTCCGAAGAGCGGTCTTTATCTTACAAGCACAATTTAGAGGGCAGCAGGATTAACACGTATACCACATTAATGAACGTAAAAACCCGGCTACAGATAAACATGGTTTCTATTTGATTGTAGCAGCCTTTGTGTAATATCAGCAAACATCCTCTCTTCTCGGGGAAATTAAAACCTGAAACACAGTAGTGTCAAAACACGATCCTGGAGGACCGTAGTGGGTGTCGTTTTTTTTTTCCAACCAATTAGTTCAATCTGACTCAAATACTGTATTAATTAGGTATCAATGACATCCTTGCTTCTCCTCGTTCCTCCTGAAATTTGCATCTGTCTGCACTTAGTTGTCTTAATCAGTTGAACGAAAACAGTTACAAAGAGGAAAGTTAAAAATGGCTTAAGAAAAAATGTAAATAAATTACAATGTTGCTGTCACGATCTAGAAATCCAGAAAATCTCTGGATAATTTAGCATGGTGATTAATTCAAACCAGTAATTATTAATTTATTAAAATTGTAATAATTAATGAACAGAAACAGGTAACAATGATGAATGCTTGATCAGCAGCAGCAGTAATTTAAGTGCTCATTAACAGGACACAGATTAAACAATTGCAAATATACCTTATCTTAAATATGACACGAAGCAACATCAGTAACTCTTTCTCATGATGTCATTCCTATTAAAATGGATAAAGCTTATTTAGAATTTCTGGATCGACACAGAAATCTTACAAATAGGCCAATAATGTTTAACTGACGTTAAAGTTCAATTAACGGCATAGACTGGCTGAAACAAAACCTGCACCTACTGTGGCCGTGCAGAACCGTGCTTTGACACCCCTGCGGTAACATTTTTGCTGACAGAATATTCTTTCACAACTGGAGCTTTTGACTTTGATCCTACGTGTAGCGACAATGAACGTTTGACCATCTTCATCACATCAAACTGACTTCGTTCGTTTTCCTGGTGGCTTACAGTGAATACAATGCTGGGCTGCGGCATAGCAGGTGGCGTCAGCTTCAGAGATGTTAGTTCGTTTTGTGAACTGCTCTTGAACATACATGGTTTTAAGTTAGACTTTAAGTCAGTTGAATGCTACCTTTTCTTTCAATTATGTAGGTGTCATCAGAAAACAAAAGACAACTAAACGATGGGTTTTTTGTTTAGGGTCCACGTAAATCACGCGGGATTTCCAAAGGAGCGTTTCACCTTGACAGGAATTAAGGTTTCATTTTGGACATGATATATTAAACAAACTTTTTATTTGACTATTTCCCCTAGTCATCCCTTTATCCACTTTGGGTGAAAAGAACGGACAAAACCAGCCTACATGAGTTGCACAGAAAAACATACACAAGCCTCATAACGTGGGTGTAATTACAGATGTCCAGTAATCGGAGTAGGTTAATACTCCTATGCCCTGCTGATGGTTACGGCACCTTGTTAGGCAGAATAACCCTACACATAACTTCACGGACACGTTGTAGGAGAAGTTCAGAACGCGTAATACAAAATGAAGACAAGAACAGGTAACATAATCCAGAACACACTATCGTAAAAATCGCAGAATAAAAAATTTACTATTGCAGACCACGGCCGTAAGTAACGTTTCTTCATATTCAAGATCCTGCTATATAATATAATTATAGTGTATATAAGTATAATCGTGAATATTTGACAAAAATTCTTAACCGTTATTTTCACAATATTATTCTCAAAATCAAACACAATTTTACTGCAGAAAACGTTAAATTTCATGTAGTTTCACAAGTAGAGGCAGGTCAATCGATAATCCAGATGTCACAGTTCCTAAGAAACACAATTTTATGTGTATGATAATTAACAGCCACGTGTACCAGCGAGTTGCGAAATATAATGATTTTAGTCAGTTATTTTAATGAAGGCTCACAATATAAGTACGCATAAAGTTTATGTTTGCGGGTATACATGCTAAATTAAGCGGAATATTAACCAGTCATATCATAACACTAGATGCATCAATTCCTAATTCATGTGCGTGTTAGCAAATGTTTGTGTTCATGTTCAAATTTTATTAGGAGTCACGCCTAATCTACCTAGTTCATCTACATTCAATACAAGGTAGTTCGTAGTTTGCACATCTTTAAAAATTTGTCATTTATCAATACAGATAACACTGTAAATACTTTGTTGTTAAATGTAGTGAACGAGTTAATTCGGCTAAGCAAAAAGTCGTTTATACTCTTTTGTCATCATCATGAACAAACAAATAGCATCAGGTTAGAGTTTTGTTTCTAACTGTTAAATATCCTTCAAGTCCAGCTATTGATTGCCATCGAACATACCTTTATCTAAATCAAATTTATTAACATTGTTACTATAACCAATCACCATAGCTTGCACTAATTGATTCTTTGTTAAAAGCAAATATGCTTCACGGGAGGTGTGTAAAGACACCGCAACACGAATCTAACAAGAGTTACAGTTTAATGGGGCTACTGTACAAAACATTTAGGCACTGTGATGAAAAATCATATTACACTTTATAATCGTACAATAACATAACTGTTAAACATGCTGTAATACCTGAATCCCCGCAAGAGATTACATTCTTAGACAAATTAAGTTCCATTGGAAAAGCCTGTAACACAAAACAGCATTAATCAAAATTAGCCATCGATATGACATCTTTTCCACGCCCCAAATATCAGCTACTGCAGTTGTTCTGTACCACAAAATAGCGAGTTTCATAAAAAAATAAACATCACAAAGTTTCGCATTAACATACATTTATTTAGTTATCACAACAACCAACAATACTATCTTTGATAACTGTTTTACAAAATGTTCTTTTTCTGAGCACGGATACCAAAACATCCTGAATCAAAAACACATCACAGCAACAGGGTTTCTTTAGTTTTAAGACTGATATTAGTCTCTCGTGTTTATCTTTATCGTAACATATTCGCACAACTTCTCTTATCTGCAGGAATCCCTTTGCTTGTTTTATGTCGACAATAAATCGTGAGTCTAGGCTCCTGCTCCTCGTTTCAGACACAGGCACGCATACACACGCGCTGCTGTTACATAAACACAAAAAGCTCTTTGAATCTGTTTCATCTGCCTCCGACACTTGACTTTTGACATCAAATATGTTTTAGTGGGTCTTAAAGACGCGTATTTCTCATCGCTTCTCCGTTCATATATTTAAAATAACTCATTCAACATAGGATGTTTGAGACAAATCGTCCAAATAGTAAGTTTTCCCCAACAGTTTTTCTAAATACAACTTTTTACTTTACAAGAGATTGTTCTGACTACTAGGCCGGAAGAGTTTTTAATCAATATGTTACGGTCTTGGGAAGCGTTTGGAATCCTTCTGATACATTTACAAACCCCCAAAACTTTTGTATATTATACATATTTTGTCATATTATTACTGCACCACTATTGCTTTGTAAACAACGTCCACTCATGTGGTTAATTTTATTTGAATAATTAGCAGAATTACTGCTACGTGGAGTTGACCTACTCTTTTATTTGTGAAAATAACAGCCAAATGTTCTAGACTGGTACTAGCTTAGTTGTCCCGTTCAGGTACTATCTTAATTTAGCTAGTGTGTTAATGAATACAGACGCAACGTCATAAAAATTTCAGTCTACCTCGTGTTTCTCTTTTAGCCATTACAAAGACAGCAATCCACAATATCACACATAGGTTACACACATATAATATGTGCTCATATAGTTCATGCGGTTAATCTGAATGGTAATAAACTGTATATTTACTTGTCCCTAGTGGTGTCCGAACTCCTAAGTGTAAGTATTTTTGACCATTCCAACTGTTTGCTCTTGTCGTCATGGGAATTAGATGCTTTGGTTATTCCATGATTATTCAAATTAATGGATGTAATAATATTGACATTTTAAACATTTGAAAACATTTTTTACGTAAACATGTACATCGTATAGCATTTTACCTATAGCTTGTCATCAAACACAAATAGCAAAATTTGACACATCTTGCACACGACCTTTAAAAAGATTTCCTGTAACATTTAGGTAAATGGGCACTTACCAGTTAGTTCCAGCACAGACGATCGATATTAGAAATTTGTTTTCCCCATACAGGTGATAAATAGATCCACTGACGCGCAGGTATGTGCTGGAGTGAACTACAGTATATGATATGGTTCCTGTGTTGTTCGGGTTTTTCTTTAAGAGCCTTCTCTCGCGCTGAATGACGTCACTCGGGCAATTCCCTGTTGTGTCTCCGTTGCGGGGTGGGAGTGCGTTAAATGTCTGTTCTAAGGAAGCAATGGTTGTAGAAAATATGAAGGTGATTTTTAGTGGTAAATTTAGTGTATATCTAATATTTAAGACTGTAAACAACATATTAGATTTGTCCACACTATATCTTTATTGTGTTACATATATTTTTGTGTCTTCGATTTCATATTAATTATGCGCAAACAGTCATGAGATAATTAGGATAGAGTCGTCCTAAGTGTGCTCGTGAATGTGCAGCAGTATGTACAAATGTTACAGGCTAAATATGCGCTACATGTTTGTTGACAAAGTAAAAACTTAAAAGCAGAAAAAGAATAAGCCAAATGTACAGTTGTTTTCATTATTAATTAAAGAATTTGGTTGTTAGGTAGAATTACTTTACTCTTAAGACAGCGCATTTATCCTGTAGCTGTAATTAAATTAATTTAAACAACTACGTTCATTTCTCGTTCTGTATTATAGCCGTATTAACGTGTTATAAAATGTATTTGTTTGGTGTCTGTATGTTTCCCGTGGAAATCTTGCATTTGTACTGTATTTTTTTTTTATTACGTTTTTGATGCTATGCATGGCCTGCACTTAAAACAGAGGAAAATAGTGCGTTTATTATTAAACTATGATCTATATTAATCGCAGCCACAATCACAACATTTGTATTATAGTTTGAAGGAGTCTATGGAGAAGTGGAATACATTTTTCGTGTTTCAAGTCCTAAAGTCCTAATCTAGCCCTTCTAAATAAAGTACGCTGAAATATCAAACTTATATATTTTCCTTATTACAGAACATTTTGGATAATTAAAAAATCCTAACAAAGTTCTAAGTAGTAGAAAACCATTATAACAATTAATATTTACTAACATCTAGTTTACGAAACCACTGAAAGAATTTTATTTTTTATTTGTTGCGATTTACAACGTGAATACTGGTTTACACAAATATTTCAAAAACGGATATTCTGATCTCTGTTATCTAAGGCGATGTTAAAGGTAGTGTTTAAATTCAGTTGTCAGTCATTAAATTCTTAGTAAAAACTGACATTAATAAAAACGCTTTAAATGTTTATCATATGTTTTGTATAAAACATTGAAAATTTACAACAATTATCAATTTAATTTACTTGTCAAGCAAAGACGGCTATTAAAAAACTGTCAGAAACAACAAATGAAACAAATTAATAAAAAAATCGATTTAAAATGGGTTGACGCGAAAATTTTTTTAGTTTGCCCAAAAACAGCACTGACCTCCAGGCAGTTACCTTTCAGTCAATGTTTATGGTCAAAACAAGCTTTAAAAGATAATATCGGTGTTTTAATCTCGTTGTAATTACATTTACACGGTGTCTTGTAATCCCAAAAAGTAAAATGGCGACATGTTGTATATTTAAAAAATAATATTTACATCAAAGGGCCTTGGGAAAAAACGTTTTGTTAAAAGATATACAATATTTGTAAGTAATACATTTTTTATGGTTATTACTGCCTTCATACACAACTGTATTACGAGAAATTTTTCTGATTAAGCAAGTAAAAGAGGGAAAGGGTATACAAAATTTTACATTTGTGTTTAACTACAAATATAGAGCTCTTGACAGTGTTACCATTCAGATCTACTTTGATCAAATGGAACACTATCCACAGTTTAAATCAGCAGTTTAGAGGAAAGAAAAAATATAATGCATTTAATGTGGAATATGTGTGTGTATTTGTATATTTTTTATAACAGTTTAGGAAACATTCATACATTTATAAATACTTCAAATCACTTTTAACATTTTCTGTTTGCAACAGTAAAACAAATCATTTGGTGTTAAGTATTAATAGGTTTTAGTTTTGTTAACTGGTTTCATATTTTGTTTTTTTCATTACGCTTTTCTGTGCTGCCTGCTATATAATCACCATTTCAGCATGACAGGCTGCATGAACTCATGTTGTTTTGCAACAGTTGTGTCTGGCCTCTGAGACATGACATCTCATGGCAATCAGACTAGGGGAACATAACTGTTTTCCTTCTGTATATGCGCACGTTGTAATATTCCCAAGTTTGGCTGTGCATTATTGCTCACTAGAAGCTTTTGAAGGAAAAAAATACAACCGCTGCAGGTGTGAATACACAGTTTACACTAAGTTCTCATCGTTGTGTATTGTGACCGTACAAGGTGTAAATTCGCCAGATGTTGTCGTGCAGCAGAAGTTTTAGGAATGCCAGTAAGTTATTGCAAAGTGTATTTATTCATTTATTTTTAATTTTTTTTGACTGAACAGCACGTTTTTATGTAGCAAATAAAGACAAAGTCCTCTGGGGCCAGTCTGTAACACTCTTGCCCAAACCTGTGTGCCCAGAGGAAAACTGTTTATTGTGTAGTGTGTCCATGTCTCTTCTGTCCAGCTCAGGTAAATTTCAGCAGATAACTTCTGACTTTTCTACTTGAAGGGGATTGGAGGGATGCTTTGACTTTGCTTTGATGAATAAAAGATACCATAATTGTGCCTGCAATGTAATGGTGTTCTCCATGGAATGTAACTCATTTCCAAATTAGCAATATCCAGCCACAATTACGATTCCAATCCCTATGATCTAAAACATCCACCTCATATACGTTAATAAAAGTCAATGGGATGTAGGCAGCATGGTCTTTTCCATTGGAATATGACAGTATTTATGGTTATTATTACTATAGATCTTTGTTTATTTAAGTCATCAAACAAAATTATTTCATAAGCACTCTATTAGCATGCCACAGGCCTTACTGGATAACATATTTCATAAAATTATAACAAAGTTCTACAGCACATGCTGTACATTGGGTTTAATTGAAAGCAATAAATTATCAATGTGATATAAAAATGATTCATGCTAATAAAGAATTCTCCTAGCATGTATACATTTTTTTAAACTCCCCATATGAATGAATTAATGCGGCAGGCTGCAGCTACCAACCAATCCTTTCAGCATAATGTCCTGGGCACTGTGACATAAATACATTTCATAATGATTGCTCCTGTGTAGCACAGCCATAATTATCCAGTAAATGCTATAATTATACGATGGTGGTGTGCTAAGTGCTACTTTGGCAGTATAGCTTTGTCATTGTCTCCACTGCTGTGTAAATACATAGAGAGGGAATTATTAGTCTCAGTAGAAGAAGCCATGACGGCTCTGTTTGGCTGTTTATTAATTTGTGACAGTCATCTGCTGAATAAACAGGCTGTTCTGGGCTTTGAAAAACAGTTGCTGGAACTTCCACAGAGTTGTGTTACTGTTGCTCTGTGCGTGAATGTTTACATGTATGTGTGTATGTGTGTTTGTTTTAGCATGCATGGTTATGTTTATCTGTGTGCATGTGTGTGTTTATACTGGGATGTGTTAATCCAGCCACAGAGATGGGATCATATTAAAAAATGTCTGAAGTGCAGTGTGCTATATGAGTACTCTTATGATGTCATAACTTTGGAGGCCTTTAAACTTATCAGTGAGAGCAGGAGATGGTATTCAGAGAGTGTGTAATCAATGGTGTATTTATATGACAAAAGTGCAAAAAAAAAAAAACCTTTCATGTCTGATGTACTGTTTGATGTCAAAAACTGTGGAATATGATGGATGTAAGGTACAATTTTTTTTAACACAAACTAGAATTTAGCGTCCAGCAAGCTACGCAACTTAGCATTTGTCATTTAAAAAATGTATCTTTTTATGTGTTTATGTGCTCTATTTGAAGTCGGTCTTCTACTAGTTGGATGGGGTTGAAAAGTTCAAAACATGCACACACACACACACACACACACACACACACACACACACACCATGCATGCCAAAATTATTAGTATACAGAGGTGCTTCTTCTTGTTCTAAGACTGTTCCTTTCACCTTCCACCTGAAAGTTGTTTTCTTACAACTTGCTGCTGTAGTGAACCAGGAGAGTCAATGGATTTGTTTGTAATTCCTTGATCAATAGCAGCCAACAGTTCAGGATATGCTACAGATTGCAACCTCTTGCAGGACACTCAGACTGTGATAATGCAGCACTGGAGCATTCAGGAATCGACTGAAACAATTCATCACTTGTCTGTCCAGGAGGATTTTGCTAAAAGCTCTTCCACAATGCAAGCTTTTTTTTTCCTATTTGAAGGATTGCTAAAGCCCACTCGACAGATAGTTTTATTTACCAGCACCAAACATCTGCTTTCTAATATTCCTGTGTGATGTGCTCTGTAACACTGGGCTTGGCTCTGCCTCCCTGAGCTCAGAGATTTACAGCGAGCTCTTCTGCATAATTTAGTCCCGCCCAGTCTCGCTTATGTTCTTTCATCCCCCTCTTCACATCACCCAATCACATCCCTCTGCTTCTGATTATTGCTTCATTATTACTTATTGCTCTGTTATTGCACAGCTAATATTTTGTTCACAGATTTGTGTAGTAATAACAGGTTAGAGTAAGGTGAGATGGATGCTTGGGAGATGCTGTGATCCTTTCTGTAACCACCATGTGGTTTTTTTGTGACAAGATGGGTTAACATGGCACTCTAAATGTATAGACATTTTGCATCTTTTTCCTGTGTAGCAAAAATAAGAACTACTATGATAGAAACCTCCAGTCAAGACAAAAGTTTGATTAGGCTTCCGCACAATGGATGTGGGTCCTTAGTTCATTGGGTAACTCTGAGCAGGCTCTAAGGGCCTGGGGCTGAATCCAGATAGAGCCATCCTAATTACACATGTTCATAGGTTAATTTTTATGAGCATAGTTTTTAGTGTTGCCACACTAACACCTAACTTAGTGAAACAAGTTCTCGAACATCACATCAAAACCAATGCCCCATCAAACATTAGTGCTATTAGTATTACAGTGTTATGAATATAGACGGTTATACGTTAACTTTGGAATAGTACAGAGACAGAAGGTTGATTATGGTCTCTGTCCCAGTATGATGTAGCCTGGGACACAGTAGGATCGTACCACTTTGGAGGGCGGTGGTCTTCAGGCCTGACAATAGATTTGCTTGGTGAGAAGCAAAAGGCCATTGTTCGCTCGTCATGAGAGAAATGGGAGCTGTCAAGGGAGAAACAAACAGAAAAAACAAGGGTGATTTAAAAGCTGAAAAAGCTCGCTGAGCAAGATGGCACAGCCTTGGTGTGCTGCTCATACGCAAACGGTGGAAATAATGGATGGCTGTCACAACATGTAAAGGTGAACAGTAGCTGTAAGGGTAAAGAAACCGCCCAAGTGGGAGGGCTTCTTTAAGTTTCACTATCAGCTTATATACAGGTTCTTCCTTTGGTGGAGGATTTCATCCGGTGGGTTTAAGTGATGATGACCTTAAAACAGGTCCACTTTTAACCAAGAACAGTTTGAACTTGCCTCACTAATCTTTTTAAGTCTGTAATAGGCCCATGTGCAGGGACGCCGATCAGGAAGGACTAACTAATTCGGGTTTGATTTGCATGCATGTCCTGTTGTTCTTCCCATGGCCTGACATTTCCAAACATGTGGCTGAAAGGAGCTGGAAAGGCCAGTGTTTCCTAACATTATTTTTCACGATTTACCTTTGTATTATTTACAATGGAATCACTTGAATGCATATGGCCTAGGCTCTGTTCACCTAACAACAGAAGGTCTGCCTTGTGTTTCATTATCTCACAAAACACTGCTTCTTTTCCAGTTCGTAGTGGACACTTTTTCTCTTTCCAGTGATAAGTTATAGAAAAGACCAAAATGCATCCAGCACATGTCAGGGTCTTTGGTTTTTATTTCTTACTTCTTTTTTTCTTTACTTCTTGATGCATGTGAAGCCCACATTTCTTTTGTTGTTGGTAAAAGTCATGGATAGAAAAGGATTTATTGCCTGATCTGGGAATTCCACATGCTCCAGATAGGGGAATGTTAGCAGCAGAGCCGTAGCCATGAAGAACTGTGGCGTTTTTATCTCGACTGTCAGATAAAATGATATCTGCTCCCATAAACCTGCTCGCCGAGTCTTTAGCAGAGGGGCACTTTACTGCCACTTGTGGTCCTTTAGCCTTCTGGCTTCTGATAAAAATCACCCAAACACAGAGTAATTAGGAGGTCCAATAAAAAGGGGGGAGGAGGGAAAAAGAGAAACATGGCGCCTAGGAATGGTGCACAAGTGCCCCCCACCCCAACACCAAACACCCCCTCCACTATTCCCTTATGGTTTTCCTTAGACAAGCAAACAGCAGAATGGGTGGGGGAAGGTGGAAGAGGTGAACTCCCAAGACTCTGGTTAGCCTCACTGGAGAGCCTGCGAGATGTTTTCTGTTGCATGAAATGCGCAGGCGCGCCTCAATATGCAAGCCTCATCCTGGCGCTGAGCTGTAGCACACTGAGCTCCCATCAGCTTCCCCTTTACCTGCCACCCATCTGCAGGAAAACAGAAGGCATACACATTCAGAGTTGGCTGTGGGGTGACCGGTGTTGGTCCATAACCAGTACTGTAGTTTGTTTTGCACATGCTTTCTATCTAAAAGGTTTTCATTAATTGTTCACCTGGTTGTATTCTTGAGAAAGGAAATGTCTCAATTTAGTATCAGTATTGTAAAACTGTAAGATATGCACATCAGTCTGCATACAGACACCTGCTTAGTAACGTAACTGGAGTAAAGAGTCATGGGTGAATCACGAGAGGATTGATGGATGATGTCTTAGGATAGCAGAGTCTTTTTCAAGGGCCTGAAGGCCTTCTTAAGTGCTGTGTCCAAACACAATGCACTCTTTGCCTGCTTAAAGACTTTTGCCTCTCTGTCTCTCTCCCCAGGCCACTGTGAAAACAAACAAACACCCAGCTTGTTCACCATTGAATGGACCACCAGTGTTGCATGTGTGTATTTGTACACACCCTGTAGCTGCTGCGCTGTTCAGACGTGTGCGGATAGACGTGCATGTACGTGATAACGACTCTTTGAGTTGAAAGCTTCACTGGCTTGCTGTGTGAGATGAGCACAGGTGTGAGGTTTAAGTGTCATGTGAGCTGCAGCTGTTGTCACAGAGACACTGTAGAAGGTGAAAGCTGCTCTGAACTAACTGTACAACATGTGAACTCTGAGCTAGGGGTGGTGATGTTGGCTGTTGTGGAAGCAGTGCTGTATGACATAGTGAAAAGCAAAGCCCGGATCCCAGCTGCTAAACTGATCATGTGCATGATCATGCTTTTTCTGTTGCTGCACCGAAGATGTGGAACTCTCTTTCACTCTCAGTCCAGTCTTCTCCTGATTTGGCCTTTTTTAAAACTAATTTAAAGATGCATTTATTTTCGGTGACATTTGACGTTGGCACAAGTGCTCTTCTTGCAACCGCACTAGTATTTTACCTTGTTACTGTTTTTTCTTTTATTGATATTCATGTTACTTGATACATATTATCTTTTTAGTACTTTGTATCTTATTTGTTTTATCTTCTATTTTTATGATCTGTGAAGCGCTTCGGTCAACTTTGTGTTGTTTTAGCGCTCTATAAATAAACCTGACTTGACTTGACTAGACTCATGTGACTGCTCAACAACAGCGAGTGACAGTGTGTTTACAGCGATGTGTAAAAATGCAATTTTACTTCAAAATGCTCATATCATAAAGGAGGCATTAGATTGATTGTGAACGGCAGTATCTGACTACTGCATTTTCCATAAAACCAAATAAAACTGAAAAGAAAAAAACAAGAACAGTCTCTCCTGTCACCATAGGTCCCGTTGTGCTCCTGAGAGCTACCTATAAGATCCTCATTGGAATCTCAATATATTTTTTTTTAAATCACTGTTTATGCATATTTTGAATGTGGTTTCACTAAGATTTATTGTTAATGTTTATTCTTGCAGCCAAACCAGTTCAGCTGCAAATATTACAGCATCACTTAGCCACAATTATTCTTATCCAAAAGCAATGTGATGATGGAGGATTAAACGAAGAAAATGTTCTGGGTAGCTTCAGCATTTAAGATAATATTTATGTAATGGCCTGATTTTGTGCTTAAATAAAACAGTTAGTTTTCACACATTAAATCCCCACGAGTAACTCAATGAAAACATCGTCTTGTAATGGGAGCAGCAGCCCCCCCATGTGCACTCGTGCGACGCAGAGCCATGCTTACATTTTACGACAAATAAAATGTCTGAATGTGAGATGAATGCCATTGTTGCTATTTTTATTTTAGCCTAATATATGTAACCTATTAAGAAATTATAGATATTAGACTATAACAATAGTCATAGTAATTAGAAACTAATCTTAATTATGGTGTTATTGACTCTGCTCTTATCAATAGTTTATTCATATCAAACATTTTATTTTTTGCTGAGGTGTATTCGGTGAGTCAAAGAATATGTGTATTTTGAAAAAAACTATTAGAGTTTACATAATGTCCCTTTGTAAATGCTATAAATTCACTTTATGACTTTTAATACACTTAGTATTACTTTGTATTAAGTTTTAACGACTCGCAGGTTCTTCTGAAAGACCTGATGTCTGTATTAATAACATCGATTGGAATCTGGAGAAGCCACATTTGAGGAGGTTCAGACTGTTCAGACTGTTCGGACTTGAAATCAGGCGGGACCAATATCTAGCATAATCTGATGGTTGCCCACCTCATCTGAAATGAGGCCTTTCAAGGCACTTTGTTGTGTAATGCCGCCACACCTAAGATGAAGTGGGCTGATGTGGGCCAGTGTGGACTGACGGGCCTACACGGGTTTATATGGACCAGCACGGACCTGATGCCCTTACTGAAATTGCCTGCCAATAATTAATGGAATAGTGGCTGAATTTGGAGGGAGAGTTGTTTCAGGCTTTGATCAACTGGGAGTCTCCTCCATATGGAAATCTACGACTGATTGCCGAGGGTCATATCTGGAGGGATTAGGGCCCTCTGTCATTCCTATCCTCTCGCCGCAACCCCCTTCCTTTCCCTCCCCGTTTTACATTCCTGAAATGTAAGCATGTCTCTGAATAGCACAGTTGCACATGGGCGCCTGCTGCCTCACTACGCGATGTGCTCCTCGACGTGCTACTGACAGGGATTTAATGTGTGAAAACTAGCTGGGTTTTGTTTAAGCGCAATAGCAGGCTGTGAACTAAATATTATCTTAAATGCCAAATCTGCCCAGAACAATTGTTTGCGTTAGTTGCTCCCCCTCTCCTCCAATGGTCGCAGAACTTTTGGGTAAAAATAACTGTGGCTAAACGATGCTGTAATATTTGTAGCTGAGTTGGTTTACATGGATGTGCTCCTGGATGTTGTGCTATGCACATTAAGAGGAACCTGAGACAGAGCTTTAGCTTCAGCTCAGCTGGTGGGCAGCACTGCTCTCACTCACATGCAGAGGGGGCAATGGCAAGGGTTTGTCAGCCAAGTTCAGGACCTTTGTGCTGTGTTATGGCCTCGTATGCAGAGGTTAGATAAACACAGCTGGGTTTCCCCTCCTGATCAGGGATAGAAAAGCCTTCTCCAGACAGCACTGTCCGAATTAGGAGGAATTCCATCCCTCTGGCCAGATACACCACGTCTCCACAATGTTTTTAATAAATCAGGCACTTGGTTTCTTCGCTGTGGTCTCTCTCTGTGTCTCCGTCTCTCTCTCTGTCTCATTTACTTTACTTCTAAGCAGTGGCAGGAGGTGAAGTCAATAGAAAGGGCAGGATTCAGCTGGAGATGCCGCTATAATGGCAGCCCCTATTGTGGAGCTCCGTCAGTGACAGGTTGACAGATGGTTACAAAGGGCTCACTGCAGTAAGTGACACTGGAACAGGGCACAGTGCCTCTGGGCAGCACACGACAGAGGAGGTGTGAGATTGTTTTCACTTTGACGCATTGGTGTGTTTTGGCCACCGTCCCAAGATGCATTGCATGGTAAGAGTCCACAGCATTAGCCCAGCACACGCAACCTGACAGAGGAGTTTCGCGGGGCGATAGTGACATCGCTGTCTGAGAGGATCCTTGTAATGTGAGAAACTCATTTGGCTTGAGCCGAGAGCCTGAAGTGTTGCGGGTGACATCCTGTCAATCCTTTCTGTGTTTCACAGTCCAAGTGTCTCCACACGTCATGGTGCTCCTTCTTTGAAACTGCCAGATATTAAAAATAGACACGTTCACTGCCCCTTGCTGTGTCATGCAACAACAAAAGGACGTAAACTGTTGTTTTTGACCCGTGTACGGACATAAAAATTTGAGGGTAATTGTGAAAAAAGGAGTGCTTGGCCACTTGTGTACTGAAGAGAGGGGTGGTTTTGGATATTGACAGGATACTGGTGTCATGTTTCAGGTCAGGCTCTTTATGTGTGTGTGTGTGTGTGTGTGTGTGTGTGTGTGTGTGTGTTCCCTGAGACCTATCTGGGCAGGTAATTGCATTGTTGTATGTAGATTGTGCTGCCTGTCTGAAACAAAGGCAGAATAATTCATATGTTCCTGGGGCACCTCTGCTGATTGCTCCAGCTACCTGTTTAATATGGAAACCTGCCTGTTTGGTAAGGTGTGACTGTCGCATATGAAGGAGCTCTCTCCCTTTGAAAAGACAAAACAGCTGCCAAGTCGGAGACAGTTGCATCATTGTCCTCATGTTACAGATGGATGACATCAATGACAGACACACAGAGTAAATTGCAGCAGAGACGAATAAAAAGCAATCTTACATTACAGGTTTTTCAGTTTTGAGATATATTTTTTCTCAGATAATGGGGTGTATATTGCGAGCAGCAAATTTCTTAGCCATTGAAATTTGATATTGTTGCTTGTTTTTGTACTGTTGTCTGTGTTTGGGATTTATACCGTAATTGGAAAACCATGCGTATGGTTGAATTTTCATGCATAAACGTGCATAGAGGATGGACCGCTGCTTTTATTTATTGTCTTTGATTTATTCCTGTTCTTCCCTCTGGAAACAGAGTGGATCTCGAACCGCTGTTAAAGCCTTGCTTCCACAGGGACAGCCCTGGTCGTGGTCTGTAAACAGACATTTGGTGTTCTGCTTCTCGGGCTGTTTGTCTCGTGGTCTTATCTGCACTTCATTTCAGTGGACCATACAGGCCTCTTCGCCCCCGTACCATGCAAATATGCGTACGTGAAAAACTGCATTTTTGCTGTGATAGAATAGACTCATAACCTGAAGGTTGATGGTTCAAGCCCCAGGAATCTGAAAATGTAAGAAAAGCATTTGACTAGATTAAACGTACATTTGTTAGCACTCACCGTCTTTCTCTGCCAGAGGCCTGTTCCCCCAGATAAGTGTTTGAAAGCAAAAAGAGGTGCTCGTTTTCTATTGGCCAGGAGCCTATTCAAGTGCCTTACTGAGTTGGGCTGAGAAGTATATAAAGTCCAATTTCCATAAACCAGCCCTAAAATTAGATATGCCGCAATGCGCTGAGTGAAGCTTGAAGGCAAAGGGGAGTCTGGAGCCAAGAAGCTCAAAAAGATATACTGTGGCATCAAAGCTGTTCTTTGCACCCCACAAAACCTCACAATTTATAAAAATGCGAGGATTCTGGCAGAACCGCAAGGCCTGTGCAGCCTTTTTCCCCCCTTGCTTAAAAAAGAACCATTTGGCTCCATTAATATCTTGGCTCCAGCTTATAGACATTAGATGCAGGAGTCTGAAAGGCCTCTATAGGTTACAAGATTGATTGCACACAGTTTCAGTGGGCTCTGGCACCTGTGAGTTACGGTCATGTTCCTGAAAAGAACTGAAAAGTCAATTAATCATGAAATCCAATCACCGAAGGGGGGAGGTCCCGCCGTTTTCACAACTGGGCCAGAGACCCAAGATGGATTCTCACTCTGGTGTAGGACTTAAAACTGAGCACGGATTTGCTGGAAAAGACATACACACGTCTTATGTAAGTCCACATGTGCTGGTCTCACATGCTGGCATGCTACTTCTGATGGAACTGAACACGAGAAGTTGTTTCTCTGCCTCCAGGAGAAATACAAAGACCAGGGGCACTGTACAGGCATGGAAACCTAGGATAATTCCAAGGGGCTCCTGTGGCTGACATGGGCTCTCAAAAAACACAACATACCATAACATCTTATTATAACATAACGTCTAACATAATATCTTTCATGGGACCAAAAATCTCTATTGGCAGTTGTTCCAAAGACACAAACTTAAAGGATGGCTGAAGACTTTCATTTACACATACAGGTCAGTGTTTTTATTTTCACATGTGCAGCATACACACTTTACACTCTAGCATAGCTTCTGTACTCTCTTTTTTGACATCCATTGTTGTTACAATGAAAACTGAATTGTTTTTCCTGGCTGGAGTAAAATGTATTTCATGAACAGGAGATTATACCCAGTGGCTAACACAACATGTCAGTGCAGTTAAATTAATTTTTCAGTCTGTCTAACAGAGCTGGTATCTAATACACTCCCTTTTTGATGTAACGATCAGATTACTAGAGGCCTACGTATTTAAAGGTTGTTTCTAGAAATATCTTTTTTATGGGCAGACTGGAGCTTCAGACTTTGCAGTGAGATGAATATTGCATATCTGTGTGTTTTTATGGTTTTAAAAAATATGAGTATCAATAAAAGGGTATGCAAATAAATATTTTTATTCTACTAAATTTTGCTACTTGTGCGAAACGTGTAATAGTTCTGTAAATAGGACTTAAATGGTTTAAATTTAAAATGTATTTAAAGTAGGGCAGAGATTAACAAAATTAAAATGTGTATGCCACCACGTTTAATTTCAAAAAGTTGTAAAACTATGTCCCACTTTGGCAAAAATATAAAAAACATCCGTTTTTTTGCTGAATACACATCTAGCAGTGGTGAAGTTATTAATGCCAAAAAACCCTGTTCAAATTTACACCATTCACCACTAAATGTAACATACAATGAGGCATTTTAAGTCCTTTTATTCATTCATTTGTCTATTATGGTGCACTGTAACATACAAAGAACACCTTTAGTCACACAGGTATACAGTAACACTAACATGTTTCAACAAGACTCTATACAACAAAGTATCACTATTCAGACTTAGATATTTGTTAAACACAAGTTGTCTCACTACAGTACATTGATCATTAGGCCACCACTGTGTGGAATTTCTCATGTTTACAAGAAGCAGGTACTTTGAGTATTTTGTCATACATATTTCACACTCCCCAGGAAGGAAACCCAGAGCACAAAAAGAACAGCTACACACAGTCAAACCTAATGCAGTTGTGTAAACAGACTGGAAAATCGGTTGCAGTTACATAACTGACATGTTTGTAATTGTTTCATTGTAATATAAACGGTACATGCAGAAACCGTTTGTGTAACCTGTACAAAAAGGTAATGAGCCTGACGGATAGATTGCACTTGGTGTCCTGTTGCTACCTGTCAGCTTTAAAATAATCGGTGTTATCACAATGGTAGCGATTCAGGTGTTTTCCTCAACTTCCCCAATCAACTTTCCTTCTGCCTGGAGCAAAGGCAAGCGGTGTGCAGTTGTGCACCTGATTTGCAAGTGTAAGTGGATGTTTTTCACAGCTTTAGCCCAGCACCCAGTAAGCTTATGAATTGAAATGGCAGGGGGGCTTCTCACAGGCCCTCGCTGCGGGATACGGCCGAACCTCTCTTCGCTGTCAGAGCCCCGGTCCGCAACCCAAGTGGCCCTCATTTGGATGGCTGGGACCTTTACGGGCAAGGCTGAATAAAGCGGTGTGGGAAACAGGCTGGCAAAATTGGAGTGGTGTAAGTGGGGATTGGATGGATTTCCTTTTGTCCTGCGTAAGCCTTTTCAGTAAAATAAAATAAAATGAAACTATGCAGCTGCCCGTTTGTGTATTCATTTATTTTCGTTGCGAGACCAAACTGGTGTGCAGAAACACGTCAGTCTGTCAATCTGCTTATCTCCGAGTATTTGCGGTGATAAAACACCTCAAGTATGACAGCTTTAGACCGAACAACAACCAATTTGTTCCATGAGGCTTGTAAGGTCTGCGCTTTTGTGAGTTTGTGACCCACCTCAATCCCCAGGATGAAGGTGACGCACAGATAACCGTCCCTTTGAGTGTTATGTTCATCTGTGTCTCTGAGCTGAGATTCACCCTTCTGAGTTACTCCCACAAGCCACAAACTTTGGCTTAATGCTGCTGCTGGAACACAATTCCTGTACAAATTGTGTTAGTTAGCAAGCTCATGACAAGCGTAATGCTGAAACAGTTAATGTAAATTGAAGTGACAGTGCGTGGTGTATCTTTTCACCACTGTGTGTGGTGTATCTTGACTGCTCTTGGACTCATTTCATTATGTTAATTAGTTTAGTTAATCTATTGAGTGCTGGATACTACAGTCTGTAATACATGTCTAACATACACACTTATTCAGTTTTTTCCCCTTTTCCCTTCATGTACAGTATCAATCCACTTGACAAGACACCTGCTTTCTATTGGCTGTGAAGAGCTCACAAGCTTAAATCACCACAAATCATGTTTACTATCTAGAGGATATTCAGGTATCTACTTTTTCTAGGGTGCACATCTTACACCTCAGAGATGCCCAACATACGAAGGGGAGACGGAGGCAGCAGTGTGCTGAGGTATGGATATTTCCGGAACCTGCAAAGGTGGACAGGTTCCCTTAAGGAACGGCCTGAACATCATAAGAATGTGCAAGGTGTGGCTTTTTGCTCCGCTGTTTTCAAAGGAATATGGCTGTTTTCCAGCTGTAAGTTGAGAAGCTGGGACACACCCTGTTTAAATTACACTTCTCAGGATGTCCTGTCCCACACTGCTTCGCACACGGGCTCTGAGTGCACTTCGTTTTAGCATGAGTACCAGGCTTTCATCGTTATTTTAGGGGAGCGTAGGATAATACGGTAAACATAAATTAAAACAGTCATGACTGTGCATTTTAAAAACCCGCCAGATTTACACTTCTTCAACACATAGTCTTACTGTGCCTTACAGGCTCACCACCTTGTAGGGCAACTTTTCATGAAAAGTAATAGTAACCGTCATCAATTTCAATGCGTTTGTGAGCCCCCAGAATTATCCAAATTTACAAATATTTCATAAAAACTAAAGCCCTTTAATATACAATGTGTGTAATTGCTTCAAAAGATATTTACAACAAGACCCAAAACGACATTTCTTTCATTAATCCCTCTATGTTCCGACCTCAATGTGTTTTCCCAGATATTATGCAGCATATGCTAAAATCCACATTCTCTGAGAAAATATGCATATTACGGCAAACTGCAAAGCTAGTTATACCCAGCACACCTCTGGCCACCCTGGCACAGTCCCTTTTGTAAGTATGTGTAAATATTCGTGTATTTTTATGGTGGGGGTGTAAAATGGTGGGCAATGTTGATCGTCTTGACTGAAGAAATGCATCTTGTATTCTGCAAAACTGAGCACGAACACGAGTGGTGTCACTGCAATAACATACTCAGTGCTAACGAAATCTTAGCATTTATAAAAATTTTGAAAACTGGACACTAAAATAAAAAAGTTATAAAAATGTAAACTACATCCCATCCCATTAAGAAAACAAGTTGACATTATATGGAAAAGAATATATATGTATATATGTATATATTTATAAGTGGTGTAAATTACAAAATCAGCGAACACCCTTTAGGTGTGTGACTGTAATATGTGCGCATATTCCTTGTGTGTAAAAAATCGACTCGATAGCCAAAAAATGCGAAGAAATTCACATAAAATAAAGTAGGATTATAATTATCCAACAAAACTCCTCGTTAAATTGAATTCTATTAACCACTCTAGAGAGAAGAGTACTTATGACTTCTGATTTTTTCCCGCTTTATTAGTCATGGTTATAATTCTGGTTAATCATGTCAGTAACCAAGGGGAGTTGTGGCATGAAGCACGGAGCGCAAGTTCAGCTGTGCTCCCTAACTCACCTGCAAGGGGACTTTTGGACCCCTTCTCCCAGCAATCAAATTGTTTTCTCCGACTTCTTATATTCTGTATTTGTTACTTTTGACATTTGTGGTGATTTAAGCCCACACCACACAGCGACCCTTGGCAAGGGCAAAAAGATTCACAAGATCCAGCCCAGTTTATTAGTCCAAAAAGATGTGTCATGTATCGAGTAATATAAGAGATTATACATTTGGTGGAAATTTGTAAGGCATTGCACATGTTTTCTTTGATTCATCTGATTTTGGACCTTAAATTGACTAATAGAGAACTAGTACTTAGACTGAGAGGCACTTCTGTCAATTTGATAAAAGGGGAGCCCCCGGGCATGCTTGTGTATGATAATTGTAATTTAGAATAGGCCCATAACCTAGTATTGTATTTAGACATGGCATTGGGAACAATTGTAATCAGTTTATTAATTTGAAATAAATATAACCTCTTTTCATAGCATTTGACACAGCACAGCCTTATTGTGGCCACAGTGTTAGAATTCTGGGTATAAACCTGTATAAATTGGTATGCAATGGAAGTGAACATGCTGTATGTTGAGTAAGTTGTGAGGTGCAGTATTATTATTCTTAGAAAACAAAATTATATATATATATATATATATATATATATATATATATATAGAGAGAGAGAGAGTTAAGTACTTGTTCCCTCAGGGTACTGGCAAAAGACCTGTTTTAAG
>JABJVR010000053.1:627905-653103 GCA_025773905.1 Chitala chitala
ATATCATATACATATATTCTGCTATGAGTCATGTTCTACATATCGTATACATATATTCTGCTATGAGTCATGTTCTAGATATCATATACATATATTCTGCTATGAGTCATGTTCTACATATCGTATACATATATTCTGCTATGAGTCATGTTCTAGATATCATATACATATATTCTGCTATGAGTCATGTTCTAGATATTGTATACATATATGCTGCTATGAGTCTTGTTCTATATATTGTATACATATATGCTGCTATGAGTCTTGTTCTATATATCTTATACATATATTTTGCTGTCAGTATTTACTGATAAGCTTCTCTTTGCACTTGTGTCTCCCCACTCAGTCTCGGTACTTCAAATGGCAGGTCATTTATTCATAAACGGTACGAGATGAACTCTGGCGCTGTGACTGGTCTCAGGGCTGACCACAGCTCTCCAGTGCTGCTGTTTACAATTCCTGCTGCAGCAGTTTGGAAACATGGCAACGTGTCTCTGTTTGCCGAATTTGTCACCACTACCATAAACACCAGGCTGCCTCAACCCTAACCCTACCTCATAGCTTCCCTGCACACAAATTTCCAATTCAAAAGCCACACACAATAAAACACATAATCACTAGATTGTAATAAAAGCAAATTTTCAAAAAAAAAAAAGAATAAATTACAGGAATTTCAAGACACAAGAAGGTTAATTTGCAAAGAGAGCAGTACAGTTTTAACCATTTACAGGCCTGTGTGGAGTGTGTGTTATGTTCGTGTTGCGTGTAATAGGCAGTTGTAACCTGTGCACCCCAGACACCTGGATACTATTACTTATCACACGTGAACATCCTGACAGAGGACTGGGACTACGTTGTTCTGGAGCCTGATGGGTGACAACAGGACAGGTCCTCATGGTTGTCATTAGAGAATTGCTAATCTTTGGCTTCTAATTAATTGTTGCTGAAATTTAATAAAAATGAAGTTTTCTGGCAGAGAAAAAGCCTCGTTATCACGTGATTCTGTATAAAGTGACTCGTCAACATTTACACCTCAACTTAATTTATCTAGAAGTTAGAGATTCCGTGCCCTTATTTATAAATGTGTTGTTAGCACTTGCGTAAATACATTTCAAAATGATTGAAACGTCTTTACTATTCCAATTTTTAGCACCTACACAACAAAGCTGGCAGTGTTAATTTAACACTGGGAGTGTTATTTTAACACCGAGAGTGTTTATTTGGGTCCACACCGAGTCAGTGTGGATCCAAATAAACACTCTCAGTGTTAAATTAACACTACCAGTTTTGCTGTGCATGAAGGTGATTCATGCACAGTGAATAAAGACTGGAGAATATACACTGTGGGCTCTCTGAGCATGCATTACTGGGAATCTACAAGCAAACAAATGTACATGTAGACAACAAGACCTTTCAGCAACGTATAAGTGACATGATCATCTCCCCCCACCCCCAAAAGCTAACTGTGTTTTTGCAAAACATGACTGCGTCTTGGGGGCAGGGAGAGTGATGCTGGCGGGGACCTTGTCTTGTAATTGAAGCAATTATGTAAGCATGTGGATGACAATGGTCTCAAAACACATACAACCTCCCCATTAGTCAAGCAGCAATTTCCCCATTTGCAATCATCCCTCCTCCACATCTCTGCACCACCCTCGTCATTAGTAGACCACTTAGCACTAACGTTATCTATGGAAAACAATAGTCAATCAGTAGATTAGTTCTAACTGACAGCGTTACCTGCTAGGCTGCTTGCTTTAAGGAGGCTTTATTCTGATCTGAAGTTTTAATCTACCATTGTAGCAGACCCAGTTAAACGTGCAAAGCCGTGCAGCACTGAAAGCTCCCCATTGGCCAGCCCCAGTGTTCCCAGTCCTGAGGCTACCACACCAGGTGCTGACGTATGCGATCCCACTGGCTTCTCTGGGTCCATTACAACATTTAATGAATTCATTGGATTAATAAAAAAAACATTTGTTGTATTTACTTACATTTATATTTTAATACATATGTAATGCAAGACAAGACAAGCCAGTTGTATTACAATACAGCACTGTTCTACTTAGGTGTTTTATGAGTGTCAATAGCAACCATTAAAATATATAAAATGAATACTCAAGTGTAATAATTTTAAATGTTAATTAGTATTTATTATTTCCCTGTGATATTTATGTATTATGTAACATAAATTGGGTTGTATAATTCCTTTACAATTAAATTTTAAAAATTGGCATGAGTACTTTAAAAATATTTTTTGATAATTTTTTCATTCCAAAAGGTGACTTTAGTCTGTTGAATTAAGATGACACCTCCATGGTAGTCTGTTAGTTAATAAAGAATTTGAAATGAAATTATTTTGATTAAAAAACACAGAACTTAGTTAAAACCACATGTCAGGTAGGATGTTTCCTGTTGTTTGCAGGTCACCTGATATTGTCTCAGATTGCAGTTAAACATACAATTCAGGAACCCCAGTGCAAAATGTGCTGAGTGTATGGCAGTGTGTATTTAAAAAAAAAAAAAAAAACTTTTTACTATAGGGGTGACCTGCAGGTCAAAAAAGCTTTGTTTAAATAGTGTAAGGATGCCCTGAAAATAAACTCCTCACATTTCTACTCTACCTGACAAAAACCTTTTTAAAATGTTTGAAAGTGTAGTCATTTCTGTGGCTTGGTGTCTGGGGTGCCTTGTAATAAGGTTTTCCATAATTTTGACAAAGGCCATGTTAAATATCCATTAGCTTTTATAAGGTGACCGAGGCTACGTACACATCCTGTTAAAAAAAGAGAATGATTTATGTGAAGCGGAAAATGTCAAGAGAACTGCCAATTACGAGTCTTCGCAACTTCAAATTTAGCATTTAGCAACTTATATTAGTGTCAGACTGCCTGCGCATTTAGTTTTTAAACAATTCAATTGGTTATTATCCTGTCTGAAAGAAATCAATTTCTTAAAAAAAGTGGTCACTTTTTTTTATTTGGAGCACAACTGTAACATAAACAGGAAGAAAGGCTTTGTTCCAAAACCTAATGACACATTAGTTGGTACACATTGACCATTATGGCTGTAAAATTGTAACATTGCATTTTCTATATCAATAAAAAATATATATTGTAATTACAAATAATTATATTATTTAGTCATCAAGAGTATAATAGATTGTACCCTTATATATTTTTTCAATTGATATCACTGTTAAATATTAACTGTTATATCTGTTTACTCTCGTTGTGTGTGTGTGTGTGTGTGTGTGTGTGTGTGTGTGCATGCGTGTGCGTGTGTGCTCAGCACTGCACGAGTGACGAAGGTAAGGATGTACACAAAGTACATATGCAGTGAAAAATTCTCTGTAATCAGAGCCTTTTACAATAAACATTTAACAAACCAGCAAAGAAGAAAAACAGTCAAGCAGATATTTGTGAAGCAATTCAAACACAGGCCCAAATATTAACAACGTAGAAACACCATATAATGTACCTGTGGGAAGACATGACAAGACCCCTCACTCTAAGTGAGTCACCTTATCGTGAGGTAGAGCTCCAGTCCAATACCATCCTGTCAAATTAAAGTACAGAAAGACATTTTAGTTCCTCACTCCCATCCTTTATGTTATATATGTTTTCTATTCTTTGCCCAGTGGTTCCTACTCCCCTCTAGGAATGTTCTGTACAATTTAGTGTTCAGTAACTGTTTTGTACAGTTTTGTGTTCAGTCACCGTTTTGTACACTAAGTGTTTAGCCACTGTTCTGTATATTATGTTCAGTTGCTTCCCTCTGCCGTTGTTTGCTCTCATTCAAAATGTCCACTTCTCTTAAAACAAAGATCAGTATTAAGTTTGCATTGGAAATCATTGTCCAGATTTCAATCTAACTTCAATAACTTTCAGTCACTTTTCAAGCTAACTGCGAACTAAAATCTTGATTCACCTTAAGACTTTTCAAATAGTTTAAACACTTCTGTAAAAGGTAAATTATTTTATGATATTTATTTAAATGCAATGTCTAACCATGGCTGCAACTGCCAGCATATAAAATATGTGTATTATGTAATGCCTACACAGTTGTTTATTGGCTCATAGCAGATATTGCACTTTTATGACAGGTTTAATAACTCCCTCACCCTGTATTGGAAGCAAAATAAGAATATATAATGTACTTTATATACACATTGTGAAAAAAGTCACTCATCAGCAAACTCTCAGCATATGTTTACATAGATTAGTTGCTGAAAGTATTTAAACTTATATTTTGTTTCTTGTCAAGTGAAACAAACCTTTTGTGCTGTCAAAAACCTATAGAAAAAATATTTGGTGTTTGGTAAATATATTAAATGAAACTGGGTCATCAAACAGTGAATCAACAGGACAAAGTGAATCACAGGAACAGACATTTTCCCATTACAGGCAGATATTTAATTTATTTGTAGATCAATCAACATCTTCCTGCCTAAATATTTTATATTAAAATTTTATAGTACCTAATTTATCAAAGGAGAGAAATTACTTCTCTGCATTGAACCCATCCCCTGAGGGGAGTAGTTTATAAAAATAGATTTAGGAAAGCAATAATAATAATAATAATAATAATAATAATAATAATACTATGTAAATGGGATATCAATAAGACATATAAAATGAGTGAGGATGTAGTTTGAAGTACAATAAGAATGGAGACATGGTGAGAAAGGACTTTGAAAATACTGCTAAAGTCATGTTAAAATGCTCTAAAATTGCTTGGACATAGATAAAGTTTGTCTTCTATAAGCTCAGAAAGAGATTTTTTGCAAAGTCATCTGAACCTTCAGTGAGGTTTTCCACGATAAGTACTCACAAGTAGAAGGTGGAAGGTGACGTGTGTCAAAGCAGACGCAGGGTCTTTTTGCTGTACCGGGCGTGTTTTTATGTACAAGAGGAACAGAAAAAACATGCACCTCGCTGAAGTCTATTGCCTTCTCTGGACAGACACGCAAGAACGTCAGAGAGGTTTTTGGACTGCAAAAGTCTATGGAATGGACAACGGAGATGATTAAGAACCCTTTAATGTTGTTATCAGCAATGCCTACCAGAGCAGTCTTTGCCATTTCCAGGAAGGGTATGTAAATGCTCAGTTATAGGTACACATTCTGCCTCAAGACAGCTGGACAAATAAAGTGTTTATATAACAACAACCAATCAAGGAAAGTAGCTGCTGTCTTCAAATCTAACCAAGCTTGTTCCTTCTGGCTTTTTGATTACATTTTGTAACCTTGTCATATGGAATTATACTGCAGGTCTTTTCCCTCTCAGACAATAAGGCTCTAAAACCCTGAGCAGACCTGACCTTTGTCCTTGCTATTTTTTAACAAAAGGTTTTCTGAGATATAAGTTTTGATGAGTTAGGTTCCCGGGATTAGATGTGCATACAGACCAAAGTTACAGTAAGAAGAGAGTGTTGTGCTTGGAGGTGTTCACACTACCAAGAACTGTCGAAACTCAGTTCAGTAAATAGAAAGTAATTTCCATATTTTCCCTTCTATAGATGTATCGCAATGATGAGCAAACAGGAATATTAAAGACTTTAGAGGTTTGTCAAAAGGTAAAGGAACAGCGCTCCTTTGAACTGACTCTAAGTGCTATGTTACATCAACAAGAGACATCTGTGTTTTTAAATTATATCTTTGTTACATAAACTCTTCTTGGTTCAGTGTGACTACAGTAACTAATTCAAATTCACAAAAAAGTTAATATGTTGAAGACTCACACATAAGAAAGAATTATTTTAGTTAAGCCTCCTTTGTTGACCATTTGACACCACTTACATTTTCTTAAAGTTCACAAATATGAAACATGAAACATAAAATATAAACTGAATTTTTTTGTCATATTGTGGAGTGTAAAAATGTCATCATAAAAAATGTTATAAGCAATAACCACTTACATATATAGTTTTAATTTAAAAGTAAGTGATATTGAATTGTGTTTACTGTCATGTGTGCTATTAAAGTCAAGCACAAATGTAAAACAAAGAACATGAATTTTAGAATGTGGTGCTTGTTTTTCATACTCAAAAAACAGTATATTACTATGCTGTTACATCAACAATCACATGAAAAAGGACACAAATGAGATACCAAACTAGCAAATCTGGAACAAAAATAACTGGACTGGAAATGTCAGTGTGAATAGCAGAGTCCCACCTGAGGCAGTGTGGATGCAACACTGTTCACAAGAAAAAGCAAGCAAGCTACTGCCCCCTGTTGGCCGTCAGACTCATGATACGCTAGCTACATGCCTACAGTTTGCAGCCGGTATTGCACGGTATTTAATTACAGAAGAAATCACCGTTGGCTTAGTAAACATTTTTTAAACATTTAATGGTAATGACGTGGCACACAATAATTGTTATTCAACTAGTTTAAACACATTAATATAAAAAATGAAGTAACCACTGAGAAAATTACATTTTTCACAAGAGTATGATTATAAGAAATATAATTATGTGAAGGAGCTGAGAGTCATCACGTTTTCTTCTCAACATGTAAGCAGAGATGTGGAAAGATCTAGGCAGTTTAAAACATTTACCACAGGTTATCCATAGTTTTCCATGGAAATAAGTGCAGGATTTTCATCAATTATTTTCTCCTTATTCAAAGTTCGGTTAATATTTTAACACTTGGCATAACGTGCAACAAGCACACATCCTTTGTTCAGTTATCACCTTGGTGTTTAGGTCTTACTGAGTAGAGGTTGGAAACTCAAGTGCTCAGCTCAATCAGTCTTTTCTGTCCGGCACATGGCAGAAGAGACAGCATCGTCAGGTGCTCTTCCGGCTTGGACCGCGATGGTTTGCTTTTTAAATAACTCTCGTGCGGTTGGGCTGTGCCGGGCAGTGTTTAGGTGAAGCCATGCTTTTCAATTAAATGACTGCCAGACCAGTTAGACTTGATGATGTATTTTATTTAGACACACCCACATACCACACTTCCAGGCCTGAGCATTTTGTGGGGCCAGGAAAGGTATTCGGTCGTACTCCAAGTGCTGTTTGCTCTTACCTTTGACTTACGGTAATGCGAAGCTGCTTCTTGCACAGCTCCTGTTGCGTCTTTGTTGCACAGCCCGTGAAATTCTGATTCGTTAACTAGTACAACAGCAACTGTATTAAGGAAGCAAGTGGAAGTTATTTAGAACAAATGTTACGTCGCTCACACATTTCACCATTTAAAAGAACAAGAGAAATGCAAGAAACAGAAATGCTAAGCATGTCTAGAAGAGTTAGACAAAGAATCCAAGCAGTCACTAAGTTAGATATGACATAAATATCCTAGATGTTGCATATTCCATGTAAGTCCCCAGAAGATAACTACTGTATACTAAGTGCTACTTTGAAATGATGGGAACCGTGCAGACAAACACATGGACACTTGTCCTTGTACACACATGCGCAGGGAGACGTCCCCCATCACAGATGCCTCATTTCAAGCAGAGCTGGAGCAGAGGGCAGATATTTGATTTATGCCCTTGGGGTCAAAGAGAATGCATTAGGGCCTTTTGGAAAAGAAGCGCTGCCTACATGAGAGAGTTATGGAGAGCCCCGATCGATGCTGACACACTACCATCCGTTACAGTCAGTGGGAGAATTACAAACTTTGTGCCTGACCTGTGCTTACATGCCAATATGTTAGCTCCCCCTCCTTTTAACGCAAACCCAAAAAGCACCTTTTTTAGGTCATGAATTAGTTATTTGTTAAAATAATAAAAAAATTAAAAAGGCAATTAAAATAATTTTCCAAATCAGAGGTTTACGCGCACTCAGTGGAACGCTCATGTGTACTCTGTAAATCAGCTTTGAGAATGAGGCAGAATTTTGGAAAAATCAGGCTATGTTCTTTTTGAATAAACTGTCGTATCACCAGAACATCTGTTCGGTAGCTGGTAATGTTTTGAGTACAATAACAAATTAAATAAAAATTATACATACATTTAGTTATGTAGCACAATTTCCAGTTAGCGTTTTTTAGTTGACTTATTAGCTGAATTTTTTATTATTTTTTAACAGTCAGGTCTGAATCCTGGAAAGATCCGAGTTGCTTCGGCGGTCGTCCAGTTTCCACGTTTCACCCTGATACCTGGCCCTGCTGTAAAATGTATGTGTGGTGATGCTGAAGTGGCTATTCCTTCTCACTGTTTACAGTGGTTTACAACTGAGGTCAGCCACAGAAATGGGACAAGTGGCGCTAGCACAGTGTGGGTCACGTCTGGACAGCGTCAGGAAGCACATCAAAGTGTGGAATCTCCTCTGCTCACAGGCTGCGTTCGAGGCCGACATCAAAGCGCATCAGCGCTCCTGACCAGCGCTCAGCCAGACCTGCCTCTCTTATACGTCCTGATCAAACAGGAGAACGCTGGTCAGCACTAGCCTGACATTCAGACGCGAAACCTGCTGATGAAATAGATCTTCTCCATTAAGTGTCCCTCATCTTAAATGTTCTCAGTATTCCTTGTGTGTTTTGCATCAGAACGGAACATGACAATTCATTACGTCAATCCTAAATGTACGTTTTATTGTTAATTTCCCCTTCGGTCTCTAAACAGTATTCATAAAACACATGTAAATTTGTACATTTGGTTTAACAGAACCCATGTTGAGTTGGTTTGCTGATTCACCGTTGGACAGCCTAGTAGTACGGTTACTGTGGGACTTGTGGCTGCATGTCTTTGTTAAGAAACATTACATGTGTTGGTAACAAGAACAGTGGCCTCATAATAAACAGCAGCCTGTGCTTCGAGATGTTCAACCAGCATCCATGGTTACACCCATAATAAACACAGTAGTCAATAGATGGTATTAACATTGTGGGTCTCCTGCCAGCTGCTTTCTGAAACAATAGCACAAAGAACCTCTCCAGTGGGTGCTTTTTGGCCATCTCTATTAACCAATTGAAAAACGAATTAATTTTTGCACAAATGTGTGTGACAGACCAATTGCAGCATATTTTCTGAAGATCCATTTAATTGAAATAAAACTGATTATTTTGGTATATCTTGAAGATCTTTGTGTTTTTTGGCAATTGTGGCTAAAATATTTTTTATTTCTGATACACTAATTAAAATTTTTTAGAACACTGTGGTTAGTACACAATGCCCAATGCATTTTTTATATTGAAAGAAATACCTTGGAAAAACGCTCAGACAAAATTACAAAAAGACATATCTCACAAAAGACGTTTCTATAGCAAAACTTACACAAAATAGTTAATCATCAACATAATGCAAACAGTAGAGATCGCTTGGTCAATAAGTTATAAAGTTGATTTATTCTTCATCGGACCAATGTAAAAACACCAACGTTGAAAAGCTCGCCAGTTCAAAAGATAAGCTTTGTTATAGCTGCCTTGTTCCTGTTTCAATATTGCTGAATCTTTTTCAGTTGGATTTTTGAAGTCTAAACTAATATTTTTCGCATTACTGCTAAATAAGATATAAAATTAGCTAGTCGGGAAAATGCAAACACTCTCCCGATAATCAGCGAAGGTAATTCCATGACATAAACCATAATTAATGTGTTAACATACTTCACACAAACGACAAAAATGAAAAAGACCAACTACAAATGCATGTTATGGTTACAACAGAATTTTAAGTTAAATAGGCTACATATTATTTAAAACAATTTTTTAAAAGCACTATACTTAATTGCATCTTAAGCAGCTCGAAAATATTACACTTCACGTAATATTTCAAACTAAGTGGGTCTGTAAATTTACACAGTTTTTTTTCTTTTTATTGCATTTTAAGTTCTACATTAATAAATTTTCACCGTGTTCAATTCATTAACATTCCTAGTCGTTAAAATAGCTTTGGAAACGCAAAGGTTATGTTTACATCGCAAACAAACCATTCACAGCTCAGAACACGTGTCTGAATTTCTGCAGTTGCACCCTAATAAGAATATCCATTTACTCTTCAGGCCACTTTTCCCTCTGCAAAGAATCACTCAAGAGTGAGGCATGCTGGGAGTCCTCGGAGGGCTGGGACTGTTGAACTTACCTTCATCATTTTGTAAATTACATTTCTCAGTTGTGAGTAACAGAATGTAAACGCAAATATTTGTTTGTCGGGTCCACCCTGTTTGTCTGCTCTTGGGTGTGGATAGAGTACCAGCCCATCTCCCTAACACTAAGACAATTGTCTTAACCCCAGACATACGCTCGCGTTTTTTTCGGGTATTTGCACACGCTGTAGTTTTACATTTTTGCGGCAGAATGACTAAAGCGGTCACCATGCGGAACAAGAAACTCCCAGTCATCAAATAGCGTTATGTGTACTTTGTGCGCGCTATGCGAGGCAGGCTGTTTTTATAACGCTGTCAGGGTCTCCTCCGTACGTACTCTGCTCTCAGCACACCGTCGGGTTCATCGAGTTCTGTCCTGAGCTGCTGTGCATGTGGGAGTCGCAGCAAGCTAAAACTGAGAGCTCCAAGGTATTGACCGTCCTTAGTCATCGGCCTCCTTTTGGCCAGTGGTAATCACACGCACTAAGGCAGCACGTCATCTAAAGGCTGCTTGTACCAATAAAATAGCCTGGTTGTAGACTTGACCAACTTGGTAAGTCTCAATAAATTTAGTGGAATGATTGAATTAAATTACTTTGAATGAAAAAGTGTTTAAACCTAAATTAAACTATAGTTGTAAACATTGAGGTGCTCTCCAAAGGGAAAAAAACAACTACAAGAATGTTGTAAACGAAAGACACCTTCATTGAAAATATGATTCAAAGAATCATTTTAGTGCGTTCCGGAGTACCAAAGGACTTAAGCGCAAAAGCACGATTATAAATACAAACAAGTGACTCATTCCCAAAATACCTCATATGAGATTGGAAATGAGCATAGACACAGTATAATTGCTTAATTGGTGTTTGCAAGAGTTATTGCCTATGAGGCTTAACTGAATTATCTGTCACTGGGAATTACCTGTTTGCCTCAGTCACGTGCTTGGTTTTAGATAATCCAATGTTGACTCAGGAACTTCGTAATACATTACAGGGCATACCGCTAGACTGAGAGTAAACAAAGTCTCCACTAATGAGTGTTGCATTTATCTCTGCTTCCACACACTTCCATCCTGGTAGCTTAAATATGTCAGATTTCACTGAAGAGTCAAAGGGCAGTACACACTCTCCCAGATTTATACAGTTTTTTTTTTTCTAGAATCTAAAGCCTTAACCTGCAAAAGAAAAAAAAACCAAAGAACATGTCACCTGGAATTTTGAATGATGGCTCAACTTTAAAAAGTTGTCTGTGCCGTTTGGCTGTAATACTCACAAAGACAGCATATTTTAGATTTTATGATGGATCAGTCAAAAAATAAATGCAAAATATATTTGATAACCCATTAGCTGTTCACACTCAAGTGACATTTCTGATTTTTCTGATATTTTAGTTTCACAAGGTATAGTTTGGTTCTAACAAAAACATTTGTTTCTCTAGATTGTTCAGGTTAAGGGAAGTGTATTAGCTGCAGAATTGAACATCTTTCAAACATGTAGTGTAAAACATGTTTCCTGTCAGTAATGAACAACCGCTCATCAAATGGTATAAATGGTATTTTTGGATTGAGTGTCATGTAATCAGCGTGCATGCTGAGACGTTAATTGGCCAACAGCTGATACTGGGAGGGAATGAAATAGCTTACATGTGAACGGGTCGCTTTTACATGGAGCAGAGCTGCAGCATGGAGAAATGTGAAGGCCTCCTCTGTGACCCTGAGGTAGGCCATAGCGAGAGATGGAGCTACGCTGACTCCAAAAACTAATCTCTTCCCAAAAATGTAATTTGACAGCATACGCTGTACCACAATAATCAGTTCCTCGCTTCTCCTATGTACTCGTACCCGTATTTGCGGAGCTAAAGCAGCACTGTGCTCACAGCGTTAGGTACGTGGAATGTTGTGATGCCGAGGCTGATAATTTACCAGAATCAACATCGCTCCGTGCCCTGAGTGAAGCCATTTGTCAGTTTGCAGGGGCAGGTTAGCCTTGTCACACCCAGTGTTTGCTGCCCTAATTCCACAGAAAACTCCCGCTGCAGACAAAGGCCTGCACCTCCACAAACAAGATACAGGTTTCTTGCGTTTGACGTGCCTCCGTGAATCCTGTCGCAATACACACAAGGGCAAACGCTGGGTCCTGCTGAGGGTACGTTTTTTACTTCTTCTGCTTGTAAAGCACAGATCTTCCGAGACCATGTGTTGTTAATAAAGCCTTAATACATGCTCAGATGAATCTGTCTGCAGAGAGGTCACAGAAATTCTTTCCTGCAGCATGTGATTGCTTTGCAGTAATCAGAAGTCAGACTAACGGCAGCGTCTTTTGGTACCTTTAGTTCCTCCTTTGTGGATTTGGGGGGCATACAATTCATATAAATACCACCATTGAGAATATCCAACATAACAGGGTAATTCTATACATTGCATTGGCACATGAATTTAGACCAGCTGGGATATCTAATCCGTTACCTTACAGGGATTTAGGTAGGCCACATCTAGTTTAATTGAGCATTAATTGCAAACAGTGCAATTTCCATCTAGATGGGACGTTGTGCGATTCTGCGTCTGCCTTGGCACAAAACTTCGAAGATGTTCTATGTGAAACAATCCTCTGGATACAGCACAACATGTGTGTTCATTCATAGATAATTAACATTGCCATGTTGGCTCCACAGATCCACTTGAGGCATGCAGAGGTTTAACTGCGCCACATGTAAACGAAACGTTAATATAAAGTGGAGTGGTCAATCAGTCAGTTAGCAAATGACATGGTGTTATCTAAAGACCCCCTTTTTTTGCAATAGATTTCCACACACTAATCAACAACATTTACTTTGCACACAGGAGCAAATGCTTTTCCCTTATCAGTGTTTTTTGTTAAGAGTGTGTTTCACAAAGGGCTCTTGACCCACTACAACTGTGCGACTTGAGGTGAGCATTGGCGGCACATGACACCCTTAGCACTACTTCATGTCCTGTTCGTGTGTCGGGTCATACTCTGACTTGTAACCTTGTTCCATTGCGGTAGATGTGAGTGGGGGGGAGAAGCCATTTCTCTTCATTTGTCATCAGTCTTCCACTTGCTGTCCGGTCCGATGAGAGTGGCTGACCCCGGTGCTGTGGCAATGCCGTAGGGAAGTCCAGCGTACTCGCCTGTCCTGTAAACACACAGGGATGGATATAAACAAAGGGAGGGCAGCTGTGCACAGGAGAATTAATATGCCTTCCTATGTGAAATCCTCAAGCAAGCAAGGCTTGTAGGACCAAAAAAAATGTATAATTCCCTCCTGGACACTTAAAAGATGAAAAACATTTTTTCAAGCTGTTAAAGTATTTATTCCATTTTAACCATGTCTACATGATCTGTCTTTGTAGATGAAGAAAGGGCTTTTTTTCCATACCAGCTTGGATGTGATCCATTACACATTAGATGTAGGGATGTGGAGAAACAAAGCAAATTCATCGGGTAGATTTGATGGATGCAGGCAGGTCTGTTTACCATTAAATGAAGAAGTAACAGATTTTATTTACTTTCATGCAGGACAGGATTGTATAATGACATTACAATCAGATGATATATATATACAAATAGATTCAAAGGACTGATTTATCATCTTGTTTGCTGCAGTAATAGGCATCACTGATGATATGTTTACTGGTTCTATCAACAGGCAGTTGCTGGCATATATGAAGCAGATGGTTCGTCTCTGTGATGAGAGTGATGAACCAAAGCTCCGATATGTTCTTTGAGTTAAGGTGAGCCGGTGTAACTGTGAACAAGGAATAAACCTTAGATGAAGGCAGACAAGAAGTGACATTTAGAGAGTGTTTTAGTAACGCATATTTTATGTGTACCATACAACTCATAACTAATGTTTATGTTATATGCCTAATATCTACTATATCCCGTTTGTGTGTGCATGCTCACATGTGTATTATGAATATATGAGCAATGTAATAAAAGAAACATCAAAATTCTACCAATATGTCTACCTGACATTAATTTTGCTGCCTTTGTACGTTACGTAGTACCAACTTAGCCGTACTGAGAACTTTTCTTAATAAAATCAAATGGAAATACACCTGCTTTAGAATAAAACCATATATTGGAGATGTAATTTTATTGTTTTATTGTAAAAGACTGAATATTACAGCTGTGCTTCCACATATTTTTTGCAGCTATATTGCTGAGCCCGTTTTTTATTGATTTCATCTCCTTCTTGTATACAGCATCGTGTGAAAATGTGAAGCTGTAGATTGGAGCTTGCTGTGTACACATGAAAATGTGACTATTTGAAGACCTTTGTTTGATCTGCCTACCTAAGTTTCACACTCTGAGCTGTGCCTCTAAAGTTTCAAATTGATTTGACTGGATATTGGAGGGATTACAGGCAGTAGCCACTCAGTCTAGACACGGTTTCAGTTACATTAAATACGGAGGAAAACGGGGACTGGTATCAGCGAAGGGGACATTTACGAAAAAGGGTTTCACACTGATGTCTCCTTACATAGACCTTCCAGGCAAGAGTTCAAGCTCAGCTCAAGACAGTCCGGCAGCCTGAGTGATTGTCTGTAACTCTAACCTCCAGGAGAAGAATGCCGTGACAGCCAAGACAAGGACTCGCTGAAGGTCTGACAGGTTTGTGTTCCTCACTGATTATCAAGTCAAAGACAGCTACGCTGGCAGGCCTTCTCGGCTGCCATTTTTTGGGAGGAGCACTGTGGTAACTCTTCACTGGTTGGTTCATGTAAGGACACTGAATGTGTAAATGTTGCCTGTAAGAACGGATTCTTCCTCAAACATTTCTTTGTCCAGCTTTAGGTATGTTTCATGTTGAAGCTGTGAAAAGCTGTCTAAATTGGTGTATGCCATCTTTGGGTTACATGAGACCCTTTATGTTATCCAGGCGCATTAGCCTTTCTAGTAAAATTGTAAATATCAGTTTAAGTTTGAGGGAAATTGTTAGGTGTGTTGATCTCATCTTAAAATGTACAAGTTTCAAATATTCCATTTATATTTGGAGTCATTATTATTCAATTGAAAGCTCTGAAATATTTTTAAAGTAAATTTTAGAATATGCAATTGCTTGTAATAGAACTATAGAATTATGTCGTTAAACAACAGTATAATATTTACAGGTCATGCAGAAAACCTTTAATTTTCCCCTTATGTAGGATTTGCATGAACACGAGCACATAAAACATCTGCAGTTGGGTTTCTCTAACACAAGTGTAAAACAACGTACTTTTACCATACAAACAAAAATTTGAGACAGTTGGAGTTATATTCATTTGAAACATACCAAAGTGAATTTTTGGTATCAGTTGAATAATCAGGATGCAGTGACACTCAGTGAGGACTGAACAAAGGGTGCATGACATTAGCTCAGTTGTTTTGTATAAACATTAATTTACTTCCTGTATAACACTGTGTTTTAATTGTCAAAGTAAAATGCACGGTAAAACCATAGTTTACAGATGTGTGTCCTGAACATTCATCAGTGATCTGACAGTTAGGAGTCTCCCTAAGCCCCTAATTGCCTCTCATTGTATTGTCGGACTTTGAGCGCGGCTGCGCCTGAAATCTTGGGCCGACGCCCAAGCTGCTTTGTTGAGGCAAGTCATTGGCTCTGAGTGAATCCCTGCCTTCGTTTTCCTCGGTCTGTATGCTCTTTGATCCCCTCCCCCCACCCCCCCCCTTTGGACCACCAACCTGGCTGCACCTGTCCGTCTGTCTTTATGAATGGCTAAGATGTAATCTGTCTTTTCAGTGTACACAGCCAGTGCCATGTTGTGAGTAATTATATATGCCTTAAAAAAAAAGGTGTCCCAGCATAAGTGTCATTAAGAACGACCTGGTAGGTATACAACACACATGTTTAAAAATGATCTATGACTTTGAAAGCATTTCTGACAAGGTTTAATTTACAGCTAAAAAATTAGGGGTCTGCCCGCTTTGAAAATGCATTTGAGCTCATAAGATACGTTTATTTAATGCTTATTAGTTCATTGTGAGCAATAGGTTGTGGAAGCTGAGCTGACCTGATCACTTCCTTCTGTTTTGGTCATAAAAGACTGTAGCTGAAGCAATAATTTGTTGACTTGGGTTTTATGTCCAGGCTGGGCAAATACATGCTTGATTGCAGTGCTTAAGGACTGTAATGATGGTCTTGGCTAATTCCATTGTTTTGGTGTAAAACATGCTTTTGCGATAAAATGTTAGAGAGTATATATTGTGACAGTTTTATAGTTTATCTCTCCTTTTACGTAATCCTTCAGAAAATGGGGTAAAACCTAAACTGTATACCTTGCCTTTCCAATTGGAAGAATAGAGTTCAAGTCCCCCCTGAACTGGAGAGGAAGTTGGTGACCTCTGTAGATTTGTAAGGCCCCTGTATTGTGGTTACCATGGTTACCTAATTCTGGCTGAGCCAGGCTGCAGCAAGCTGGTGGTTGGACAGGGAAGTGAAAAGTCCGTTGACACGAGAATGCTCTAATTATGTTTCTTGCTCATGATAGGAAACATGATGCATAGGATCCTCTTGACATTCACACCGGAATGACAAAGTCTCGCCTCAATTTAGCCCCCTTTGCCAAGGTGGCAGGTGCAGCTGAATCATTCAAAGCCCTGTCTGCATTTTCTCCCACACTTTTTCTTCCCACTGGACGGCAGGCAGGTGAATTGTTTAATTTGACCGATTCTGCTTCAGTCACCTGAGCAGACGTTCGGTGATGACAGCACAGCGCATGTGATGAATGCGCCAAACAGCCCGTGTACAGCAGACTGACCTTTGCTGCTTATGTTTCTAATTTGTCTTAAGAGTTTTCAAAATAAAATGGAGACTGGCTAAGGATTTTAAATATGAACTGTGCATGTTTACCTTCTAACAAGCAGCTCAGCCATGACAACATCATGTGTCGCAGTCCTGTTCAATGCATGTTGTGTGATGCAATTGTATGTCACACCCAGGGGTGATTCTAGAGACTCCTGAGGCACTAGGCAAAATGCTTCAAGGGCATTTCTGCAGATTTGTCGTTGCAATATGTACTAGGCAATCGACTGCCCTGAAAGGCCCCCTCCCATCTTGGGTCCCCAGGGAATTGCCTGCCTTGTCTGTCCTGTCACGGTGCCTCTGGTCATACCTGGCCATGCTTTTCATGGGTTGGTGAAACAACGAACATGTTCATAGACAGTGAGGTAAATTCTTCTACCTGCATTACTTCGTATGTTTAGAGATCTCTCGTGTACTTGTATTTCAGTAACTGGGTGAGCACAGTTTAACATGTGGAAGTCAACATTGTGAAGTCAGACAGCATAAGCCCCATTATTTCTCCTTTTGATATGCAGTGAATCACTTTTGGTTTAATTATTTGCAGATACGAGGTGGACTTCATTGGTCTGAGTTTATCTATGGGTCAAACTGTTCAAACTCTTTGATCTGGCTGCTAGATTAACCATGAAAACAAAGGCTGGTTAGAGAAGGGATGTTTTGGACCTTTAAGACTGTCAGACTAACCTCAAGACCCCTTAAAACCTAATAAAAGTCAAACAGTAAACAATTTACTACATGCTGGTGATGCACTGATTAACCCACAGCATTGTTCCCATGCAGGGAAAAGGGTGAAGACCATTTTGAATGTACACATTATTTAGTACTAGTTATCTGAAGCTTTCCTTTATCAACTAAAAGTATATATGCATATTGAAAACTATGAAATCATTTCAGCTAGAAGATTTAGATTGTGAAAGTACAAACAAAGATACAAAGTAAAATTAACAAAAATATCTTTTTCACACCTTTTTTGTTTACCATGGGTACTAAGAGAAATGCCAGAGGGCATTGTTACACTAATTTTCAGCTATTTCACTACAACTACAACCTTATATTAGGTACTGTACATTTACATTACTTTCCTTAGAAGCAATATTAGTTTTTGTGAGGTTTTAGCAATTACAAAGACGTTAACATTAAAACCTTTGATATTTTGACACTACAAATGGTTAGCCTAATATAGCGTAACATTTTTTACTATCGAGTGAATGTTTTACTTGTTGAGATTCATGCTGACACTGTATTAAAGAAACCGAGAACTGCTGCTGTTGTGCAGCTGCAAGACACTTGTACTAGTATAAAGACTTACAGAGTAAGAGAGCACTGCACAGCAACTTTGCGTTTACATCAGGCCATATGTCCCCCGGTCAATACTGACAGCTATTCTTGTGCCCCACACTATAGTGAAACAAACCATGGGTGTCAGCACCTTAGGTCTCGCTGTGTAAGCACATATTACAAGGGTTTTTCTGCAAAAGCCCCAATCTGGTAAACTTATGCAGCCCTCACAGTTTACCAGTGGGATCAGAGTTGCATATATTGTGAAAGTGTCTCCCTGAATCCTCACAGAGGCCCTGGGTTAGCCGCAGATCAGGCAGCACAGTAGCACCGCAGAAGCCAAGCTAGAGTCGACCATTATTCCTCTCAGTCCAGCCTTGTCCTGACATCTTTGATTGACAGCTCAACTGACAGGCCATTATGTTAGTTCCCCCCCCTTTGCAGTTGTCTCTAAGCTCCCTAGATGGAGGGAAAAAAAGTTTGCTTCTCCAGTGCAGCTGAGGCCTAGATGGGATTGAGTTTAATTTATTCTCCTAAGACAAGGAATTGGGACATCAGGAGGAACAAAACTATCAGGTTTCTTTTTTTGAACTTGTACACAGTCGGCGTGGCAAAGTAAGGATTTGGTTGTGTCTGAAGCTGAGCAGCTAAAGCCTTTTATTTTTAATTTATATATATTTTACGTTTATGTTGTGCTTTTGGGAATCTAGTGCCTGATATCTTTGAAGGAAAAAAAAATATATATATAAAATAGGCCACAAAATCCAGGGAGAAGAAGGTTAAGGTCCACCTGCTATTAGAATCTCAAGATGAAGTTTCACTCCAACACAGGGAGGCGCAGTAGATGAGTTTACTGGACAACAAACTGCATAATTGCAGTTTACCCAATAAAATCTTGTTCACAATTTGAACTGCTCTGCTCTATAAATAAAAATTTAGTGAAAGTGTAGAATTGAACAGGTTAGCAGATATATTTACATATATTTCAGTACAGAAAATATAACAACCGTGGTCCTTGAATTGCTTGATGAATCACTGCAACTTTTCTGTTGACACAATTGTAATATACCTCAAAGTAACATGTCCTATAATTTACAATGTATTTAGAAATTAATTCATGACTATTTTTTGCTGTATGTGTTATTAAATTATCTTCTGGTGCCTAGCAAGCAGGCAGTGCACACTGGTTTTTGAGCCTAACGAGGGACAGATTACATTCCTTTCATGTACTCTCGTAAGATCTCTGATGGCCATCTTCTTACCCGCTTCATCTCCTCCTGTGTTTGTTCTACTTTATTCTGTTTTTTTTCCCCCTCTCAAATTTTTTCGTGCGAGGAGTAAAACTCCATCTGAGGTGGCTCTGGGAAAGAGTGCCACGGTAGTACAGGCTGTGCTACTCACAGATGCTTCGAATTTACAGAGGTTTTTCTCCCTGGGGTGGGTGGGGGATTTGCCCAAGCTTCCTGAGGATTAGCTGTGGAGATGGGCGCCCTGTGAGGAGGTCCCACTGTCCGGGGCCTTGCTCTGGTGCTGGGAAAGTGACCTCGGCCTGACTTCTCGTCCTGCCTCGCCGCAGGATGAAAGCGTGGCCTGTCTTGCTGCAAGAGAAGGCAGACCCCTAAACCTTACCTGTAGGAAAGGTGCGCAGAAGGTACGCTGCAATCACTCAGGTAGCACATAAAAGACAGTATTCATATGGGTACTGCCGCTCTGTTTCGGTTGTGTTACTTTAATATGATTAAATCTGACTGAAGTAATGCAAGTAAGATGCTGCCCTGTTTTAACCTTTCTATTTCATAAGGTTACCCACACTGAGAAAAAAAATTCTCCACAAACACTTCATATGGGATTTCGGTTAAAACCAGCTGCTGTTGCATCTGTAAACCATCCCATGGAGTTGGAGTGACACCTGCTGGTAGTACTGAAGTCCAAGTGCTTTTGTTTTTAAAGGTCAATCAAATGACCTTTCAATACAGGCATACAATAAAAAAACAAACATATCTAATGTAACTACTTTGAAAATATTAAATTAATGTTCACTTTGAAAAGGACATTCCAGGGTAAAAAAAAGGCAAAGGCCACTTAACTGTCACATTGACATATTTACTGAAACATTTTACATACACTGGATGTCTAACATTATTAATACACTTCATAATCATAAAAGGCTGCGGTACCTATTAAAAAAAAAAAAAAAAAACAATAATGAATGGATGCAACATAGAGTAGCACAGTACAAATACAAAAAAAGGTGTCTTTCCGTGCCAAAGGTCACATGGCATTGCAAATGCTCGGAATGGAAAATTATTCCTCAGAAGTGCAACCTACCTGTAACACCATTCATGTACCACCTGTGTAACAGTGCAAGTAAAAACAAAGTCAGTATCAACATTTACAGAAAGTGTTACAAAAAAAAACTCATTTCTCAAGAAAAAAAAGTTCATAACAGTAAAGTAGTGTTTGTTTTCCATCAGAAAATCTTAGAGGAGCTTACAAATTGAGGGTTCAGGGCATAGACTTTAGTTGGCATCAAGCTTTGCCATTTCTTGCACATATATTCCTATGCTCTCGCTGTCAAACAGCACAAAGTAGACTGTCTTGATTGAGGAGGACATTGTTGCCACAAAGTAGCTTGAGATAGCCTTCAGGATGAGCTGAGCAGCTGTCTGCTTTGGGAAGCCATTCCTGAAACAGACGTTATAAAAACTGTTAAAAGAGCATTCAAATAAGCAGTTGATCATGATGTTTTCAATTAGCTGATTACTGGTGAAATGTGCAGAGGCTCCTATAGCTGTATTAACAAATCTGCACTGTGGAGAAACTGCTGTTGCCATGGAGACAAACCCAGTGATTGGGACAGAGGCTGTGACACGCCTACCTGCCACTGCCAATGGAGGGGAACGCCACTGATTTGAGCTTCTTCTCATCGGCCAATGCCAGGCAGTTTTTCACTGTTTTGTCCAGCAGCTCTTCGCACTTGTCTGAGCCCCATCCTGGACTGTTACAGTGGATAACAAACTTGGCAGGAAGTCCAAAACCTGAAGTCAGGGCAGCTGGATCGGGGTTGAGACACACAGACAGATGCAGGAACCTGATTACTGCCTATTATGTGCACATTGGAAGAACGTTTCATGAAATGCAGGTCATTACAATTATTCCCCATCGATAGTTTCTACAGCCAGTGCTACTGCACAAAAGTGTTACACTAATTCTGTTCATGATAGTAGAGCAATAGCCATAGTGCAGGCAATTGCTTTGAAATTATGTCTGTGGAAGTAACATTTCCAGCACAGGCACAGCCATTAGGTTCCTGTAAAACATCTCGCCTAATGCTGCAGATGTGGCACTTTAATTGACCAGGGTTCGAGGTCACTTTTGCAGAGCAGATCAAGGCTCCGGAATTCACACGAGAAGTGGGAACTGAAAAGTGAGGTGCGTTTTACAGACTCTGTGCTGCCTGTATTTACTTACTGTGATAAATGTATGGTAAATTACATAAGGCAAATGGTTTCTCATTTAATTTATTGTTCAGCTCAGCAAATACAGCTGGTGAACTCAGCCTATTGGAACTGTAAGGTATTTCCTGAGGCACATAAATGGCATATACACAAAGTACAATAAAACAGTCACAGGTACACTAGTTGTGCAAACACAAAGACTACAAAGTTGTTCTTTCAGTTGTTTTTAATTCTGAAAAATAAAACAAAAATACCGTAATTAGCTTTACCTGAAGTAGTGGAATAATTATTAAAACATGACCTGTCCAAATTCACTATCTTACGTCGTACTTCTGCATCGAAGAAATGTTTACGACACAAGGTGTGACAAGTTGTTACTGACAACCATCATGAAAAAAACTACATTAAGTAGAAGCCTCATTGGAGATTTTATTTTATCCTGTACAAATTTGGCTGTAAATATGTTGAACATTCTCTGATTTTGTATATTTATTTTTCCCACAGTTACATGACCTGAAACGTGTCCTTTCAAAGAGAGCTTTTGACATGAACTTGCTGTGACTGGTTAATCTTGTCTGTGTCACCTGTGTTCTTCTGAGTTTCTTAGATGTGCTGCTATAGTGAGTTTACTTTTGCATATGTTGCATTGTACTGCATATTCTTTTATCTTCCATTTAAAATAACCTTGTTCTTAATATTTGCTGTTGCCTGGTGTTTTCGTACTGTATGTTGTGTTCTGTGAGTTTGTGGGACATTAATAATTGTTGTCTAAACCTTGAGTAACAAAAATTATGAACTGATTTTTAACTTATAAAACCACTTCATTCATTGTTTTAGCCCTACATCCACCTACAAACACTGAAAAACTGGGGATACTTTTAAACTCATCATATTACTATGAATTTGGTCTTCCATCCTTGAGTTTGGTGCATAAAATCAAATAGGCCAGTTTGTCTTATTAATATCTGATTTTATGCAGATGCATCTCAAATTATCACAGAGCCATCGATGCCTTGAACTCTGCTAAAAACTAAAGTGTGCAATATATTATGATGTTAAAAGCTGCTCAATCGGGGTATTTATTATAGGGAATTGTGTACTAAATGTGAGATGTCTGTGTGTGTGTATTTTTAGAAATTTATATGTATCTATTGTTTTACAAGATTTTTTGTTTTTATGTTTTTATAGTCTAGTATTGTATTTTTATCTAGCACCAAGGATAGCTTTTTAATTTCGTTGCACTTGTGCAATGACAATAAAGATTCTATCTATCTAAATCAAAGGTGTCCTACATAATGACACAAACTACAGCATTATGGACAGCACTTGAAAACTTTTATATTTATTTTTCCACGAGGTCTCAGTTTTTATAATTGTGTGCGCTTGACTGTAAGAGAACGACGCCAGAAAAATTGCCCAGTTGGCAAGCTAGTGGAATGGCTTTGTCAACAACTCACAATCACCTACACAGGGCAGTCTGACCCACTGTAATTATCATGACCATAAACTCTAGCATGACTATCCACATGGAGCATGACAATATTACATCCAATGATAAATTACTTTTTCCTGTTTAACATGGCAATCACAAACAGTTTACATCTTAATATGCCAGAGAATGTCATATTTCCTAAAAACACAGTCATTTCAAAACAACCTATAAAATAGCACAACATAGTAACTGGACAGGGCAACTATTAGCACACAGCCTCGCTGAATAATACAGAAACTAAAATGCCAGTCGTCTCTGTATGGGAAGACACAAAGAACTGACTGTCAGGTGAGTTAAAAATATGCATGTAGTTACAAAACATTTGGGACTATTTGCTCCATGCTTCCACAAAATTGAGAACATGTCAAAGATGTCTTAATTAGAGCCATTCACTAAGGTTATCATTCCTTACTCTCCACTGTACATGCACACACATGCATCCCCGCCTAGCTCCATGGTAACAGAACTGCTAGCTGAAGCTGCAGGATGTGTATGATAGGCTGTGCCAGCAAGGTCCTACCTCCTGCCACCTCAAGAGGGCCGTTCTTCTTGCGTAGCTCCACGACTGCCTCACCAAACTCCTTACCCCCCTTCTTCTCCAGGGCACTGCCTGCAAACAGGTGTTCTCCAAGTGTTACTGAGCGTCAGTGTGTACTGCACAGCAGACACACCGTGAAGCAGCCCCTGTGTCTGGGTCAAGTGCAACTCTAAGCCAGGCACGTGTACTTAAACCCCTCAGCTTTCTCTGGATTGCTGTCCGCTGATGCAAATCTTCAATTAGACCTTCTGAAGCTCTCCTGTGCAAACGCAAGGTTCTGTACCTCAGTGGAATTTACACACTTTCATGTCCATGTTTTTAAGGGCTTTGAGCATAAAAGTTGGGCTTCAATCAGTATAATTTCATACAACGCCACATGCGATACCTAAGGGACAGCGGCTGGCATCCAGAGAGGAGGAAGATTAAGTCACATTGTAATGAACAGCTCAGCAATTCAAAGGGCACACAGACGCAGAAACACTAGCAGCGTGGTGACTGTGTATGACAAAATGAAGCTCTTGCCTTCTTCTAAATCAGTGGGACATCAAGCTTTCATGCATTTTCCTCCAGCCCACCCAAATAAACAAACATACAAAACACGTAAATTACTCAATCTCTTAAGTACCAGTAAGTATAACAGCACTGCTGGCTTGTCACCTGAACAGTTATGGACCACATAAAATAAGGACATTGCTGCATTATGAGAACGAGTTGCCTGGTAGGCAGCACATTCTGTATTCAGAAACATAGTATCAGAGGGCCGTTTGCAATGGAAACTGGGTGGAGAGGAAGAAGATGCATGCTGGGAAGCCCAAAGCAGTGCACACAGAAACCCCACCGTGACGAAGGCTCCATTTACCTACTTCACCCCCTGTGTAGAAGGTGGAATTGGTCGGGTGAACAACAGCGTCGCTGTCGATGCTGGCAATGTCAGCTTGCACAACTTGCAACTACAACAACAACGACAGGCAAACAACGTGGCGTCAAACACTGTGGAGGAGGGACAGCCGAGGAAGATGAAGGACGACACCGAGAGGGGGACAGACACAGAGAGAGAGAGAGAGAGAGAGAGAGAGAGAGAGAGAGGGGAGGAAAGGAAGAGGAGGGGGCGCTGCTCCTTTACAAGTCTCAGCAGAGAAGACGGCTGAAGACAGACACTGGAGCGGTTAACCCAATGGGAGACAGTACTTCAGGATGCTTCTACACACACTTATATCAATGAAATGCTGACAGCGCGTTGGAGACCCTTCCCCCGAGGTTTGAGAAAATCCTTGAAAGTGACAGTTGATTTTACTCTCTGAGTTTACTTCTACAAAAACTATGAAATGACTCTGACTTTCAATGTAAAATGCTTGGATTTCAAACTGGTCTCGTGCTCCAGTCTAGATACGCTATCTTCCATATGTTTCTCTGGGTTTCTCAGTTTGGGTTTTCAAGGAATTTTTCAAACCTTTGCAGTGTGACTCAGAGCTCACCTAGATCATCTTTAAGGTCAATGTCAGCATTGGTGGGGTTGATTACACCCTCCACGTCAAAGCCAGCCAAGTTACTGATTTCACTGTGAATGAGGTTGAG
>JABJVR010000053.1:653136-686465 GCA_025773905.1 Chitala chitala
CCCCCCCCCCCCCCCCCCCCCCCCCCCCCCCCCCCCCCCCCCCCCCCCCCCCCCCCCCCCCCCCCCCCCCCCAACCAGACCGATTAGAAAAATCACACACGCAGGAGACTTGATTCAAGTAAAAAAGAAAAAAAATTTAAAGAGCAAATGTTCAAGCACAAGCACAGAAAACTTATTGACTGCTACGGAACACGTTAAGCGCGTGCATTTCATAAGCTTCAAAATGTTTAGGGGGATTATGTGTATGCAGTGTTGTGTAATTAATTGCATTTACCTGTCGTACCTGTATGTGGTCTAGGCTGGTAAAAGGATTTAAGGAATGAGCCATGCCAGAACAGAACAACAAAAAAAAAAAAAAAAAAAAAAAAAAACTGACGGGATTTTTAGGGCCAGTCAAACATTTTGGCATTCAAAAGCAACACAATGCTGCAATTAAAGTGTCAGTTCACATTTAAGCCTGAGTCCTGTAAAGCATCCCCTGATACATGAAGTCAGACGGTACTTGCTCTGCCATCTGCCAAAGGCACATTCTTATTAACCACAACAATGAATCTAAACAAGTTTGTGCAAAAACACATGCTGAGCGCTGGAGTCAGATGGAAATTAATATTAACTTTTCTAAAGCTGGTCATGGAAGCACACAGTGTTCTTTTCATAAAAGGAGCAAAACTGGGATCCAAAGATCACAGCTAACAAACCCTGCTCAAATTTGGGCCTGTTTAACTGATCGCATAAAATTCGAGTCCAGCAGAATTTCTGTCTGGATCACTATAAATCTAAATGTGGACACTGATAATGTTCATAAACGGTATATCACACTGTTGCATTAGGAACTGCAAACCACTGACCTGCAGAAGACCACTTTTATATGCATTACAAATGCTTCAGATGCTATTGCATTTGAGCGCTATCCAAACAATGCTGAAAATTTAAACATGCCATTAATTTATGCCTTGAGGAGATCCATTATAACAAAATAAATTGTGCATGGCAATGCTAGTCAAGGCCAAACGCCTGCTGGTTTTATTAGCCCCCCCACCCCTTTATATGAAGGCAATCTGTTTGCTAACAATTACCCAGTCAAAGGTACGTAAACATTTGCTGTCTTTCACTGTTAATTTCAGCACTGTTCAGTTCTTGCTTATTCCTCTGGGTCCGCTAAGTGTCAAAATACTCCCTGCAAGAAAAACACATTATCCTACAACAACAATCCAGTATTGTGATAAAACAAAACATGACTTTCTATTTTGTGTTGTGACTATGGGGTATACCAACTGTAGTGGTAATTTTTCCTTTAAACACAATTTCACAATATTCAGAAAATATTAACAAAAGCACTGCTTTATGAGCGCTTATAAGTGCACAGATCTCAGCCTTTGGTTAGGTGATTTTTAAAACACCAAAGCTGTAACATAAGATGAAGGAGTAAATAAGAACAAGCTGTTGAACATCCTCTCAGCAGGAAAGTGAGGAAAAACAAACCTGCACAGTTCAAACAAAGAAGAAAAAACAGTGATAATCAGAATAATGAGGGTGGGGCTCAGCAGTATATGAGCTCAGTCTCCGCCTCCGAGAGGCGGGCCCACCTTTACACAGAGCGCATGCACGTGAAAGGCACAGTGCTGATCTGCACATTCTGGCTGAGGCGTGCAAGGCTTTGTCAAAGGAAAGCGAGCAGGACAGAAAGGCTAGCAGACGTTACATGACAACGACGTGTTAAAAGGCTCAAATTTGCACGTCCCAGAGTATTTTGTTTTGAAAGGGCAGTCATTCTTTTTTGACTACTGTACGATGAGAAGATCACGACTCCTGGGATAGTACCTAGTCTGTTTTGGAAGAAGAGAGGCGGACTGTCAGAGCAATTAATTTAAAAACGACCCGTTAGTGGCCCACGGTTGAGCTGTAGAGGCCTTGCTTATGGAAACACACTCACACAGACACCCACTCCAGGTTTAAGATTTCCCATCATGCAAGTCTTCACGGTCAAACCACTGCTGCCACACTCTCGCTGGTATTTGGGTCACTGAACCCTGCCCTCTGCACACACCCCGTCACAAATAAGCAGACATTCCAGGTTTTGCAGTGAGCTTTTGGTATTCTTCCATGAGCAGATATTAACAGCATTACTTTAACTTCAAAATAAAAACACGCAGAATGTGTTTTTTCTGTGTAAGCTGGCAGTGACATCCTCAGAAGTTCTGGCACATTTTTATGGATTTTGGATCCACACATACCACTTGTACAGAGACGACTGCTTATTATATCAGACTCTTTTTAGGATTAAAACATTGTTGAGTTATAACAGCTGTATTGATAAGTTCTGAGTTTTAAAGGTCACATATATTCCCTTAACTTCATATTAACTGAGTCTTGATGGCACAATATTGACCAAATGTAGCCATTTTGCTAAAAGTACTACTGAAAAACCCAATTTAAATATGTTTAACTGTATATATTACTCACGTTGCGTTTAATTACACTGCACATTATAATTAATGGTGTTATTATGTTATTTAACTTCATTGCTACTGTGATCTAAAGTACTTTATCGGTGACTGTTTCACAAGTACACACTACTGTTCTGAATATTTAATCTCCAAGTGAATGTTTACATGGTCTTAAGTTAATACATTGCAATACACTGCAAGAAAATTTATTCAAAACTCCTAAGTACCCTTTCTATGTATAAGAACTGCTGCCCAGCTAGATTTTCTATGGTGACAAATGCATTGTTTTGGTCTTGCACTAACATGAGTAGGTGGTCACGGCACACATGGAAAAGGAACAGTACCTTCTGCCCAAGGAAGAGGCTCTTGGTGGAGAGGATGGTGAAGCCATTGGTGGGCGTGCCCTCTGTGGTGCTGTCTGCACTTGCAGCCTTGCTCACTTCACCCTGTTTCTTCTTTGCCAGCGACACCATGATTACAGTTAAAAGGGACTATAAAAGTGCATGTAGATACTGTCCACAGCCTGCATTTCATGAAAAAATAAACTCTTATGATCAAATAGGCTTGTTTATCTACGCACAACTCTCTCCTTTGGGGTTATGTTTTATCACCGTTCCATGACATTATCACAAGGTATACGCATGCACGCACGCACACACACACGTGCGTGCCTAATGACACGCTATTCTTTGACATAGCTCTAAATGAGCACTCTGCCACTTTGGTCAGAGGTGCCTGCTGCTGCTCACCCTGCCCTTTCCAGTGCCCTTTCTCCCACCGGGTTTCTTCCCAGCTGATTTCCTTGCACTTGATGTTTTGGATTTCTTAGCCGGCGGAGGAGTTATGATGGCCTCCAGTTTGCCTTTGGAGCCTCTCTTTTTGGCCAGCAGCTCTGGGTGGATGTTGGGTAGCACACCACCCGCTGCGATGGTAACTCCTTTCAGCAGCTTTTCAAAGACAGAACACAGGTCAGGTGAGCAGCGTTCATCCAGTCAATGCATGCATGGGACCATGTGTGTGTTCAACAATGCCGTGTTGAGGAGAGGGTCCCATGAATCATGATTAACAGACCAGTCACTCTTCTTTGGAATGAGAACAGTAGCAGCACTGAATACTTAAAATTCAAACATCTACCTGCCCATTACAATAAACAGGTTTTTCAGTTAGTGTCTTGGGATACTAATGCATCCTTCATTGCCTTTATTTTAAACTTTCACAATCTTTCCTGCTTTGTGCTTCAGAAAACAAATGTGACAGTGATGTGTTTTAGCAACCAGTACTGCAGCATGGTATTGAAACGTGTATTTAGAGCTGGTGATTTTACCAGCAGCAGAGTAAAGAGACAAACACCTGGTTAAGCTCCTCATCATTGGCTATAGCCAACAGGATGTGCCTGGGCGTGACGCGTCCCTTCTTATTGTCCCGGGCAGCGTTGCCTGCCAGCTCCAGAATTTCAGCTAAGGGAAACAGCAGGGACAGGATTAAGGCTGTTTATTAAGAAAACAATAGAGTTCAGTTGATGGTTTCTGGACAACAATTTTAAAGTAATAAAAACGTCTAACAAATGTGGCAAATATTTACCAAAAATGTCAAGCATCCAGACAACTAAACTCTTCTGCAAAATAATTACGTGAAACTGAACTGCAGTGTAATATGAACTATACATGTCAGTTTTTTTAAATGTAATAACAGTTTAAAAGGAATTATTACTGCATTTATTAGACAGCCATAAATGATACAATGACGGCGATGACAAGTGAATGTGATATTTCAGGAGGGTGGGTATGGCCAGGGTCAGCCTCACCTGTGAGGTATTCCAACACGGCAGCCATGTAAACTGGGGCCCCCACACCGATGCGGTACTTAGGAAGGCCCTTCTTGATGTAGCGCAGCATCCTGCCTACAGGGAAGATCACTCCAGCCTTGGTAGACCGGGATGTCTTGGTGCTCTTCTTCTTCCCTCCTCTGCTTGACATGGTGCTGCTCCCACACTGGACGCTTCTGCTTTTGGTGAGACTGTGGCAACAATTACAGAACACTCACACAATTAAAGTCACCATGGCAACATTACTACCATGTTAACATAACTGAGCAGTGATATATTTCGCTTTCACTTTTTGCCAAAGTAAAGTTTATGGCTACTACATGGTTTGTTCTTTTTCCTTCGGGACGAACACAACCTCATGCTCGTGCATAACAGTCAATTTGCCTGTACTGTATCATCGTGACTTCTCTAATGTGATATTTTAATTTACTCCCTCCTAACTGTACTGTATTCTATCGGAGATCATTTCCAAGGTTTTTGTTCTCGGTTCCAGCTCTCGCCGTTCGTTTTATTGTTTGATGGACATACCGTTTAATACACTGTCTTCCTTTTTAAATGTCAGTTTCATCAACGAAATTATCCAACCTTAGATCCTGTCACACTGCACATTCTGACACCTAAATTATTAATTTAAGCATCAAACATTTATTCTAACCACAGATATGGAAAACAAATGTTAACCCGTCGGGAAAAGACTCCCCTTTTCCCGGACAGCCAGTGAGGCCACTGTATCACATTTGGAAATACAAAATTACCATTCAAGTTACATCCGTACCGTAGTCGCTGATAATTTCCTTGTGTTTTAAAAACACCCTGTAAAACACTACCGATGTAAAACAGCACTGGAAAGCATAAAACATATAAAATAAACAATTTACACCAGGTCTGGCACGTACTTTGCCAATGACAGCAATCACCGCGAATGCTACTCTATATATTTTTGTTTCATTAAACGGGATTTCCATAATAACGTCATGTAGCTAGCTAGCCTAGCCGGCTATATACAATTCCAGCTAAACGGCCTCCGTCCTCAAGAAAAAGGAAAGAGCGCGTTACAGATGACACTCGTCATGTGGCACAATTGGTTGGAATACAGTCGGCAGCGTTCCGCCGTCAAACACGTGCAAATGAATTTCAAACGTCGTCAATTACTTACAAAACAGAACACACCAATATGTCTACTGTCTTCTGTCAGCTCCAATATAACAAGCCTGGGCAGTGTCTCCAACTCCCACAATCCACAGCGAACCAAATTATTGAGCTCTACTGTGTATCACTGATTTACTGTCCAGGCGAGCTTTAAAAACCAATTTAATGATTATGCATGTGATTGTCGCGCGTCAGGTGACTGTGTGCATGCATGCCTGAGTCAAAAACCTATAGCCAAAATTTTTTTTCTAGCCAACCAAACTATTGCCTTTGTAATATATCGTCTCGTTTTCCAGTAATGTGTTGCGAATATTACATGAAAGTACAGTGTATATTATAAGGCGAGATTTAGACCTTACCCAAGATAACTCCAAGCATCATATTGTTACTATCTCGGTTATGTACAAATTTCAGTTCCACGTAGCTAGTTTTAAATTTTCAAATTCACAGATTCACAGAATGATACATTTCAGAGTAAACAAATAAATTGTTTGCTACAAACCATTTAGAAACCCTGATAAATTAGCCTGTATAACCCATCAGTTTTCAGATTTGAGAATAGTTATTTTAAAAAACCTGGGTTGTACTCATGCAGTACTATTTATAGTGTAGTTCCTTTGATAGTTTTAAAGTAATGTCTTATTTCTGATATTTTCAAAATTCCTGTTTTAAAAACAGGAGTTCAAACGTGAGTTTAGACGGGACACCGTATTCATGATGATTTAAAGAAACCCTACAGTTCACAAATTCACAAAAGCAGCAAGTATACATATCTTCTCAAATGAGAGTCAGACTCGTATACATAACAAGGACGTATACGTCAAACTCGAAAATACAATTAATAACAAAACAGATTATTCAATTCGTTCAGATGCAATAAAAACATTACAGTATGCATAATCTGGAAACAGCACTTAAACACGACTAATCAAACGCTTGGTGAAACATTGTCAACTGCTTGATGTTCTTAAACGCAACATCCTCGGTAAATACCCAATGGTTTAAACACAGAAATACGACACCAAGAATGAGAGCGATTAAAATATTGCACACAAAACGGATAACATGAGTTGATAGGTGCGATGAAAACGTAACACTAGAGGACACTATTGTTCCATTTGTCCAAATATGAAAAATCAACACTACACAAAACGTTACAACTCATGATGTGATAAATCCACATAATGGAATAACTACACATAAGGTAACAACAAAAATGTAATTACATAAAACATTTAGTCATTCTAATAATGGAATATTTTTGCGCATAATGTCTTACATTATACGTTATTTATTCCATTGTAATACATTATCAAATTAGTAACTCAAATTAAAAAATATAAATAGAAAATAAAAATAATATAACATTTGTAATAATGTTAAACTTTTAATAATTTAAAAACAACTGTTATGTTAATTATTTATGAACAACTACCATTTTTGTTGTTATATTCTGTGTAGTTTTTACATTATGTGCAGTTATTACATTGTGAGTTTTAACAACCAGGACACTTTTGAAAAAGAGATTTTTTAATCTCAGTGAGGTTATCCTGGTGAAGTAAACGTTATTATTAACAACCTTAAATGTAATTTTATCAGTTCAGTGTACGTGTAATATTAAAATAAAATTTAACACAGTGCTTCAGCATTTTCCCCATATAAATGTATTTTGCCTTTAATATTAAGTTCAGGAAAGATATTTATAATTGCGTAAAATAATACCTACGCGTTTCACATGCTTTAAAAAGATATAAAAACACATATCTTGTTTCCAGCTATTTACATTGATTTTTTCTTGTATTATGTTATCACAGTTGTCAGTCGTTTCTATATCTTGAACATTAACATAAAGCAGGAGGAATATTTACTTATTATTGTCGCGCGTCACGTGACTGTGTGCATGCATGCCTGAGTCAAAAACCTATAGCCAAATTTTAATTATATTTAATTAAATATATAATTTAATATAATTATAATTTATAATAATTTAAATATAAGTTAATTATATTTAATGGAATATTATTTTAAGTTACTAATATTTTTGGTCCAAATATTTTTCTAACACTAGATAGCCTTTTTGAAAACAAAATACAGACTTAGGAAAAGACCAGTACTGAGTCATAATAATATTCAGTACACTACGTCTGGGATCCACAGACTCGTACTGGAGAGCATGACTGGTGCGATGCCGGTGAGACGAACTTCGGTTTGCCGTAGAACAGCGTTCATACCACGATAACATTATGGAAGCAGGGGGTAATTAGAAAGTATATATATATGAACAAACATGTTTTTGACAACTGATGCCGATCAGTTTTCCTCCACAGTTGTGTAACTGGATAGTGGCACTTATGTAACTTCCCCTGGATACGGGCGTCAGCATTTGACATAAAAGCAAATTCTGTACAAAATAGAAGTCTTCAAAACTGTGTAAAAACGCCTGCCTAAACTAGGTCTACCATCGGAAAGACCGATATTAACTACGCACACATAGCAGCGCATTGTAATTGTACAGCAACATGGCCTTCCGGGAACGAAGTTTTTCGTTTGTTGTCAGCTGATCATGGCACTGAGGATCAAAAGCCGAATATGACGTATTTGATATTGAACTTATCTCATGTGTAGCGATTGTCAGCCCAGTCCCGAGGAGACGGTAAGAACGGAATATCGCAGTTTTCGAGCGATGCTTTGTTTCACGTAGCCTTCTGTATTCACCTGACCCGATATTTTGAATACTCGTATGTAAGATGTGTATTTTAGCACACATAAATAACAATGTTTTAACTGATTTTTAAGGTATTTATTGCACGTTAGTGCACAACCTTTTAACTTTAATGTGATCGCTTAATCTTAAATTCTGCTTGCTACTGTAATCACTCGTATAGTTAAATGTGTTTTAATTGTTAACGACTAACGTTATAATAGTATTTGTTCACCTGAACACAGCGACGTTATTCTTGTTATGGTTGTTGTTGTTGTTATTCTGAATACCTGTGGCTTGTCTATTCGAATCCGGAGCACAGTGTTAATTTTGCTTGTTCTCTGCAAGTCGCTAAACTGTCCTCCCACAGGGGTAACTCCAAACCGCACTGATGATTTTGTTGAGGCTGAAAAGAAAAGAGAAATAACGGCATGCGTGGAGTGTCATAGGAGTGTTTCGATTTCGGGCTAGGGTGGTACTGGCCACACCGGGATTCTTTTGAAACTACCACTCTGTGTGTGTGGGTCACCCTAACCCTAGGTGTTTCTGCTTGGAGGCCTACTCCATAGTACATAGTACAATGCCTTTAAAGTAATTGCTAATAATAATAATAATAATAATAATAATAATCATCATCATCATCATCATCATCATCACCACCACCACGATTGTTATTGTGGTTTTGTCATTTTACATGATGCCAGGGTTTGCACCTTGCTCTCTTTACAGGCTTTTGGGTGTGCGTCCCTGTGCGTGTGTGCAGTGTCTAGGTGATAAGCTTTATCCACACTCCCACAATCTTAATGCAGATAAGCAGTTCAAAAATTAATAAAATTACACAGTTTGACTGGTCTGCTAACAAATAAATGATACATTTTGTTACAGCTTGCATGAAAAAGAACATGTTAAAGCTGAGATCTGTGGATAAAATGGATTGTTTACATAAGTGTAATTAACTGATTCCTTTTTTAAAACCGCTTATTCGGTTAAGGGTGGCTGTGGGTTTGGAGTCTAACCCAAAGAGCAAAGCAGGGTAAATACTGGAGGGAGTACCAGTCCAGCACATTTTACGCCTGCACACAGAACGGATTCTTTGCAGTTTTCAGTTCCACTGATCCACACATCTTTGGATTGTGGGAGGAAACACGTTTACACAGGGAGAAGAGGCAAACTGTGCACTCACACACACATACATGCAGAATACTAAACAGTTCATCCAAGCCTGTGCCCCTGGTCTACCTGCAGAGCCATTTTACTGCACTGGCTGCCAGTACCTGGGTAGAGAAGTAGAGAATACTTGCATTTTATTATTGAGTGGTCCTTCAGGTTGGGTGAGGTGAGTCCAAAGAACAACCTAAAAATCAGGGCAGGGCAGGACCCTGTGTCTCTAAGCTTTAACAAAAGTGTAAAAACACAGGCTGTTGAGGATGTTTGCCATGCTCCTATACAGCACACGTGATACGTGATTTTGAATGCTGTTCACCTTTCCTCTTAACATCAGGGTCATTTGCATGTACTATTTATTTAGAAAAATTAGGTACTGTAATTGGTGCAGGTAGATAGATTTTTCTTATTGTTTTTTTGGAAATTTGGTTAACAATTATTTATTAACCAAATAAATTATTGCTTGAGCAAAAAGCACGGTACATATTTCTGTAGAACCAACGTTTAAATTCAGTTGCCAAATTCTTTTTGCTAACCTTCTGACTTTAATTCTTGTAATGGCCAATGATTTTTTAGATAGTGAATCAGCTCAAATGGTGTTTGAAATAAAATATGAGCCATCAGCTAAAATGTACCGTAATACTCATTGGAACATGGTTGGTCAGAAACCATTTAATATTTTATAATAATCTTTGCCTGGAGCTGGTATTTCCTGTCTTGCAAACGGGAAAATACAGGATATATTCCTTAGCCAATTGGGCCACTTAGTATCAGTTTCCACCTCTTTACTGGAGTAGAACATGTAGCTAGTATAAAAATTGTGGAAGAAAGTTCAAGAGAGTTAAAGGTAGAATTGACAGTGCACAGCAGGTTAAGGTATTAGAGGACAGTTGTAAACTGTTAAATAAATTAAAGGTTTGTTTTAAAGAAAAGTGTGCGCCATCATTTAGGGTGTACCTCTGTTTCCCGCCATAGACAGAAGATAACATATATAACTTTCTAGTAGCCCGCAATGATGAATGAGTTATATTAGTTTGATTAGCATAATTAGCTCCACTGAGGGTTTTTAGGGCTTGGGTACACTGAATGCCAGTAAACACTGAGGTTCTTACAGGGGCAGAGTTGTAATAGTATAAATGCAACACAATTGTATTTATTTGTTTTGTTCTTTACAGATACACCAGACACAATGGCTGGCTCCTTAGCAGACCAAAGGACCCAAAGGCAGGTAAGATGCTTTCACTAATGTTTATCATAGCTGTTCTGCTTATTGCATTTTTATAAAAAGAAGTCTCCAGTCTTTCAAAGCCAATGCTAAATTAGTTACATGCTAAATTTCCAGTGATTGTACACTTAAATGTGGGAAATTACACAGGACACACGGCAAAGAATATTTTTAAATTTATAGAACATTATTAATCCCAGAGGGAAATTACTTCTCTGCATTTAACCCATCCCCTTGGGGAGCAGTGGGCAGCCATTATTTGGCACCTGGGAAGCTTGCGTGGAGTGTCTTGCTCAGGGACACAGTTGGTGGCGGGGGTGGGATTTGAACCGGAAGGCTTCCGCAACCCATTGAGCCTTCTGGCCACTAAGTATTTATGATACCCAAATACTACTTCAAATCCCACTGTGTCCATGTGCTTAGCTTGTACCGGTACACACATTAGTGTCTCTAGTGGCTATAAGACTGGCCAGTGGATGTGTGGTTTTAATTTTTGATCGACACACAAACATAAGGGGAAACACATTACGCCTTTGTTCCACTGGTTTCCTCAGTCACCAGGGAGAACAGTGATCCAAAATAGATGACGTGGTGCAGGAGAAAGATGTTAAAAACGAGTGTGTTGCTGAACTAGTCAGTGGATCCAGCAGCAGGAATATAAATCTGTGTTCCATGCAGATTGTGTTCTCTTTTTTTTTGGTTTTCTGTTTTGTACCTTTTTGGCTGCTGAACTCAGAAGGTCTCTCTGCATGGAGAAAATAAACTGAATACACTTCCAGTGTTATAAGAGAAGGAAAGCTTTTTATTGTCATCGAGTATATATACATGTTACAACAAAACTGGTTCTCTGCATTTAACCCATCCCTGGATGAGCAGAAGGCAACGATCATTCAGCACCCAGGGACCTAGTGCTAAGGTATGAATCTGGTGACTGGGACAGGATTAAAACCAGCAGACGTCCACATCTCAGCGAAACACTCTGCCCATTGAGCCACAGGCCAAATTACAATCACATTAATTTGTCTTTATATAGTGTCCCTCCTAATATAGTTGACCCAAACCACCCAACAGAGGTGTAATAAAAGTTAAACAACAATGTGAATTAATGGAGCAGCAATAAATGTTATACAGCATTTATCATCTCACCAAGTTGGAGAAAGGCCAAAGTACACAGGGGAGAAAGGAAAAACAGCTATTGTAAGTACAGGGGGAAGAGGAGTTCTCTGTGTGTACTACCTGTCCTCATGGGTAGGCTACCATTACACTGTAACACAGTGCTCTCCTCTCCATTACCCAGAAATCAGAGCAGGAGAGAATGGGTGCAGTGGTTAGTATCTGCTTTCACCTGTCTGGATTTGGAATACAGACTGTTACAAAGTTTCTGTTTCTGCAATGTTTCCTTATATTGTGGGTTTCAGCACCATGGTACTGCTATTTTATAGAGCATTTCATCAAACATGAGTGTACAAAATTACAATGCTGTTCTATTTCACATAAACGTATGCAGTAATTGTTTAATCACTTTGGACACAAGTATTTGCTGAAGAGTTCCATGATATTGTATGTGAGCAAAACCACAGAGCAACTCCACAGGACATGGGCAGAACTTCAGGTCATCATTAAACTTAATCTTGGGTTGACATAACATGACATGGCTGTCTTTGTCTATATGCTCACCTTCAGGACAGTTCCACTGGGTTCTGGGACTCAATGAGGAAAGCTGCCATTGTCATTGGGTCAGGTCTTCTCTTTCTGGCTGCATTCCGGAACTCCATCACATGGTAACAACAGAATGCTTTGGACAGGATCAGAATAGAAGCACCCATCATTTTCCAGTTGTATTCAAATGTTTTTCTTATAAAAGTTTAAAGGAGTTCATTTCTGTTTTCCCCTCACTGGCATCCTGATTTCTCCTGAAATTTTTAGCAACTCTGAATTTTGTGATGCTTGTTTCTTGTTTTGATTTACTGTATCAACGTATTTTTTAAGTACCTTATGTTGTGCAATTATGTTGGGTGATTATGTTGTGAAATGGACTATATAAAAATAAATTGAATTACACAGTTGAATAAATGGCTGCTGTTCACTCAATGGCAAGGCACTTACAGAGGTTCTGGGGAGCATCTGGAGACTTCTGGCAGAAGCAGTGGACCAGCATTTACCTGCTGTTTGGTGATAGAGAATGGGCCTTGTTCTTTGTTGGTAAGTAGATCTGGATTTCTGCAATTTGATAGATGGAACACTTAGTACAGGGTGATGTAACAGTATTGCCATGCGTGTTCCAATCAATCATGGGGCTGTTTGATAAAGCAAGATGAGCATGGCCAACAGCTCAGAGTACATGGTGCTCCATGGTTTTCAGTTACAGATGGGTGCCGGCGGACTGAAGGACTCAAACTTTACCAAGCTAAATTTGAAGTTAAAGTGACTTAACTTGTACACCGATAAGCATTACAGATCCATTATAGGTTAATGTTAGGATTAGACTCCTGTCTTTCACTGAGTTAGTGTATATATATATATATATATATATATATACATACATACATACACATACATACATACATACATACATGGAAGAGTAGAATTAGCACACTTCTTTGGGAGGTGGCAAAAACATGGGCCATTTGGATCAGGGACAGAACCCAGAATGTTTTTCACTCTTTACTGACAATGGGGCCATTCTCAGTGTTCAAGTTATTGTATCTGTGGGACCCCTCACAATCTTTCTGTGGAGTAGGACCAGCATTTGTCCCTTTATGGTCTTTAAACTGTTGATAGTGAGCTGCCCTATCTATATTCCCTAGGCAATGTTGGATCAGCTCTCTCTTATGTTCTGACCAAGGTTTTTAATATTTACAGGCATATGTATGCCTATAGTGTTGCCATGTCTACATGTTTTTCAGAAATATGGCCTTGATTTTTATAAATGTACAAACATCAGTCCACTTTATACTTGGGTGTTTATTACATCGCTGGTGCGCTTTACAGTCCCTTTGTAGCATTGCATACACACAGTATGCCATCATGCTTTCTTTATTGGAAAGCACTGTGATTGGAACATTAGACTTAATGCCAAGATGCTGTTGTGCTATAAAGGCCACGTCATTATATCCATAAATTGAAGCATCAGTACCCCTTGTTAAGAGGATATCTCTCTGCTGATTAAAGACCAGTTACAGCCGTAATAACTGACAATGACAGCTGTAAAAACACAGAGCTGTGTGTCTGAAGCTAATGTTCTTGTGCTGTTCAGGAACCATGTTGGTGCCCACACTGTCATTCTGGCTGCTGAACTCGCTGTTTATGCTGGCCGATGCCACGGGAAAGCCTGCCTTCATCACCCGCTACAGGATCCAGCTGGACAAGAACAACCCGGTACAGTCAGACCAAGGAGCCTCTTCCCCCGGTCGCCTACCGTGTCAGTCACTTCAGTTAACAGTCAGCAGACGATGTTGTTCAGCTCACTGGAAAATGCAGAAGTCACAGTTTTAAAACTCCCACAAAGGGCACTGTATTACTGTGTGTAAGGGTCACCATAATTCACACAACATTCATCTCCTCTGAACTGATTAGATAACACTTATTACAGTGATTACTGTACTATCATATGGTGTTTGATTAACTGAAGCCATAACACTTAAAGATACTGATCTGACTACTCCAGGCTGTCTTAATTGCCTAGGCTTATATATAGCTAAATATTTTCATAAATATGAAATTCCATGTCTTCTTTGGATATGCTCAGATTTAAACATTGCACTACTTAATGTAACAAAATCAAAGTTTTACTTTGTGTAAAAAAGCAACCACACTCCACTAGCAGCACTACCCGCTGTACAGAGAAATACCTTACTATCAGGTAAAAAAGCAAAGCCTTCACTGAAAAAAAAAAAAATAGGTTTCATCTTATTTGACACCTGAAAATAATTCTTTCACTCAGACTGTTTATTAAACATTGTGAGGAAACTTTTGAACACAGAACATCATTTACCTTTCTAGTAGATTTTGTGGATAAAGTTGACTAAAGGAATTTCAGTCAGTCTAGCAGTGACATGAGGTTAAATAACGTGTAAAAGAACAAAGAACGTGTCAATGTTCTGCTACATCTCACTGCTTCACAAACCCACCTGAAGTCAGTGTGTCACTCTGCCCTGCCCGGATGCCCTTTTGCAGGTAGACCCTGAGAGACTGCAGCAAGCAGTGAAAAAGGTGATCAGCAACCAGCTGTTCCTGTCGATACCCATGGTAGTGGTCACCTACAAGGTGATGCAATGGCGCGGCAACCTGTGCGGGCCTGAGCTGCCCACCTTCCACTGGGTTCTGCTGGAGCTGGCTGTCTGCGGTATCCTAGAGGAGATCCTCTTCTACTACTCGCACAGGCAAGGACAGCTCTCACATCTGCTCCCACCCACCAGTCAAAGCCATTAAGCACCAGACAGCCCGTGACCGGTTCAAGCTTTGTATCTCGAATTTACATTGTGTTGGCGGCCTGGTGGCTCAATGGGTAGAACATCAGGCTGGCATACTGAAGTCTCCTGGTTCAAATCCCAGCACAGCCAGGCATGTCCTTGAGTAAGACACTCAGCACTAGGTCCCTGGGTGCTACATATAGCTAGCAGCCCACTGCTCCCCTCAGGGAATGGGTTAAATGCAGAGAAGCAACTTCCCTCTGGGATTAATAAAGTATTTAAAAAAAAAAAAACTAAATCTTTAAAGGCACTTGTGTAAAATAACTAGTTGGCTTTCTGATAATCACACCTTTTAGACTCTTCCACCATCCGGCCATTTACAAGCACATCCACAAGATCCATCATGAGTGGACCGCGCCCATCGGGGTGGTATCTCTCTACGCCCACCCGGTGGAGCATGTGGTGAGTGCCAGTTTCACCTGTGCCGAGTTCACACACTATTTGAATTGAAATTTTGAACCAAAGATGACTCTGCAATATACACGAGATACATTAAACTGCATTTTAGTCTCTGCAGTAGCTCAGTGCTATGGCATGCAGTGAACTGTATCTGTTCATAGCTGTACAAAATGTCAAGGTGTATCAAACAAAACGTTATACAGCACACATGACTCCTTGTTACACATGGTAATGAATGTTAAGTAGACCGCTAACAAGCTCAGTCTAAACACTTAGCTGCATGTGAAAAGATCAGAATAATCGGAATACATTCATAAATGTTACCAAGGTTCCATTCCCAGTTAGTGTACAGTGTCCCTTGAGTGTTGAACCTGGACTATGTGAGTAGTCAGGTATGCTCCAGCTGGTCCTTCTCTGATTGGTATTCCTAGCTGTCCAATATGCTCCCTGCTCTGATTGGGCCAGTTGTGCTCGGCTCCCACCTAACCACCACGTCCCTGTGGTTTACCATCGCACTGCTTGTGACCACCGTGTCCCACTGTGGGTATCACCTTCCCTTCCTGCCTTCGCCCGAGTTTCACGACTTCCATCACCTGAAGTAAGTTCCACTTCCTCCTCTTCCACCAAAAACACAGCAGCAGCGATCTGCGTGTCGAACCTGGAGACAGGTCAGCGAGGCATCAATACAAGAGCCATATTTTTAAATTCGAGTTTCAGCCAGAAAGCATGTGGACCCATTAGCGAACCCTTTGCATTTTCACTGTTCACCAACATAGTGGTACTTGTATGTCCTCACAGGTGTGTACACCTTATAAACTTGCCTTGCAGTGAGTTTGTGTGCACATTGTGACTCACTTCAAGGTTTCAATTTTATAAAGAATGGGGGAAAAGTAACCAACATTTTCCTCTGGCAAAAAAAGTGTGTGGGAGAGCTTAAATTAGATTGTTAAAGCTATGACAGCTTGATTTTGATTTTTTTTTTTTTTTTTTTAAACAAAACTATAAATAGTTTTTAAACTTTAATTTTCAATGATGATTAAAGGACACTATTTTATGAGTTAATATTCACAGAATGGAATACGCGTTATATATTTTGCTGGTAACCGTTTAGGCTAGATGTACATGAACTTTGGATTCCTCCTTACTACATGTCACACCTATTTTGAACTACAGTACACGACTCAAAACTACAGCAGAGATGAGAATGTTGGTGGTAGTGCTCTTCCATGTGAGCAGACACGGCGGGTTATTTAAGGCAGTGAGAGAAATAAGAGCTAGTGTGTGTTTGCGCATGCGCAATGCAACAGAGTATCACTTCCAGTACATTCTCTGTCCATTAAAGGTTTAACCAGTGCTATGGTGTACTGGGTGTCCTGGACCGTCTGCACGGGACCGATATGGTATTCAGACAGACAAAAGCGTACGAGAGACACACGCTGCTGCTCAGCCTGACGCCTCTCACCGAGAGCATACCTGACCAGCCCAAGAGAAAGGAGTGAGAACACATCCGTGCTTCTCCCAGTCATTCAGGACCACAAGGAACTGCAAAGGAACCATATCCTTGGCTACGATTTAGGCACTGTGTACTGGTTTTGCTATAGAACCTGTAAAATGTTATGTTGCTCTGACAAAGATGCTTTATTTTCAATCAATATCTAGGATGGTTTCACCTTTGATGTCATTCTGAACTTCATAAAAAAATACCAATCATAGAGGCACTGTTAAGATTTACATAATTACTAGCAATACCTCCTATAGGCTCTTACACGTTTCCGGAGCTGTACAACCATTCGGTTCCATGGTTTATACGTTAAATCAAAGTAGTAATTTGGTGTAAACTGTAAACAGCACTAACACGTAAAAAAGCAGCTACTCACAATGCCCAGGTGTTCCCATGTTTGCCTGTCTAGCAGCAACATGTTTAAACTATTCTATACCCAATAAATTTCTTGAATACTTGAAAAAGCATATTTGTACGAAACTCTATGGAACCTGTAAGAGGGAAAACTGGCTGTACAGTTGGACACCCTGTGATTTTTCCTCCGAAGTGCATTAAAATGTCAGCTCTCATGTTCACGGGTAGTGAAACGGAACACCAGAGAAGTACACAGCATAGAACACAGCCACACAACTCTGCATTTATGCTTTTTTGTCCATTTTGTGTTTTTTTTTTTTAATTCATTAAGGAAAAGCATAATTACTACAAATTACCAATGACACTAAAAGCAAATCACTTCAGCCTACAAAGCAAATATTATGAATATTAAATGTTATAATACAAGACCTCATTCAAGTATTTTACATTTTTCCATTTTATATATATTTTTTTGTTTCTTTTAAGTCATTTTGTGATAGCCTAGGATTTTGTAATGGTTATGAACTATTAACATATTGGATCATATACAGCTATTTTATTTATATGGCTTAATGGAATTTTTTTTGTCCTTTGCTGCCCCCAAACATCATAGTCATGTACATCCAAACCCTGACTGTAAGGTGTGGCCGCCCCATCCTTGTGAAAGGCATGGCACACCTAACGGTGGAATAGAACTCCAGCACCTTGGTAGGAACGTGACCAAAAGTACGGCAGGCGACACTCATCGGGTGACATGCAGCACTCCGTGTAGAAGGGCATCTCTTCTCCAACAACAGAGTTCACAGGTGTTTTTTCGTCCTCTCGGAGGACCATGGGCATGCCCCTTCAGGGTTTTCAGTAAACAGTTCTCAAGTGATTCAGTTATGTGTTTGACAGCCTCCTTATAGTACCCACTGCTCTCATGTAAAGCTCCCAAAAAAAAAAAAAAAAAAAAAAAAAAAAATTTCACAATATGCAGGAATAAACACAAAAGTAAAAAAAAAAAAGTTATGAAGAAAAAAAAAATGTAATAAAACAGGAAATGGTCGTTAAATTACTGGGAGGAAGTTACAACCAGCAAAAAGGAATCCGAATGAAGAGCAAAAAGCCAGATTCAAGTGTTTGCACATTTGAGTAAGCAGAAACCAGCCAGGCCGAGGTTTAAAAACTACCGTTATGGAAAACCCATAACTGATTGAACATCCGTTGTTTCCTTGACGTAAGGTAACTGTAAGCAACTTTTTTTTTGAAGGGGGTTGGAAATAAAAGTGCATATTTAGCCAAATAAAATCTCTGCTTTGGAACCTAATACAATCGGCCCTCAATGTGCAGTTCGCTTTCGTTGCACTACACGCCAACGTGCCAAAGTTCAGTTGTGCAACTACAATATGACATGTCCATCTCCCTGGCAGAACTAAAACACAGCAAATTAACCTTTGAAAGCATTAAAGCAGTAATGAGACCATTAACGAAGAAAAAAAAAAAAAAAAAAAAAAAAAATTGTACGCAGACATAAGGCAAATATGTAAATAATCTGTTCTATAAACAATAATATATGCATCTGGAAGTTCTTTGATGGAGTTCACATTTACAATAATTAATCAGATTAATCAGACCAGATGTGAATAACAATATTTCAGGTGAAGGTGGAGAATGGTCCGTTGATAAATTTCCAATGATCACACTGCGGGTACGCAGTGTTCCTGAGATGCAGCCTATACAGATTTTGCCAAACACGTAGGCTGTTCACTGGACTGGCACACCACTTCCCATAAGCCCCCGCAGCTATCTGGCAGCAGGGCTGGGAATGGGTGCCCCACAAGATCATATTAGCACTGCCATTACCCGCTTGCCTCCACAAAACATTTCACGCATTCCGCTGCATTGCTGTACGTGTATTGGCTGCTGTGATGATTTAAGGTACACTGATGCCAGTTGTTTCGCAACAGGTGTGATGAGCGCACACACACTCCTCATGAACTGAGGAAGGTGCTCAGGAGGGTGTGTAAAGGGGAAAAAACCCACAGGGGGAAAGAACTACTGGCTTTTGTAACAGACACTTGGAAGACTGTTGAAAGGAAAGATTTAAAAAAAGTACTAGTGATGATGATGATGATGATGATCATGGTAAAACTGGTTTATGTGACTGACTGATGCCGCATGTCACAGTTTAAATGCAAAAAACTGACTACCATAAGAGTGGCGGACAGAAAGCCAAACAAGCCCATCAAAATAAGGCAACTTTTAAAGTTCCTGTTCCTCACAAGGGATTGTTATAAACTCGCTGATTTTGGTTCAGATCCCCCCCGAGCTTTCAAACCGAGTAAGTGATTAAAGATCAAAGCATCAGTCTCCAATCCACCGCTTCACCAAAAAGTAACTCCTAACACAGAAAGTAAGGAATTGCACAACCTTTAACCATCATTATGGAGTCAGCTGAAGAGAGTATGAAGGGGGTGGGGGGGGCACAATGTGTATTCTGCTCATGACACCTCCATAGCAATGCGGAAAAATAAAATGTTCTTAAAATTAAAAACAGAAGCTCTCAGTAGTCTTTCAGGCCTACCTCTGGATTAAAATTAAAATTGAAAAAAGAAAAAATTTAAAAGAAAGCCTCGACTCAGATCACAGGCTGTTTGTTAAAATGCCAGCTCTGTCTTTCTCATGTCGATTTTGATAGCTCCTATCCCCCAGGGGCACAGGAGGAAAGGAAGGGAGAAGGCAGGGTAACATGAAGCAGCGTGCTCACGCCAAGGCTACTTGGTGTCTGATGAGGCCCGATGGCCTGAGTTTTTGGCATCGTTGCTGGGCCCCCCCTGAGGGGGCTGGGCCGAGCTGCAGCCCGGATGACTGGAGGTCCGAGTGGAGGGCTGCAAGGGGAACCGGCGTCGACTCTCCCCGCTGGATGCGCGTCTCCTGTGGCCTCCTTCCTCCATTGGGGGCTGAAAAAGCAGTGGCACTTGTTTTATGCAGGATGTTCAAAAAAAGATGTTCAAAATAGTAGGCATTATCTCCATCAGTTCTAACAACCGGCGCTGATTTTCTTGTGCAGTGTTGAGTCTCAGACTAGACACCACTGTAGGATCTAAGTTTGGGGATAAGACCTATACTGCAATTTACACATACAGGAAAAGCTTTGATTCAGTCATCTGGTCTGACTTTTTTCATAGAATGGAAATTCACCATCTGGAGGTGTTCAGACATTAAATAATGAAAGTAAAATACCTTCTATCACTCTTGAAACTAAGATAAAGCTTCCTTCTGTTTAATTCTACAAGTTCTACTAAGGATAGTTGTAACAAAACAGGATAAGTGCACTATTCTTGTGGCCAGAAATACATGATTTGTGCCCTTATGGTTAATTTTTGACATTACACTGCAGTCACACAATTACATGTGCCATGAACATTACTTTGATAATGACTGCCCATAATCTGCTGGTGAAACCGGTTATAAAAAAAAAAAAAGTGATACAGCATAGTCCCACAGCTCAGCGCTGTCACTTCCAGGACTACAGCTTCAAACCGAGGAACCTTTTTTTGCCTCAACCTCAACCTGAGAACACTTTAGAGATACAGCCTTGCTACTAATCATCTGCCAGAAATTAGGCCACCAGACTAAACCTGGACATCTCTTGAAAAAGGATGCATCCCAAACATGGTCAGACCTCATGCATGTTTCATGGAACCCAAGGTCTGTTCTGCAACACGTACAATCTAGAGGACAATTTGTAATTACCATATTTAATTTTTACTATAAAAATATGACTACATATTGAAAGGTAGACAATAAAAGGCTAATGGCATCATTTTGTGTTATAACATTCTTAATTCACGATGGGTATGTGTGCACACACATGCACATGAATCTAAGAGCAGGATCTGTACTTACATCAACTCTGAAGTCCTCAAGGCGTTTAAACTTGCTCAGGTACTCTTGTAGCTTTGGGTCAATCTCAAGGTTTTTGGCTTTGGAATATTTCAGGTAGGCCCAGAATTTTTCAAGTCCATACAGCTGGCCTAAAGCAATTAAGAGGAGAAAAAAAAAAAAAAAAAAAAAAACCCACACTGTTTAAGGACCGCACACGCACAGGTGTACAGCAGAGGGGCTACAGGTATACCAAGCAAGAAACCTCACCGGCTTCGTAATCCTTAACGGTCTCCTCTTGGAAGTCTTTGAATATATCAGGCCTGAATTTCCTCTCAAGCCCATAACTGTAATACCTGAAGAGACATTCGAGTCCATACCTGGAAGACACAGTAGACAAAAGCATGAAACAGGCTCTGTGTGTGTGTGTGTGTGTCTCACCACAGATCTGCATTTGCTAGCTGAACTGAGAGTGGTCTGTAACGAGCGCTGTGCGCATGTCTGGCAGAAACTGCCACAATGCCATTCAGTGTGTCATCTCTTCACCTCACTACAAATTAACATCATGAATGGTACTCCAGCATCCACGGAAGCAAGGAGTCCATATAGGACCCAGCTGGCGATTTCTGCACTATAAGCACGCTGCCAGGGAGCGATGGGCCCTCGGGCTGTACCTGTAACCCTCTCTCCCGTCTTCTACAGCCAGCTGTCTGAACTCCTCATACATCTTCCTGTTAAAGTGGTCCCGCAAGAAAAAGGACCAGAAGCGGAAGAGTGTGTTCATTTCCTGGGACTGACCGATGCCCAACCGCTTGCGCTCTACAACAGAACAAAAGCAAGCAGGTGTTAACCGTTATACTCGCACGAAATCTATTAAGCACACTCAAAAAGAGGAGGCTACCAGAAACATCAGGACATCAAAAACCTGTTTTGCTCTGACAGATGTAGCATAAACACCAACAAACAGCATAAACATACACATACACAACCCAATCACATGAAAAAGGCAGCCTATAACCTGCCGCGCACAGATCATATTAAACAGCCGAGCTGGGAGTCTGGCACACCAGGGAAAGACCGATGTGTAACGTACCGTTGAGGCAGCGTCGCCGGTACTTGTGGTAGACGTGTTGCGTGAAGCCGTTCTCTTTGAGCAGCTCGTGTGAGGGGTGCTGGAATTTGGGTAGCGACTGGGGCGTACAGCCGTAGTTTCCCAGTGCTGGGGTTCCATCAGAGGGACTGGCGTTGGAACTGCAACAGTTGTTTGATGGGAGGTGAATGCAGAGTAGCCAAAGATTCAAATGGTCCCTTGCTTGACACACAAAATCACATTTTAAAGCTACAGAATACACTGGAAAATTTTACAATTTACAAGTATGTGTGCCACATATGGGCAGCTATACTGACGCTAACATGTTAAAAGCAGACAAGCTGAACAGGCAAAAAGGTATTTCCAGGAATCATATCTCTAATGATTAAAAAGGTACAAAGTTGAAAGTGTAGGCCAGATCTAGAGAGGGACCAACACCTGGAAACAGCCTGGCTTTACACCGAAAGACGCACACACGGAATGTAGTAGTGAAAAATGCGTCCCGGTCCAGCAAGGACATGGCAACCATCATCCACACAGTACCAACTCAGAACCAAATGTGTCAGTTACCAAACAATGGGAGAACCCGAGTTATGACCGCTGGCACATTCTTTCTAACATCCTCTGTGTACTGTGGACAGTTTCCCGCTACTGTCTGCCGGTACATTAGTAACATCTCAGTGGCCTCGTCTCTCTCTGGTAGCACAAACGTGCCCCATTACTGACAATCTTTCCCTTGGCCTGAAGCTGTGCACAAGTTCAGCACAGACACGTTCTTTCAGGTTGTTGATGATGGAGAGATTGGTTCTGGTACCGTAAACTGGGTGATGCCTACGTGGGCAGCCAGACGAGACTCTCACCTCACAGATGCGGTGCGGGACCGGTGTTCCCGCGAGTCCATGACCCAGCCCACGTGACACTCCATCGGGGGATTAGAGCTGTGCCGGGTCTTCCTCTTGCGGGGTGTCTGAGGAAAAATAACATTTCCTTGAGAATCTCTTTGCCAGAGCACAGCAGAGAGCCCTGCGGGTTCAGTGGGCAGCTGGTACCTTTGCGTCGACGGGCCGGCTCTCTTTCACCACGGGGTAGAAGCGAGGCGTCAGCGTGGGGTCTTTCAGCCGTGGGGTGCGAGGGGTCCTGGGGGTGCGGGCACTGCGATAATTGGGTGAGTCTGGCACGGCTGTGGGCAGTGAGCGAGCTACAGTAGACGGTTCCGGAGCTCCAAATAGCTTGTTCGCCAATGCGTCAGTGGGAACTGGGGGGAGAGGACGGAGGACACTCAGACACCTCTGCCCACAGCTATGGCACAGTAATCATCTCCACGCCAACCTCCAACAAAGGAAAAAATACTCCAAAAAGCCTTCAAGGTGACACTGGTGATTAAAGCATCCCACTTCAAATATAAAAACGTCAGTTGAAGAAACAGGCCAAATAAAACCAAGGTTGAATCAAACAGCAAATGTTAAATTAAATTACAGTATACTACCCCATATTGATTACTATTTAAGACTCCTGAGTACCCTAGGTCATGTCTCAACTATTTTTAAATTATGATGGGGTCACTGGAACGCATCTCCATCGCGGACTAGCTGTACATTGCTGTGTTGGAGGTAGTGATCTTTGACACTGATGATGACACAGCTGAGGACAGGGTGACAGGTGGGGGAGGGGGGGGTCAATGAGCCACGCTTACTCTGCTGCGGTCGAGGGGGTCCAGGAGGGACTTCTTGATTAGGATCCACAGGCGGCTCAGGGGTCAGACAGTCAAACTGCTCCCGGCTGATCAGGTGAACCTTTTTGAAGTTCTCCACCTCTTGCTGTCAACGCAAGGGAAAATGTCTCAGTATAAAATAGTATCTAAAAAAAAAAAAATAACAGCCTAGTACTGTGTGTACTTTTAAAAGGGAAATGTAACTGACACATACCCTTCTGCCAACTGAAACATGCTAAAAGCCCCTTAAATTTTACAGTGTTCTAGATTATTTTTTAATTTTTGAGAACTAAAACAAACCACAGAATTAACTTTTCCAAAATTGGTTAAGGCAGCTCAGTACAGATGTATGAGTATTACTAAATTATATACTTTGGGATGACAGTAAAATACCAGTAAAATACAACACACACGCACTAAATACCACCACAGAATCAACAAGCAGGGATTTAAAAAGAAACATTAAATTTTAAACTTCTTAAACAAGATTACCTGAAATCCCTGAAGAGCCATTTTAACCTGTCCACATATGGTATTTGGGCCTAAAGTGCCCAAAAAGAGGTTTATTTATAAACAGACTGCCACACACTCCCGTTACGCTCACTGTAAGCATCATGTGAACGACACAAAAGGATCACAATTGGAGTCCCAACAACAAGCACTCAGATAGAAGAACAAGCCTCTGTCCTGGCAAATCCAGAAACAGCTTTCTAAAAGAAACTAGCTCTGTTAGCCAAGACTCCCACAAATAGCCATGCTGCTGGAATCCAACAAAATACACAACTTGAGTTATATCCAGAAGAGTCCAACTGAACTTTTTCATGGTAAGGCACTGACCACGACACATTTCAAAATACAAAAATCTGGAACCATACGCTCAGTGTAGAGTGACAAAAACACATGCATGAAGCAAAAAAAGGAATTCACAAATGAAAGTGCACTATGGGAAAAAGCTGGACAGCTAACACACAGTGGACTTGCTCATGTGACTCCTGTTGGGAGGTGCAGCCATAATCGGAACGCTCCTCACCTTGATGGTGGCATATTCTGGCTCGTAGGCTTCGTTCCACAAGTCCTGTTCATAGTAGTAGAGGCCATCGTTGATGACCTTCACCAGCTCGCTCGTCAGCTTGGAGCGTGAGGTGTGTTGGCCTGTGCGGTCACCCCCGGGGTGCTTCCTCAGGTACGGCGGCGTCTGCGTCACGATGAGGATCTTGTTGACGTCATGGTCGTCGATCTCGCAGTCCGAGTCCTCGTCCGACCAGTCAGTGAAGGTGTTCCGCCGGCCATCAATCTGTTCCATCTCCTCATCGAACATGAAGTCCAGTTCCTCTGGCTCATCCTGGTCGTCCTGGGAAATGGGCCCAGGAAGCACCGGGGACCGGGGTTCCTCTACCTTCTGCAAGGACAGGAAGTGTGACTGGCCTCAGTAAGGGTTACAGTGACCAGCAGCTCGTACAATGGACACACACACAGACGCAGTGAAAATGAAAATGCATTACAACTCAGAGACTAACTACAAGAAACCAAAACCACAGTGAAACCATTTTAAACTGATTAACCACACTACATTTTGAGCTGCATGGAAAGCTACACAGAGCAGTTCAACTAAAACAGCAGAGCTAACACTCCACTGTATACAAAAGCAGAAATCTAGCACACTGCCAACAGAAATAACTACAAGCTCACCTTTGACCTGGCTGGAGAAGGTCGGGGCCTCTTCTTCACCTCGATCCAGGACTCAGAGTCCAGGTCTGGCAGGCTAGCAGACAGCCCCCTGGGCATGCTCTTTAGGTTGCTCGTGTCCTCCACCTTGGGCTGCACAGGTGTTGAGGGCCTCGGAGACCCGGGAGCAGAACCTGTCAGAGAGCCACAGAGGTGAGCTCGCTCCAGCTTCTGCTGCAAGGCTGGCCTTCATAGCTAAGTCAATGGAACCGCAACAGGAGTTTGCTTTACGGGTTTAACGCATTTCAAAAGTGTTTGGACTGTAGCCAATAGCTGCTACTTCTAAACCAAGAGTAATGACATAATCAACCAAAACAAAAATGCCTTTATGAATTAAAAATACCATTATTAATATAATTATCATTCAGACATGGTGGCAGTGGTAACTGCTTTGGCAACCAATGAAACAGCAGTTCTGAGGTTGTGTGTGAACACCAATTGCTTCATAGCACAACTGAATTTATCATCTTTGCAATGTTTTTAACTGTGAAAAATTAGTCCTTAAAAAATATGGTGAAACAGGTTTTAAAAAAATAAGGTTCCCTTTGCAGGTTACCTGCATGTCAAATCATACTGGCTTTAGAGGCCACTGCACAAAACCCACCATGAATCTGAGGGACTCCAACATTCAGTAAGACAGAACCACAGAAGAAACCAAAGTCAAGAGCTTCCCATTTATATCCCAAAATTTACAGAGTTTCGGTTGGTCCCTGATCAGACAATTCACAAATGCCAGATGCCATAAGCACAAACCTCCCATCTCCATTTTCAGTGTCTGAAAAGGCACAGTGGAGTGAGCACTGAGGATTCAGATGGTCGGCATGACTGACGCCACGCTGAATTAAGCGCTTTGTCCCTCTGACTGGCTGATGGCACCACAAACAGGGAACAGGGCTGGGAGGACGTCGCACTCACCGCTCTGCTTCTCGGACATCTGCCGAGGCACGAATTCGGGGCAGTTGATGAGCTGGGAGAAGTCTGTAGGCGAGTGGTCAGGGATGGAGAGGCCGGGTAGGGGCCACTTCTGTGGCTCCACCTTACGCCGGATCTTCTCATCCATCAGCTCCACCTCCTTGCTGTCCTTCAATGCCTGCAATCAGCATCAAATGTCACTGACGCTGCCCCACATGCTTGTAACAGGCAGGTACTACAGGACACTGAACAACGTGGGCTGCTCCCAGAACGCCCGTACGGTCCATTACACCGCTGTCCTGTATAATTCTGTTCCAAATACGAGGTTGTATCACTGATACTTTGGGTGAAACTGCCTCCCATTAACAATGTTAACAGTACCAATTATACCAATTGCTCGACGTTTCAAAAAAACTACCATCTTCTGCTCTCGCTCTCAACGCACTCGATGAAAACACTCCATGAACCACAAATCAGAATAAAGCCCACTGAACACAAGGAAAAGGAGGGGGCCAGACACACGCTGTTCTTTTGAAGGTCACGAGGTTCACCACACCTCCATTATGAGGCCAAGGTCTGTGGACAGGGCCTGCACTCGGTGGAAGCTGGCAATGAGGGCAATGGGCAGGAAGCCCTCCTGGTCCATTTTCCTGCGCAGGAAGAAGTCCCGCTCCAAGTTGTCTATGCTGAAGTAGTACTCGCTGCCAACAAAAACAGTTTGCTGTTAGGTTTTGCATAACAAAGGTCCAACCCCCAAAAGTGTATGCACCTTGTGCCAGTTCCCTGGGATTGTTGTTACTAAGGCAGTTATGAAAAGAACTAAGGAAGGTAACGTTTGCACTCACATCTGCCGCTTGATGTAGTCCTTCAGAAGCTCCTGGTCTACGGTGTACAGATCATTACTGCTCAGGTTGTCATAATAGTAGGTGACGTTGCCGAATTTGTGACCGTACGAGCCGTCCTTTGGATCATACGCCTTGTAGCTGTAGTGGTATTCATAATGCCCTGAAAAGAAGAACAATAAATAGATCGCAACTTTGGAATGAGGAGATTGTGGGGCTTGGGTTTCACAGCCAACCATTAACACGTGCTAGTCTGTCCATCAGTACAAGCGGGCTGCTTCGTCATCACTATTGGGTTGGACTTTTCCACATGATCACAGACTGCTCCCCTTCCTGCTCATCTCATAATAGCCATGGAATTACACCAGGTGGTGACAGAGAGCACAGTAACCCCACCCATGCCTTGGATTCATAGCTTCATCACTCCAGCCATTCAGAGGTAGCATGACCACTACAGTGCACCAGTGCTGACTAACACACTACCCAAAAAGGGCAACAACATAGTGGTCTGCAAACCCACAGGTCGACAACACAACAGCTTGTGGCATTGGTCTCATTTTCGCTACTGTTGGCAGATGTGAGAGGTCAGGCAGCTCAGTGTGAATGGGGGGGCAGGTAAAAAAAAAATAAAAATAATTAAAAAAAAACGTGTGTATATAAAAAATTGTTCACAAATGTTGCATAATACTAATTCATAATGACAGTAACTACAATAGATTGTGAGCGTTTTAATATAAATTGTCAATTCACAATAACTTTGCCTATAATATTAGTCTTCCTTGTTATTACACTAGCACGTAGTAAGGAATCAAACAATGCGAAACTAAGTTTATTTGTAACAGTTTATATCTACAGGCTGTGATGCAATGAAACTAATGACAAGCTATTTCTCAGGCAGGTTTTTATTCATGAATTGACAAAGCTTATATAAAGTGTATAACTTTCTGTATGACATGACAGCCTAATTTTCTGTTGGCTAAAGTAAAGCTGGAGAAATCTGAATCAAAGACATGCAGTTCTTTGCAGACATGTCAAGATGGATGTAAGATCACGTGTAGCTGAACCTCTCCAAAACCGAGCTGCTGATAATCCCGGCCAAGTACTCCATTCCCCACAAACAGTCTCTGAACCTCGGCACATCAACCGTAACTTCTACCACATCAGTGAAGAATCCTTGGATTGCTGATGGACAGCAATCTGATGTTCTCTGAGCACAGGACAGCACTAACTGTTAACGATTCTGATATTGTTTGACCTCATTCTTGACATGCAAGCGTACCCTTATTCATTGTAAGTTGCTTTGGACAAAGGTGTAAAGTCTGTTGGAAATGGAAGAGTCATAGTGCAGAATTTCCTGCATTTTTAAAATGTAACTGATTGAGCTGAACGGAGTTGTGTGTATGCTCGTATTTGCCTGAATAAAGTCAGTCCTATCTGTTGTCCTCCTCCATCTTTATACATTACACAGAAGATAAGTACCATGCCACATTCGTTTTATTCTACATTCTATTGCTCCCTCTGAATGAACTTTCAGTGTTTCAGAGCAAGGACACAGAAAGCTTAGACCCTCCACTTGTAATGACATTCTATTCTTACACGAAAATCTCAAGGCAACCTTTCACACACATTAGTAACTGCAGGCTACGGTATCTGCAAATGATAATAGAAATGCAGGCTTAAAAGGCAAATTTACTGCAGATACAGTCGGGTGAAGGTTTGAGTTTTGCAGGTGTACTTACAAAAGGAAAAAAAACAAGCCTGCACAGACCTCTACAGTAACATCTGCTGCCCTGTTCAGGAATTAGTGCCGACTGTCACAGCCAACGCCCATTCAAATATCGGTGAAAAGCCTTCAGTCTGCCCACTAGACACTCCTGCTCTCGGTGCTTTACTTGGAAACTGAGGGCTAAGCCATGCTTTGCTTTTCCTACCCAAACACTTGTGGCTCATGACTGAATTACTTAAGAATACTAGCTTAAGAGGGACAGAAAATAACTTCCATGTAAACCCTGGTGAGCACGCACCGTCTATAGGCACAGACACAAATACAGACACTACATTGCTCTGGGAGAATGATGCAAGATCCAGGACAGCTCAGACCCACTGATGTTTGCCCAGTGACACAAAGCAACGCAGCTAATAAACAGACGAAGGCAAACATGGAGAAAACAAGGAATTAAAGCAAACATGTCTAAAGTTCACCACTTGAAACACAAAGGCAACATAAAAGGGAGGACACGCCATTTCTTCGACAAAGTCACATTGCTGCCATTACGCCAACCTTCTCTGCTGGAAATTAAACTTGCAGTGGTCCACAAGAACAAGACCCTAGGAAGAGCCCTGCAGTCACATCAGCATGTCTGCTTCTGTGATTAAAATGTACACAAGCCCTGGCCCGACATAAACCCTGACGCACACAGGAAGGGGAATTTCACCCAGCAGCAGAACAGGTCATACATAGGTCAGGGGTCGTAGGGAGAGATAACCAGCAAACAGGACTGGCTCCTGTTGCGAAACAGCACAGAGGAGTCAGGGAGTCTGTTCACTTACGCACCCAGAGGCAGGCAAGGACAGGAGCAGTTTGGGAGAGAGGGCGATCATGAGAGCGCAAGGCAAAACATGCTCTGCTTCTGTGTGTATGGGAAGTGATCATATGAATCTGTCACAGCACTAAAACAGGGATACACTACAGGGACAAACCAAGCATAACAAACGTGTGGTGCGACTTACCTCGACCTGTGCCTCTGCCCCGCCCTCGGCCTCTCCCCCTGCCCCGGCCACGGCCTCTGAACCCCCCGCGAAAGGGGGCGCCCTCACTTTTCACGCTCGACACCTCGTCGTGGTCATCCCTCCACTCGCGCTCGTACCTTCCACTGTGCCACTCTGCAGGGTGGAAGGGGATGCCCGACTTGGTCAGCAAGGCCATCACCAGCACTCCAATGCTGCTCACGCCGTTAGAGGTGGTAACATGCGTATGTGCACATCAGCCAAAAGAAATCCTACAACCACTTTAGCCATGCCACATGCTACAAGCAGCTTTGAGCAAACAGACACACCCCTCTCCAAGGCACGGAGTCAGTCACAGGCATGCATGTGGTGATTGTAAAGAAGCCCACAGCAGGCTGTTAAAATCAACTTCATACAGACAGCATGTCTATGGGACTTCTGCACTGACTGTATGTACAAACAGCTTAATTAGCGTCACTACTTCACATTGGGGAAAAAGTGCTGACAGCAGCTTATTTTGCGCTGTGCTTGAGGAAAGGCAGATGCTGAGTAAAGGTGTCAGTAACAGGTTTGGATAAATGTCAGACAAATCAGTGGCACAGTGCATCGCAATGGGACGGGTGTCTCACCCTTCAGCTCGTTCCGATTGCTGGGGGGCGCGCGGGGTGCCTCATTCTGCCGGCTGTTGTTCCTGGAAGCAGAGCGTTCCCTGGGACCCTCCGACTTTACCTCGATCATGAGCGGCACCCACTTGTGTTTGTTCCCTAAAACATCAGGCAGGCAGTCACATTTCTGCTACTCCATTTCACAAGGGAAAAAAAGGAAAATAAAAGAACAAACATTAGCATTTGTTTGACTGGCTTCAGACCAAAGCGCAATGAGAACCTGGAGCGTGCTTTACTCTGAGATGCTATACCTCTGCTGGCCTGCAGGCTGCATCAGTGGTCTGCAGCAGCAGAACGCACAGAAGCAACATCAGAAATGTGGTGCGGTTCGCGCACGCAGCCATCGTGTTCAAACCGACCACCCATGTGTTCCTCTGCAAAGTCCCCCTTTCTCATGGGAAACAAAACGGTCATACAGAAGGAGGGGCAAACTACCTGCCGAGTCCTCTAAAACCTGCCCACCTGTTCTTCCACCCTGATGCACTTACAGAAGGTAAGTGCTAAAAATATATTTTCCTTTTAGCACATTGACTTTTTGTCTGCAAACTGTACATGTCTGATGTACTCAAAAGGAATAGACAGAACATGAAAAATCTAATCCAGTTGTGAGACCAAGGGTGACCACAATAGCATTAATGTAAGTGAAGTCTCTTCTGACACTGTGGCCAGCAAACACTGTTGAGTTCCAAGTGTTAAGGCCAGGTTCCATAACCACCATCTTGCCACACGGTGGAATGATAACCAACCAAACGATTGTTCCAGTGGACTGACTGCAGGGCAGAGGGCTGACACGTGTTCATGGTCCCACTGAAATTCACCCTTTCACATACTGACCTCTCCTCTTCTGCCCGTTCTTCTGAGAATCTTCATCTCCGTTCTTCTCCTCTCCCGAATCGTCCGATTTTGCCTTCTGATTTTCCTTCGTTTCCTCACTCTCCCTCTTCTCCTTTGATTCCTTCTTTACAGTCATCTTCTTGTGTGCCTGGTGCTTTAACAAAAATAAACTGTTCTAAAACCTGCATACATTGTCGCGCATATTAAAATCTCCAAAACAAACCGCCAAAATTCAAGAAAATAACCATGGCTAGGACATGGCCTGTTAATTAATTCTAGGCTCGTACTAGGTTAACCGGAAAAAGTTGTACAGTATAGAGGCCTTTAGGAGTACTCAATGCTGTTTATTAACTTGAAGAGAACAATGAGTGGCAAACAACGCTGTGAGAATGGGACACTTTATACTGAGCAGACTTTGTCAGGTCTAGTGGTACATCTTTAAAAGTACTGCAGTAGATGAGTCACCAGTTAATATAAGAGTAATAATAAGAGACAGCCAGGAATCCCCCGTTTCATTCCCAAAGTGTTTGGTGTCTTAGCCTATGCAGTAAATCGCAGCCCCAGCTGATAATGTGACTGTGCTGATGTTCTCCGAGACACTCGTGACTGACTCCCCTATACGGTCGGCCTAATAAGATGAACATGCTATTAGAAATATATATTGGAAAAACAGGAAGGCGTCTAGCTAGTGAGATTGTGCATGTGCCAGGAACTTTAGTGTCAACTGCTTGTTTAAATAGCAACTCTCCAATCAATGCACAATGCCATGCATACACGTTCAAAACGCTGACCAAAGGTTAGGGACATTTCATTGGCCTTTTAAATCTAATAAGCGCCGTCATTCTGGCTGCTAATACCTCATTTTAAAGACCCCCTGTAGCACTGGACACATAAAAAAGTAAAACTAGAGTAAGCACAGAAGTTCCATTCCAACATAAAATGCACTGAAACTGCAGTTCCTCCACAGGCGTGTGAGTTTAAGCTAGTCAGGCAGACCTTTAAACCATCAGAGCAAATGAGGTGAATTACGAGGAACTGTTCCCAGGCCAGCTTGACATCACATTTTGTCAGAGATCACTTTCAATGAGTCTGTGACTGATGTCACCTCACAGCACTGGAGCAGTCAACAAGACCCATACACCACAACTGTTTCATCAGATAATGTTAAAAGGCACACTGGAACTGTGCTGGAAGTGATCGGAGTCTGAAGTACATAGGAGGGGGGACAAAGTCCAGGCACTTATCCCTGACTGGACAGGTGCCAAAGTCCAGTGCAATGTGTCTGTCTGTCTCATCCAGTCTGCCTCATTAAAACGGGCTCACATGCAACGTGCTTCAAACGTTCTGATAGTGCTGAAGGTTCTGCCAGTCATCAAGCTGGTCCTGGAACATTTTGCTTATGTCACACTCCACCACCTGCTTCAGATGAGTTTTTATGAGGTAGGAGGTGACCGAGGCAGCCGTGCATGGTGCAGGACGTGCCAGGATGCAGGGCGCTGCGGGGCTGTGGACTTACTGTGCATCTCTGACTGGAGCCTACTCCTCTGACCTGAGGGACGAGTGTGCTGCTTGACGCAGTCCGACCTTCAGACTGCATCTAAGTGAACGGGGGGGGGGGGGGGGGGGCAAAAGGGCCAAAAGTGGGTGTAAAAACCCAAAACGGGTGTGGGCCCCATGCACCAACCAAGTGGGCAAATAAAGGTTAAAAATAGGGAAGGA
>JABJVR010000053.1:686565-707070 GCA_025773905.1 Chitala chitala
CCCCCCCCCCCCCCCCCCCCCCCCCCCCCCCCCCCCCCCCCCCCCCCCCCCCCCCCCCCCCCCCCCCCCACAAAAGGTCACAAAGAGGATGTATCACAGCAAAACTGGTGTGCGACGCATGCAGCAAGCAAGTGTGCACATGAAGTGTAAAACATGACAGTGAAGACAGATCCAATAGTGTGGATATGTTCCCAAATCCTGATTAGCACCTTCCCCCTAACCAGTGAGTATTGACTGTGCATACCAAAAGCATAATTTACCTGAGCACTAGTACACGTGACGTTTGCACATCAAAAAAGGTGCAAATAATACTCATCAGCAATAATTAATCAGGACTTCCAATGGTCACAGTATATAAATGGCATTTAGCCCTGTTAAATCTCAACATTTAATAGCAGCCAGATAGCTTAATGGATACAGCATCAGGCTGAGATGCAGAAGTCTCCCGGTTTGAAATACCGCCCAGCCAGATGTGTCCTTCAGCAAAACACTCAAATGCTAGCTCTCTAGTGGCTGCATGTGGCTGCCACTGCTGCCCCAGGGGATGAGTTAAATGCAGAGAAATACTTTAATCCCAGTTGGGTAAATTACTAAATAAAGTAGCATAAAAGCAACTTAAACTTTGTCCATTTCTTGCAAAAAGAAAAAAAAAAAAAAAAAGTTTCATAACTTTTCAACACTGACTTCCCAATTAGTGAAAAACGCAGCTTGCTGTGTTACTCATCCCTGTGCAGAGGCAGTCGTTAGAGACGTAGAAGTGGGAAACACGAGTGTGAAGGTGTCGGGTGTGTGGCAGGACAGACCTGCCGACCCTGCACCTACTGCGACAAGCCCCTACACAAAAATAGCCCTGAGGAGCGTGAAGGTGCGGGAGTGGGCACCCCTAAAAGGGCATCCTGTCCACAGAGACCTAGGATGGGTTATTCCTGGTCTTGCTCTGACCCATATTTCATCCCCTCTATCCTTTCTAAAAAAGGCGGCAGGTCACTCGGGAGTGTCATTCAGAAATAGCCCCAGGGGCCGCACTTAACGACAAAGCTCAGACTGCGTACAGTCCACGCTGCCAATGAGACCACTTTGTAACTGTCTTGTGGAGGGCAATATTAACCATGCTCTTTTCCCCAAAGTGTTTTAATGGTTCTTTTGAGGAATGATGCAGTGCACTGCTCATGACCGTGCACGCACACATGTGCCATCACTGTAGTGACCGTGTTTGCTCTAATCATGTGCACAGAGGGAGATTCCCTGACACAATATTGGAGCCCATTGTGCTGCAGTTTGGTGCACGTGGCACTTACCTGTAGGTCCTTTGTGGCAATCTCTCCCGGGGTTGGCCAGTTATTTGCATCGCCAAAGTCTCCCACCTAATCCCGAAAATGTCATCAGATCTAAGCACCTTCAATTCAATTTATTTTCATATAGTGCTTTTCATAAGTTGCCTCAGGGCACTTTACAGGAATAAATTACAGGCGTTACCTTCAACACAGTTCAACTGACACTTTGTAAACAATTAAATTTGGGACACCAATCACTTGAATTTGGAAATTGCATCATTACAAAAAAAAAAAAAAAACACAACACGTTTGCCTATGCCAATCAGTGTTGGAAAGATTAACATTGCTCACCGATTACTTTTTGATAAGTCTACCAAGAACAAGACTGTCTAAAAACTGAAATGCACATGGTAACATGCATATGCAGTGCACAGCCTCTTAGGTCCAGCTCAAGAAAAGGTGGGGGTGTGTGCACGTGAACAAGAACAATACCTTTCCTCCTCTGCGTTGCCGTGGGTTACCTGCTCTCACCACCCTGGTTGGGCCTGACGGTTCTGCAGAGACAGGAAAAGCGGGAGCACGTTATAACATGAATTCAGCTCTCTTTTCACAAGTGCGATCATAGAGAGAAGAGCGAGACAGAGCAGTAGAAAGACAAACAGCACGTGAACATCTTTAGCAAGAGGCTCTTTGGTGAGCGTGACTCAAACCTACAAGTGTTTTACATTGAGGCTAAAAAAAAAAAAAAAAAAAAAAAAAGAGACCAATCAACATGTGTTCAGAAAATCTTCTACAGAACATTTCCCTTGGCACAACAAGGTGCATATGGACAAGACTTCCTTTATTGGTTAAAAAAAAGTTTTACTAAAATCACCCAGTCCTTATACACCTAACAAAATTTGCCAGAAGATGACTGGTAAATGCACAGTGAGTTTTACTTTCAATACTGACATTATACATTTCAATACACTATTTACTTTCAATACTGACATAACCACAGTAACGGTGAAGTTAGTACTAATAACCGGTACATCTTCCACAAAGGCCACACATCGGTTTTGTTTGAAATCTTTTCATAATTAAGTGCTTGCTTGTTCTTGTGGGGCAGAAACCACAGGGAGCTTTCTAATGTTTTCTTTAACCCATGAGAGCTTTCAGTAGATTTAAAAAAAAAAAGTGATTATCAGCAATTGTTTTAAATTCCGCATACACAGTTATTTACTGTAAAGAAATGTTACACACTTTCTTCAGTCTTTACACCAGCCTTTCACAGCACAAAGGGCTGACAGATGACACAACAGTCCAAACGCAAGGGACAATCATACATTCAGAAACAATTAGAGGAAACAGAGGAAATCTCTAAAAGCCGAGTGATTAAACCAGCACATTCCACTTGGGTGTACATGCAGCAGGTGGTGCACTGAATAATGTCAACTTAATTCTGACATCCAATGCAAACATCCAGACGACCCTGAAAAGGCATAAAACTGAATCGTCTATTACAGAAAGGAAATTTTGCTTTATCGACAGCAGATATGAATTAGTTTCACAAAATGTGAACTTCACAGAAATAATTCTGCACAATCTCACATCTGAGCAACTCAAATACACAAATGACTCTACAAGTAAACATTTAACTAATGGAATTTACACAAAAGCCATTTACCATCACTGAAACCTTTTATCCCCACAACACGTGCAGGGTGCGGCAAACCTTGTATCAATGCAAAAAGAATAATTAAAGAGAAACTTGGCTGATATGGACTTTAGATGAATTTTAAATGCAACAAACAGCATAACTTTCTGCAAGACTGCTTTATGGAGGTTACTGTTATTGTACATGCATTCTTCTAGTCATGTATAAGAATCACACGCTGGTCTAACACGTTCAAACGAATAAAGATAAAGTAAACACACTGGCGTGAGCACCAAGTATCCCAGCAGCAATACCGTCCTGTTAACACCGTCCCTCAGTCACACGCTACCTGCATTGTGTACTCCTACTGCTATGAGCTTCACCGACTTCTCACACCATCGAGTGCGAAGACCAGAGCCGTAAAGGACACTCCACACCCACACGCAGGCAATTACAGCCTTTTGCCATGAGGTCTGTGGTTAATCATGTGCCACCGGAGTCAAACAGGACCACGTGTGTCTACAAGATGACATTTCCTCTTTGACCACGAGGGCTCATAAACCTCCCTGATAAACTGACAGGTATGCACAGTAATAAGATAGAACAATTTAAGAGAAATTAAAAATAAAAAAAAAAATAAAAAAAAAAGGGGGGGGGCGATGGTGCACAATCTTGCTGGGAAAAAGCAGAATTAAAGCTTCTCACACATTCATGAGTGAAATATGGCCAAAAAGCAAAAAAGTTCAACCTTCAACCTTTACTCCTGTACAGATGGTGGCTTCTGGACAATCAAATGTTTCTTACAGTTTCTTACACAGGTTCAAGACTGAGCACAGCAAACCTGAAGGCTACTTCAGCAAGCAGATGGTGGATGGATATATATATATATTTTTTTTTTTTGACTGTGCTGTTCAGACCACATATAGTGCTAGAAGGAGCTGAAATGTTATTCATTAATAATAAACTTAATTTACTTTGCCAGAACACCCAGCAGAACATCTGGTAGTTGAGGAAATCAGGACAGAGAAGAAATGAAGGGCAAAGTTAAAAACTCAAAACTGGATCTTACACCAAAAACCTTTTCCATTTCACACCATTACAAAATGTACTTTCAAATGGTTAAATATTAACCCTTCTAAAAAGTATGCGCCTTTAACATGTAAAAGTGCCTATTAATCTTATCAACACGATTACAAAATTTAATAATGACCTTCTGAATCGCAAGCAAAAATATTTTTAATCCTCAAAAACACACATTGTGTAAAAATGTTATATACGCTCATAAAACTGAAACACCTCACGATTACCAAGATGTTTAACACGCCCCTCTAAACATATTTACATACCAACTCAGATGAGCCTGAACTGCCAAAAAAAAAAAAAAAAAAAAAAAGAATAAATAAAAATAAACAGTAATAAAGCTAAACTGTCTGAAGCATTAATGCAAGCGATATCAATGCCACCTCCCCTCAACCTCCAACTCAGGTCAACACCTGTGATTAGGCATTAGAGTTAAACCAAGCAGTCCCTGACAGTTCCTAGGAACTGGGGTGACCAACCCTCACCCAAAACTGTGCAAAACACACGTACAAAGCATCACATTCACACACCTCAGGTGAGCACTGCTGGAAAATTCTCACGGGACACTTTAACGTCACCGTGTTTTTCTCCAAAATCGGCAAATGTGGAAATCTCTCAGTGAGAGATAAAAATGTGTAAACGTAAGACGCCAACAGAGGCAGAAAGACCACAAAGAGCGAAGAGAGAACCTCATCAGCTTTAATGAAAAAAAAAAAAAAAACCTCAAGTAAAGGCTGGCATCTAGTGGGGAAAAAAAAAAAATCTGAAAAGCATTGTTTACAGAATAGTGACAAGAAACAGACTTAGCAATATGGGTTTTTTTTCTTTTAAATCTTCCAATTAACCTGGGTGATGTCCATTTCGCATAACAGGCCAACATATGGACTGAGACATTTACTCTTGACGTGTATTTATCTTTTAAAATTTTTTTACCTGCAACATAAACAGGTAAAATCCACAAATCAAATCAAACTTTAATTGTTTGTTTTAGAGTTCACCTAGACCAGTAAAGTGAATGCAACCCATCATAATAAACCTATAATCAAGGTAAAACTGATTCATCAAGGTCAATGCATTTTATTTCACGACAGCCATGAACTAATATGCAAAAAAAAAAAAACAGAAACAGGAATACCAAACTGCCAGCTGTGAAAGTTATATAGCAGATAAACTGTGCGCGCTTTTTCCTTTACTTTCTAGTATACTTTCCTTTACTTTCTAGCATACCAAAAATGCCCTTCTTAGCAGAATTTTTACAGTTCAGCTCTGAGGGGGTAGTGGGCTGACATGCCCTTACCTGAGCTGATGGCTTCCACAAATATCCATTGTATAAACCTCATGACAGTTTATAATGTGCACAGTACCACTCAGTATTACATCACATAAGATATCTGAACATTGTAATACATCACTCTGCAGGAATAGGTTAAAGACATCGCAAACACAGAGTTGGCTGCTTTACATTTTCAGGAAGAAACCTCAAGTGTTCCATCTCCCCATTTCAGTCAGCTGTCAAAAATAAAATTACCTATATGTGTATAACACAGCTCAAGCCTAATTCATTGTCACACATGAAATAAACTAAATGTGATGGTTAATCAGAGCCATGGCTAAGATGAGGGCTTAAACAGCTGGACAAACTGTGGCAGAGGATGAGAAATCAACAGCCAAACATGGAGGAAAAGGCAGAGCATAAACACCATGTCCGACTTACTGACTGATTGACAGACAGACAGACACACACACACACACACACACACACAGAAAGTGTTCCCCTCCTTTTTGCACATCATCCCACCCAGACACAACCCTATAAGATAAGGGTGGAACAGGGTGGTGAGCTGGCTGAAGCTGATTCAAAAGTTGTAGCGAACTTTAAAGACAAGAGCACATCCAACACCCATCTCATCTGTATCTCCGGGGGGGGCACTTTCTTGTAGCGACTGGGAAGTTAAAATAAATTAAGAGATGAGCAGTGAGTCACTCCTTATATACACCGAGAAATGCCAGTAGCTCTGCACCAAACTGAATGCATAGAATTATTCCAGCTCACAACATAAATGATACAATATTAGAAAACACAATGTCTTTGGAACACTCTGTTTAACACTTACCATGCTCAGTGGCTTTGGAAAGACCAGCCAAAGGGGGAGGGGGTGCTTAGCAATTAAACAGGTTTTAAAAAAGTACTGAAAGTTCTTTCTTGCTGCAAGTCTGGAAATATCATTAGTGATCCCCCCATAGGAGTTCACTAGGAAGACAGCAGAGACAATGTCCTCACCCACTTCAAACTCCAGCAATGCCAGAGAGCATATCTTACCAGGTCACAACCCAATGGCAGCCCTGACACCGTCAGCCTGCTTGTTCACGTCATGTTTAATTCTGTTTTTAAGCACATGATACAGCACTACTGTACACATCAGAGTGGGTAATTACAGATTAACAAAGCAGCAAAGCAAAAAGTAACGTGTTAAATGTAACAAAGACTGATGTGTCCTACAACTAACATTCAAGAGGCATTTATTAACAGCATGCTCTGCTTGCTTACAATGTGGGACCAATGCAATCTTATCATGGCAGCAACACAGCAACAACACAGTGTGACACACACACAGAACCTTGATAAATAACCAGGTGTCACAGTCCCACTGTTTCCACTCTCCTAAACATCTGCTTCACTTTTTAAAGTGGTTTTCACTTCAAGAAGAGGCAACAGTAGTTTAGGAAAAATCTCAGTGTACTGCCACGACAGGTGTTTATGCATACACAAATTCAAAAGAAAAAAAAGGAGAAAAGCACTGGCTACCTTGTGGCAATAGTCATGATCACACTCAATACTCAGTAGGAGAACAGCTGCAATACAACTGCTACTGTCCCGGCACGTTCCCTCGGTCTAAGGAAGCAAAAAGATCTGACATTTCCCAAACGTTTCACAACAACACGTGACCATGGGCAATTTACACTAGATAGCATGTCTTGGTCAATATACAGAGCTAACCTAAATGTGAGGGCCAAATTTTTTATTTTAAATGAAAAATTCGTGACTTCCAACGTTGTCATTTCAAGCAGTAAGAATTTATTTTGGATCAGAAACACTGAAAAATAAGTCTTATAAAAATTCCAGTCTATAAGTGCAGAACGTGCCAACATTACGAACAAAAACACAGACTGCGAAAAGTGCATTAACTACATAACTTTTTAAGACTGAAAATCTCGAAAAGAAATTGAACTACTACAGGCCGTTTCCTGTGAAAACGGTAGTCGGCCCCCTCCCTCAACGTGTGGGGGAGGGGCGGCTCGTGAACAACACATTGTTTACACCAACCTTTCGGTAAATAAAATATAACAATTTATTTTGAAAAGAAACTTCTAAAAACTTAAATTTCCATACAAATATTCACCAAAAACGCTATAAAAGCTGATACCATTCATTTAGTATAATCACATGTCCTAAAACCACGTTGCCTTGCACTGGAGGATTATGGGATTTGCTAAACTAGCTACCTCAACAAGATGTCATTTACGTTTCAATTCAACGAACTTGATTAAGAACACGGTACAAAGTGTCATTTTATTATGCTTCGGTTTGAGTGAACTATGGATGTGCCGCCTCAAGAAAGTATTTAACCTAAAAGTTACATCAAAGTTGACCAAAAATTTCAAAATTACGCTTGACAGTAACAGCCATATGGAGGAAACTCCAAGTACAGAACAGATTACAACAAGATAAAGTAAATCCTCTCACGTTCTTCCCTTGCAAATATAACTCGAATTTCGAAAGTTTATCTTAATAGTGGTTTAGCATTTTTTCCCCCCTAAGGACCAACGTGTGGCTCACACGTGGAATGAACACGTGATAATCCAAAACAAACGTCCCGACTTTTAACGGACGTTTTAAAGGACGCATAAACAGGATTTTTATGTTTAACTGTCAAACCACGTGCAACCGAAGGAAAAAGTAATTTTATTTGGAAAACACACCGCCATGTGACACTCTGACATTCGTTAGTTAACGTGTCGTAGGGTAGGCCGAGCACAATTGTCATCAGCTAGCTAGAAGGCTAAAGTTTTTTTTTTTGCTAACTAAAGGGTTCGGGCTATATACTTGCTTGTTCCAACAAGACTAGGCGTAGTCAGGTTGGGTACAAAAGGCGTGTACAATCCGCTTTATTCGGCACGTTAAATGGCCTGGCCAACAAGCGTTAGCCACTAGTGGCAAATACCTACCCGTATTTATTTGCCTAATATAAAGGATAACGGTTTCTACATGCAATGTTCCGGACAAATTAAATGCACTAATACAGTTAGCTGCAAAGCTATCAGACTGATTACAGACGAAGTGGTATCACATTGGGTTCACAATAACAGTTATTGTCAACTGGCCAGGACAGACACGATTTGACAAGGTGCTATGTGAGCGGGATTAAGCACCATATATGACTAACTTCTTGTTGCCCGTGGTCGCTGGGGTTTTGCAAGGCCTGGTATTAGCGTCGTAGCTATGCAACAGTTCGCGTTCACGTTAATAGTTGTATATAAAGAACCAGGTGAAATACTCATGGTGACGTTGAATAAATAATTCCGTAAACTGTCCATTTAGCGTTTACACCTGGACGTCAAATACATTAAGCGTGTTATTACAAGCTTGCTGCCTGTCCAACTCCCAAAACGGTGTTCGGCCCTAGACTCTATATATAGCTTATTCTAGTAGTTAGACCGCTAATTTTGCAATGCTGCATTATCCAGAGGAACACCCCACGGTCCAAAATGTCCACGTTACGTTTTTTTAATGTTGTATGACCAGCGGATTAACAATTACAGTTTCAAGCAACTGGTAACAAATGGCTACTTTATTATTAGGGCAAAAAACAATTAAATGACAGCAAAATACATACCATGATGTGTTTGTCCATTAACACTGACTACAGTCACCGCAGTCATTTTCTTAGTCCATGGGTTCACCTTGGGCGGGGGAGCCTCGGCAAATTCCTTACTGCTGCATTTCGGGTCTCCTTCTGTTTGGCCACTAGTGTCTTTAGGATTAGTGGCCTCTTTGACTACGGATTCATCGTCCTGGCCGTTGCTGTTGTCTTTTGCATGTCTTTTGCCCTGCTGCATAGCTAACCCTCCCTGCTCTGACTCGTCTCCCTTGACGTTACTCCCCACGGCTTCAGCAGCTGTCTGGCTCGCCCCCTTGTCCAGACAACCTTCTTCGTGCTTCATTTTGCTTGCATGCCCATGCTCCTCTTGTTTCAAGAGAGGATTATTAGGTAGGAGAGTTTCCACCTGAGTGGCCATTTCTCCTTTTCCTCTTTTTCCAAATTCGCCTTCAACCCAAGAACGCAAATTTGTTGTACTCCCCAATTCAACTGGTTTCTCTATTTCGTCCACTCCACCCCTAGACCAAATACACTTTAGTCTAAGACGCAGAGTGGTAAAATGAAATTAAAACATATATAAAAGGCCACAGACACTACTTTAAAAATTCGCTAATCTCCAATACTAGCAGCAATATGGATGAACACCACGCGATCGAGGGGTACGCGTACGTACGCTCACGGAGCAGAAAGCACGCAGGGGCGCGCGCGTCATAGGGGCGTGATCGTGATGACGGCGTTATCATCGTACGAATTGTGTCTTTCATCACAAGTGTGTTAGCTACGTAGCTGTCAGAAGTGTGTATGCGTTTACACTGTTTAAATGCTGTATGTATTTTACTGCATCCTTGCAGTAAAATAAATTAAAAAATTAATTAATAAACAAACAATAAACAGTTAATTTGGAATGTAGCATATTAGTCTGCTCATTTTACTCATTATATTACAACATATACGGTATTTCACTTAGCATGACTCGCGAAAATCTTGAGTGCATTAGTGTTTTAATTACATGCAGTACAGCTGTACTTCATTGTTATACGAAGTCCTGCTGAAATTATTTATTTGGTTTATGTTGTTTTCACACGTTCAAAAGAACTGTAGAACCAGTCAAAAATTTAGAACAAGTTCAAATGATTAAATAGTTGAATTACGTTGTAAACTCGTTGTCTACGTGCACGTTTCATGCTTGTCTATGACGGACCCCTGAATAGTATTAGTTCTTCGGCTGGGTGTCAAGTATCCACACATGCAAAGATAAAGCCTTGTGCTGCTAGTCACATGTCAGTGGTTGGCCCTGTCATCTGCATTATAGAGTGTGTTTTTAGACAAGTACATGCACACAGACACTGATAGACAAAAAAAAAAAAACGTACTTTAACACACACGAAAGGAAAACATGTTGTAACAGAGGACATATTGATTATGCTCAGTGTCTGAAAATAAACTTTGTACTGCTCATACTGTGTCTCTCAAACGGAGGAAAATTTACATGTGACTATCTGAGTTTAACATCTGTATTTCTGGTACTGTACATATGTAACAATTACAATTATCATTAAAGCAAGGAAATATACTGTATTTAAACCATGACGTGTGAATGGAACAAGAATGATAGAATGACTCTGCACCTATATTAGTCAGAATGCAGAAAAAGTTGTGGAGAGGAGGTCACATGGTGTAACATGCTGGGAGGGACCCAGTGGGAACCAAAGGTGGAAACTAGAGCTGCACTGGAATGTTTCAGCCTACGCCCTGTGAAAACCGACTCTATTCCTACTGTAGTGTCCTTTTATTTCTTTATTCCTGAAGCACAGGGCTGTCTCAAAGGGACGTGCTACTTACACAGCCCTTATGGGAGCAAACAGCCAATCAGAGCTGAGCAGTGCAGTCAGCTGTTACCACCCTCTCTTCCACCTTCTAACAGCGTGGCCCTCCCTGGGGAAGAACACCAGCTCGACGTCACGTCCACCGGAGTGACACGACAGCCTGGCAGAACCGGAGCTTCCAGCTGTGAGTTGCACCAGGACGTTTTTGCTAAGGCTGTGCTCCTTTGAAATGTTCTCTTAATGCCAAAATAAACCAAAATAAAATAAAGTCAGAGGTGGGAAGAGGGGTGCGGGCAGGGAAAACGTACAATGGGCAATTTAACAAAACCCAAAACTCTCCCTGAACTGACCTGTACTGTCACCACAGCACTCAGCAGCTCTGCAGGCCACAACATGACAGAAAATATGTCACCAAATGAAGTCTCACATGGTAGGAAGAGCTACACAGCCCATCTTCAGGTTATCATTTATGTACTAGGGAAACCATCTGAGGAACCCCGTAATTCATGGTAGTGGGATATTAGTGGACAGCTCGCTTACTGTATGTCCAGCAGTAGTTACACATTTACTAGCAACCATCTCTTTTACTGGAAAACATTGCCAGTGCTTCCCTTACCTTCGTAATTGTATGTTTTCATCCTTAACATGTTGTAAGTATCAGATATATCCTTATGTGACTGTACACGATCATCTCCGTTAGGCTATGCATATTAAATCATATGTTTGGTTTGATCATGTATTTTTTAGCAATAAAATGAAGACAAGGGAAGGCACTGACAGGCTCTTTGTCCTGCTTCTTTTAGGACATCGATATTTAATGACATCGCCACACAGTAACGCAATGTCTATCCATTATCTAATTACTTATTCTGTATAGTATTATGGGATTAGTAAAATATAATTTACTTAGTTTAATATAACTCCCTTGGGAAATGTTTTTTTTAATGTCCTGTTTTTATGTCAGTGTAATTTTACATTGTACACTTCCAAAGAATCATCTATGCATTTTCATACTCATAAAAAAGTCTCTTCAGTGAATTTTTCTAGTAGTTGTGCTCACGCACACACGTGTCCCAAGGCACACGAGCATGCTCGCTCTCACAAAGGCGCGGGCCCCTCGTTGCAGAATGGTAAATGGTCACGTTATTCCTACCGAGCAGCAGAATCCCTTTCAACGTCGCTGGTGACATCAGCGACATGTGAAAGCCAAGAGGCATTGTCCCATCTGTTGGGCCTCTTTACTAATGTAATCACCAGTTAAATGACTGGGGACCACTGGGACAAACATACCAGTCAGCACCTGGTCAGCAGATCACAAGTGAAAGCCCCGAACAGCGGAACTGCTCAGTAAGCAGTGCGCGTCTCGCGGGGCATTGTGGGAAAAGCTGGGGACAGACGAGACTGTTTCACAGCTTCTCTGCCTGGTCATTGAGATGAGGTGAAAAGCCAAATGGATAACTGGAGATTTCTCTTCAAGCACACTATGTATGCCTTTGGACTCTGTTTAGGCACAAATGAAAGATTTTGCCAGAACAGTGCGTATAAACACTGTTGTATTCTTTTAATTTATATTGAAATGTTTTCAGCATTGTCAGTCCAGACCATGACAATTTTCCCCTTTCCTTTCCATCTGTATATTCTTTCTTATCTCACACTTTCACCCAAGGTCATTAAGGATTTGTACCTGAGTGTAGAGTTACCTCCCTGTATTTGCATTGGTTTGCTCCAGGTGCTCTGAGGTACTCCTACTATCCAAAGACATGCTGGTTGGATGAAGCAGTGACTCTAAATAGCCCCACACATGTGGATGTGTGTGTGTGTGTGTGTGTATATATCTTTGTGTGTGTGATGGAGAGAGTGAATGTGTGTTTGTGTGTGAGTTTGCCCTGTGTTAGGTTGGTGTAACTTTGCAGTAGTATAAGGAAAGAATGTCATGAATGATTCAGGTGTCTGAGTGCTGGGCAGATGCCTTGCAACCTGTTAAGGATTATTGATTTTTTTTGTGCGGAGGTCTGAGGGGTTTTTGAGGCAGTCCAAAATGTGTATGTATGCCTCTGGTGTCCTGCCACAGAATATGTGTAGTCCGTGGTAGGCTGCAGGACCGCATTACTCCGTAGACGGCTTGAAAATAAACGAAGGAAGATATTTTATCAGAGCTTTTCAAGTTTGGCACCACACTGAGGGTGTATTTGAGACTAGTGGAAAAAGAGCTCTTTCATTTTAATCACATCTGTTTCTTTGTGACAGCAGCAGCACTGTTCAAGTAGAGTGTGGAAAATCAAGCACAACAAGTGAGTGCAGTGTTTGTTTGCAGGATGCAGTGGTCGCCTTTGAAAGTTGACTTTATGCTTTTCATTGTGTGTAATCAATGAGAAAAGGCTGCTCCTTCAGTTGCGTGTGTCATGCATTTCGATTGTGGAGTTATGTTTTTATGTTTTTATGGAGTTATGTGTACAGAACTCAGTTAGCAATAATTACTGTTGTCATATCTGTTAGCAAATATTACACTAACAAGAGACATACAAAAAAATGTAAATATTTGTGAAAACAGCAGTAACAATGACTTTGTAATTGTGTATGGCAGTGACATAATGATAAAAACATGAATGCATAACTAGATATGGCAAGTGCCTATGATGTTTGTCTGTAAGGTATGAATTCTAACCAAAATAGAAATGGTTGGGTAGGGGGGTGGCAGTGTTGCTGTTTTCATTCTTCACAAAAAGACATAATGCTACTTAAACACAGACAGTCTGCAAAATTACTACACAGTCTACTTTTAGCTGGTTTAATTGAGACACTGCGTTTTCTAAAAACACTGCATATAACTGTTGACCCTGTTTTGTTGTTGTTGTCATCGTCACCATAAAAACTGTTATGTGCTGAAAAGTGAAGAACTGCTACTACTAGACAGAAGGGTGTGTGTGTGTGTGTGTGTGGGGGGGGGGGCAGCACAAAGAGGTGAGTTTGTACAAACTTCTTTTTTTTGCTAATGTAATCATCCCCTCCCGGTGTGAGGGAGATATCAGGGTGCTACTGTGTTCAGGGTGGAGTGTGTTGGGCATGAGCAGCTTAGATAGTGCCACCCAGCCCAGCCTCAGTTTAGGGTCTTCTCCCTTAGTTCAGCCTCCTTTCCCTCAGTTCAGCCTCTTCTCCCTTAGTTCAGCCTCCTTTTTGTCAGTTCAGCCTCCTTTCCCTCAGTTCAGCCTCTTCTCCCTCAGTTCAGCCTCCTCTCCCTTTGTTTGTCCTCCTTTCTTATGCTTCTTGAAAATATTCTGCAAGCCAAACATGTAGAATCTTTTAAATATTGATGTCAACACTTTTTAAAATTAAAAACTGAACATGATTGTCACACTTTGTTACATTTTTATATTGAAAGCACTTACAAAATTTGCATTGATTTAAAGTTTTTAAGGAAACAATTTAACATGTGTGATAGTGAATTTAAATGTTGAAGCAATTAAAGTTATAATGCTTTCCTTGGGGGCTATAGCAGTCTATAAAATTTGATCACAATGTGAAAACCACTCAGTCTCTACACCATCGTAAAATTTTCAAAACAGGAACGTAGACTGATTAATACAAAAATTATTAATCTTGGCCAACAGATATGCACTCTTTTGATGAATACGGTTAAAAAGACGTGTTATTTTAGGATACTTGAGCTTTGTACCAATTAATAAATATTTTTATAATCTACACACAACTCCATACTGTCATCTAGCGGTAAAAAATAGGACTGCACCCATGAATTTTTAAATACCATATTAGTATACTGATGTATTCCCGGTGAAGAGTGCACTACATTAGGAACAAAGAATTGAAATGATTTTAGAGAAACGTTAAATACATTAACACTAAAACATACACTGCGTTAATTAATTGCAAAGAAACTAATTCTTCTTCTTTCCGTTGCTCCCTCTAGGGGTCGCCACAGCAGATCATCTTTTTCCCATCCCAACCTGTTCTCTGCAGCTTCCTCTGTCACCCCAACCTCTCTCATGTCCTCCCTCACTACATCCATGAACCTCCTCTTTGGCCTTCCTCTTCTCCTCCTGTCTGACAGCTCCATCCTCAGCATTCTTTTCCCTATATACTCTGTATCCCTCCTCTGTACGTGTCCAAAGTCTTGCCTCTCTCACTTTGTCTCCGCACCATGCTGTCCCCCTAATATGCTGGTTTTTAATCCTGTCCAGTCTCGTCAGTCCCAATGAAAACCTCAGCATCTTCAACTCTGCTACCTCCAACTGTGCCTCCTATCTTTTTGTTAGTGCCACTGTCTCCAGCCCATACAACATAACTGGTCTCACTACAGTCCTGTAAATCTTTCATTCTTGCAGCTACCCTTCTATTGCAGATCACTCCTGACACTCTTCTCCACCTACTCCATCCTGCCTGTACTCTCTTCTTCACTTCTCTACTATACTCCCTATTACTTTGAAGGGTTGACTCTAAGTATTTAAACTTGTTCACCTTCACTATTTCTATTCCTTGCAACTGCTCCATTCCAACACCCTCTCTCTCATTTACTCACATGTACTCTGTCTTGCTCCTACTGACTAACATTCCCCTTCTTTCCAGTGGGTATCTCCACCTCTCCAGGTTCATTTCTGAGAGCGGATCCTTGATGTAATCCCATGTCCACCTTGAACCAGTCCGTCATTCTTACTGCACACCTCACTGCTGTCATGCTGTCCTCATACATGTCCTGTACCACCCTCACATACTTCCCTGCTACTCCTGACTTCCTCATATAGTACCTCTCCTGGTACTCTGTTGTATGCTTTTTTAAATCCACAAACACACAATGCAACTCCTTCTGACCTCTGTATTTCTCTATCAACATTCTCAAAGGAAACATCACATCTGTGGTGTTTTTTCTTGGCATGAACCCATATTGTTGCTCACTAATTGTCACCTCACATCTCAACCTGGCTTCCACTACTCCTTCCCATAGCTTCATAGTGTGGCTGATCAACTTTATGCCTCTGTAGTTGCTACAGTTCTGTGCATCTTCCTTTTTCTTGAATATCGGAACCAATATACTTTTTCTTCACTCATCAGGCATCCTCTCACTTTTCAAAATGTTGTTAAGCAATCTGGTTAACCACTCCACAGTCGCCTCTCCTAAACATTTCCATACCTCCACTGGTATGTCATCTTGGCCAACTGCCTTTGTATTGTTCATCCTCCTCATAGCTCTTTGCACTTCATCCATACTAATCCACCTCACTTTCTGACTCACTGTCTCCACCTCATTTAACCTTCACTCTACTATTTTCTTCATCCATCAGCTCCTCAAAGTACTCTTTCCACCTTCTCAACATACTTTCCTCACTTGTTAACATCTTCCCTTCCATATCATTCATCATCCTAACCTGTAGCACATCCTTTCCAGCTCGACCACTTTGCCTGGCCAGTCGGTACAAGTCCTTTTCTCCTTCCTTAGTGTTCAACTTCTCATACAACTCGTTATATACCTTTTCCTTACCCTTTGCCACCTCTCTCTTTGCCTTGTTCCATGACTTCTTCATTCCACCATTCCAATCTCTTTGTCTCCCTTTCTCTGTCCAGATGTCATGCCTAATATCTTCCTACCTGTCTACTTCTGCAGTAGTTGCCCAGTCATCCTGTACCTCTTTGTGTCCACCCAGCATCTGGTTCACCTCCTCCCTGAATTTCACACAAAGGGCTTCCTCTTTCAGTTTCCAAAATCTGATCCTTGATTCATTCCCCCCGCCTTCTCTTCCTAACCTTCAAGGTCATCTTACAGACTACCATTCTGTTATGAGGGGTATACACACAACACAACAAACACAACACACAGTGAGTGACACTGGTGAAATTTGATCTCATAACCCTGGATGTGTGATGCAACAACGCTGTTTGCTGACTCACCATGACACATGACACTTATAGGACTGGTTTCAAAACCTTTTAATGAAAGTGTCCCTATGGCCATTTTCAATAATGTACAGATGTTATGGGGTGACCAGGGCTTGATTTTGCAACCTCGCAGACCATACAGAGTTACCAGACAAGGTGAGTAACCTGCTGAACTAAAGAACCAACTCTGTTGCTTGGTGGACTAATCGTACTCTTGTCCTGACATACCGGGGGATTCTCACCGTAACATTTTCACATCTGTTACACATATAAGCAGGGTAAATCTGAATCCGCCAAACTTTCACAAGTTGTGCACAGTACACTTACTAAGTGACGCGAAAACATTACTTTCTAAAATGCCAAAATACAGTGGACATAAATTTCAGCTCAGAATAGTTTAAGGACTCAGTTATAAGCAAAATAAGACTTAACAACATAATAGCATAACATTGACCAAGAGTACAATGACATGTAGGAGAGATGATTGTGTTTAAATTCAAACACACACACACACACACACACACACACACACACACACACTTATTGTCATTTGATTTTTGCAGTAATTCTTCTTCCTATCTTGCCTGCACTAGCAGCTAGTACTTCCAGTTATGAAAATAGTCCTGCACTACAAACTACTGTGTTGGTCAGACAGTAGTGCTGACAACTGCCTTGGAAAGAACACTGCAGAACATCTGATTATGTAGCAGAAGCAAGTACATAATAGGGTAAAATAAACCTCTGTTGTCAGGACAAGAGTCTGATTAGTCCCCTGGGTAAGAGGCATTTGATCTTTAGCTCAGCGGATTAATCTTCTTCTCTGGTAAGTGTGATCAGACTGTGGCTATGCAGGTTTGAGTCCTAGCATGGTTTCCCCAGTTACATTGGTATTGTTTGGTTCAAAAATACTGAAAAATAGTGGCTGCATACAGTCAACCTGAGCTTGTAGCAGGTATTTGGAGGTGGAGAATGTAGTGGAAGCAAGTACCATAAAAAATTAAATTAAATCCCCTTGTGTCAGGATGTCTGATTAGTCATTCAAACAACAGATCTGGGTCTTTAGCACAACTGGCTAATTGTCTTGTTTGGTAAGTCTGAGCAGGCTCTGTGGCATTCAAATCCTAGCAGGATTGCCCCTGCTATGCATACCCAATGGGCTTATTTGTAACTGACATAAAATCTCTGGTACAGTAAAAAATACAGCAAATGGTCTTTTTCATCATCATTACACAGAGTGTCACAGTTGCAGACTGGGACTATGGTGAGTGAGGCGTAGGTGCAGAGACTTTATTACACACACAATGGAAACAACGACAAAAATCAAAACCTAAAAACAACACTAAGCAAACAAAACCAATATGAGATCACGATAATTTAGGAACGAGAGGAGAATAACAGAAAATCCAGTACATGGAAATATATACCAAGAATAGGGCAACAACCACAAGGCTTGCACAACACGACACCTAAATTAAATAGAGATCAAAAGGAAACAAGTACCAGGTGGGAACACTCAGAAACAAACAAGGGAATAGGGACTGGGGAATGAGGGGAAGTGGCCACAACACAAGCACAACAGGTAGAACGTGACAAAATAAACTTTAACCACTGTAAAGGCACTATGGGGGAATGTAGGTATACACTCAATGAACACCAGTCCAGGCTAGAACGGGGGACATATAAAAAACAAACATGCAACAGGAAAATCAAAACTGGCACATGGAAGCTATGAAATCACTAGAAGAGCCAGAAAACCACTGGAAGAACTCACAAAGGGACATTAACAACTAGCCAAGACATAGACAAACAGCAACCTTAAGTAGTGAGAGAGAGCAAATAAACAGGTGAAAACACTTAAACTAGGCGAACAAGACTAACAAGAAAACAGGAATAGTGAGATAGAGAAGAAGGGGGCATGAACTAGTAAACCCAGACTTCCCAGACAGATCGTCACATATAAAGCAAACAATACAAAAAGAAAACAAAGCATAGGTCTGTTTTACAGTATTGCAAGTCTTACAGGAAGCAAAATAAAATATGCAGAGCAATGCAATATTAAAAATCAAAACACTGCAAAGAATGGTGCAGGCTATATAGGAAAAACCGATGAACTTTATCTCCATCACTTCTTTGGACAGGGTCAGACCTCAATACCTCATCCACATGACACTTTATGTTATTCTTTGCCACAGAGTGAGGAAAATATGCTTGTGTTTGTGAGATCCACTTCTGAATTGATTCAAGTGAAATGTCTGCACATTTTTCCTATGGTCTACAGGAGATTCTCTCTGGGATAAAGGTTCTGCTCATATACCTTCAACTGTTATGTAGACAAAAATTTCTCAATTGGGGTTGAAGGATGGAGAGAATGCAGGTAGAAACATGCAGTGGAAAGAAAAAGAATGTGAATTCCTTGGATCTAACTGGTTTTCTGCAGTAATTTCTTATAAAATGTGAGTCACAACAATAGACAAACAATGTGGTTAAGCTGATAACACACATTCTCATGTCTTTATTGAACACATGCATTAAACTTCCACAGTGCTGGATGATAAAGTGAACCCACAGACTAATTACTTCAACGAATCCTCAATGAGGTAAAAAAGAACCCATGAGTAACAGCTAAAGGCTTGAAGACATCACTGGAACTTCCAAACATCTCTGTTCATCTGTCTACCACACATAAGTCTTTGAACAGGCAGGGTGTCCATGGCAGAACAGCATGATTGCATTTTTCCAGTAGCACTGATGTTTGCCAAAGAGCACTTTGGCAATCTGCAGTGCTACTGGAAAAACGGTTTGTGTACTGATGAAACAAAAGTTGAATTGTTCGAGAAGAATACTCAGCCCTATGTATGGTACAAAAATGACACAGGTAACCAACATCAAAATATCATCCCAACAGTGAAGTATGGAACATCATGATTTGGGTGTGTTTGTTGCCTCAGGGCCTAGACCACTTGCCATGATTGATGAGAAAATGAATTCCCAAATTAACCAAAATATCCTACAGGATCATGTCGGGGTGGTTGTTTGCCAGCTGAAGCTTAGTAGAAGTCGGGTGATGCAGCAGGACAATGACTCTAAGCAGCAAAGTATATCCACCACAGACTGCTTCAGAAAAAGAAAATGCGCCTTTTGGTGTGGCCTTGTCAGAGCCCAGACCTTAACCCCATAGAGATGCTGTGGAATGACGTCAAGAGAGCTTTTCACACTAGACATTGTACAAATGTGTCTGAGCTGAAGCAGTTCCATAAAAGAGTTATTGTCAAAAATTCCTCCTGAACATTGTGCAGGTCTGATCCAGAACGACCAAAAGTGCTTGCTTGAAGTCATTGCTGCCAAAGAAGGTTCGACCAGCTATTAACTCCAAGGGATCACTTATTTTTTTCTCCAGCCCTGTGAATGTTTATTGGGTGCATTCATTGAACATTAGATCACATTCTATGGCAAGTTCCTGCAGAAAACCAGTTAATTCCAATGGGTTCACATAATTTTTTTCTTGCCACTGTAAGTACAACTAGGGTAGCCATCAAACCATTTGTAACGTGTCAGCAAAGGGCAAAAGAGGCAAAAGAGGCGAGGTCGAATGTGCAAAAAAGGGAGGCTTTAATACACGAAAAAAACGGTACAAACAAAGAGCTGACGGGGTTACAAAGGCTAAAATACAGAAAATAAGGCAAACTAAATCCAAGGTAGCAAAACCACAGGGGGAACACTGCGAGGTTACAGCCAGTTCACAAGTTACACATACAATAACTAGCAAAGGACTAGGAACAGGAGAGAGTTTAAATAGAATTAGTGACGAGACACAGGTGATCATGATAATACAATTAGCCCAAAAAAATCCATCCATCATCTTAACCACTTATTCCTGGTGAGGGTCACAGGGAAGCCTGGAGCCCATCCCAGAGCACATAGGG
>JABJVR010000053.1:713218-730226 GCA_025773905.1 Chitala chitala
TACTTTTACTTTTACTTTCAATACTTAAGTACATTTATTCAAAAACTAATTTTGATACTTAAGTACAGTTATTAACAGACACTTTCATACTTTCACTTAAGTAATATTATACAGGGTGACTTTGACTTTTACTGAAGTAATTTTATAGTAAAATATTTGAATGTCTACTTAAGTATGGCTTTCAGGTACTTTATAGAATGCTGTGTGTTTTGTTAACCCTTCTGTTGTCTATGGTACCCCTTATGTCTCTCCCTGCTATCCGTAGTGTTCCTCTACTTGGTCTGTCTGGGTTGTTCCCCTATTTCAGTCTTGGTGTTAGTCAAGTTCCCTGGTTTGTATCTTGTCTGGTGTAGTGTTTACTTTTTCCATGGGTTTTTTGCTTGTTAATTTGGTTTCTGTTTTAGTGTTTTGAGTTGTGCATCTAGAAATGCCTTTGGGGGATGGGTTACTGTCATGTTTTACTTACGTTTGTGGCAAAACCCCCCTCGCTCTCCCGTCTCTGTGTTCCTCTTTTGTCTTCGAGTGATTGCACCTGTTTACGATTTCCTTTTGTGCACTGTTTTAAGTTTGGGGGTTGTTCAGCACTTAGTTGCCTAGTATTGATGTCTTGTGGTTGCTGCTCTGGTTTTGGATTCTCTCTGGACTTGAAGCAGGCATTTCATGCCAAATGCCCTTAAAACCTCACTCAGCTGGCTGGAGAGTAGTGGGCAAAAATCCACTAAACCTAATGAAAGAGACTGACTGGTTGCTAAGACGTTTGGTTGTACTGGCTGCTGAAGGAGGTGCCAGAAGACACTGGCCACAGATGTCTCATGTTTTTGCACAGATGAATTCTGAGGTTTTACAGGGCTGTAAACTCTCACACATTGAGCGTCAGACACACGCATTTGCCTGTCTTCACACGCTCTCACGCCATACCTCCGATTTCTGACGCAAACAACCACCTTCAACTCCGCCACCCCCGGGGACTACAACCGTAGCCCCCACAACCACCATCAACACCGCTGCCCGCCCCCGGACTGGAACTGTTGTCCACCCGGACACCTCATCTCCCTAAATCTCACTCCGACGTTTTTACAAAAGTTGGCAGCCTTGGGTTTTATGTCCATATGGAATGTGTATATTATGAATTTGGGTTTAAATTAACGTTTAATACGGTTATTCAAGCAGCACCCTATCTTATAAAATATGTAGATACGGCTGATTTTAAAACTTCGCTCCACTGAGTGATGTCTGATCTGTCGCCGGTCAGATTCGCCCGAATAACTAAGGAACATAAGTAAGGGGGTGTGGCTTTGTGCGAACCGCAGAGCAAAAACCACGCAGTATGGGGCAAACTGGTACCAGAGCGTTTCAGCTTTTGCTAGATGCAAAATACTTTCCTGATTTAGGTAAGGTTACAGCATTGGATTTGAAAATGCGAATAATATAAACGGTGGATAACAGCATTCTACCAATTGTTGTTATAACGAAACCTTTTTATTGCATTAAATAATTAACCATAATGGTTTACAAGACAATTTTGACCAAAATAACGCATGTCCAACGTCTGCTGTTTTCTCGTTCTTCTGTAGATATTAAGTCCCGCGACTGGTAGAATTATGTCTTTGGATGGGAAAGTGGCTGTTGTGACCGGTGCATCGCAAGGATTAGGGAAAGGTTTTGCGGAGGTGCTATTAAAAAATGGAGCGAAGGTAAATGCTGACAAACAAGTGAAGTTGTGCGGCGGCGCTCACTCCTAAGTGCAGATGTACTGAAACTGTTTCATGTTCAGGTGGCTTTGTTAGACATCGATGAAGACGTCGGGCAGGATGCAAAATCTGCTTTCGATAAAGAATACGGACCGGACAGAACGGCATTCTTCAAGTGCGACGTTACCTTAGAAGAGCAGTTTAAAGGTATTTGCATTTTCATCATAGTCAGGGAAGAATTTGATTTAATATGCAGGATTGTATGAAATCAGTTAGCACTTTCGACAATACAGTGCGGTTCAACAGAATGAAGGTGAGCACATAAAGTGGGCATTGTTGTTAGACCAGGCTTTAAGTAGGTTAATAAACCGAACGGTGAAGGAGTTGCTAGTATTGGGAAAAATGTAACCAGTTTTAAAAGACGAAATTACATATTTTTGACCTAAAGCTTCAATCACTTAAAATGCTCCCCAGCTAAATTCGTTGCATCATGGAATTATTTATTATTTTCGTATACAGATGCATTTAAGAAAGCTCTAAAGAAGTTTAACAAGATAGACATCTTTTGCAACAACGCTGGGATCAGCAACGAGAAAGAATGGGAGAAAACTATATCAACAAACCTTGTAAGATGATTTATGTGCAAATTAAGATCTGATTAACTATCGAGTCAAATGTCAACCTAGCTTTTACATGTCTACAGGGACTGAGTATTTAAACCCAGTCTAAGCAGAGGTGTCAGCATCATATTTGCTGATGGTGTCAAAGAAAGAGACAATTCTAGCTATACTTGTGTAGTGTTGGTACCAGTTACCAAATGTTACACATGCATGTGCAGCAGATATGATTCATGGATAAAAAAAAAAAATCTGCTTTATTATTATTAGTCTTTAAACCACAACAAGAAACTGGACATTCTAGAGCACATTCACACAAGATCTTGGAAAACATGTAAAGCCAGAAGACAGAGGCTCAAATCTACTGCCGCAGAGGTCCGAGGCCACAGCACTGCTGACCTTGTCATCACGCCATTCGAGAAGGCTCTGACCAAAAATGGTTCACTATGTTCCTCTGCTATCAAGACTTTAGCAAGACTAGCTGCTCTACCTTAATGAAAAGCACAATGTAAACAATACAAACTGTGCAAAACTTGCAAATGACTGAAAATTTATGGCACCCCAACCTATAACAGACTGCTCTCTCAGCTTACCCAAAAATAAAACCTGTATGTCTCTGCAGTGTGGAGTTGTGAGGGGGACATATCTTGCCCTGGAGCACATGAAGAAAGAAAATGGAGGCCAGGGAGGGGTTATTGTCAATGTGGCGTCCATGGCTGGTACAGTCCTAACAGATGATTCATCTGCAGATGGGATCCATATGTGCTTGTTTTGTTGATGCGTAACATGATGGTTAAACAGTAACAAAGCTCAAATATTTTGTGTGTGTGGAATTGATTACCATAATTACTTATCTGCCACCGCCCCTATTTTCTTAACCATGAAGTCAACTGCTGTTACGTGATCTCACACATCTGAGTATCACAATCAGGACGCATGAGAAAGTTGAACTTTGCTAAATCACAACTGTCTCATGACCTGTTCTAGTCAGAGCTATTGCTGTTTTTATTTTTGCTTGCCTGATTGTGAGACTTCACTCTCATTATATGTGTACATTTTTAGGTTTGGGTCCCCTGATTGTAGCCCCAGTCTATACAGCCACTAAACATGGAGTAGTAGGATTCAGCCGTGCACTGGCTGTAAGTCATTTCTCTGATAAGGTTTGAAGTTGTGCAATTAAGAGTAAAAACCACAGTGGAAAACAGTCACTTCCTGCAGATCATGTTAAGCGTATCACATTGATCTTCAGAATATAAGATGGTGACAATGCATTTTCCAAAAAGAGAAGTTGTAAAGTTTTTTTGACTATTTTTGACTGTAGTCATATTTCGTGTTGGTATTCTCATTATTGTGAAGTGCTTCAGACAAAAAAAGTTATGGGTGAAGTGCCATTTTTGTTTTAGAACAGCATCTGCAAAGTGTTGCACCTAACAGCATGGTGAAAGAGGGGCTCATGTGTTTGGCTGTTTCTAGGACGTCTCTGTAGTATGTAACTACGGCGTGAGGATCAATGTTCTGTGTCCCTCCTTCGTCCAAACGGCCATCCTCGTCTCTCTAAACACCAAAGATAAAGCCGGACCATTCTTCAGCTTAAAGGAGCTGAAGCAACAAATGATGGAGAAGAGTGGAGTGATGCAGTGAGCTTCTGAAGTTTTTACACTGACATCAGAATAAAGATGATATTCAGCTCCTCAAGCCTACTGCTAACCAGTGGAGACCAAATTATACAGAGTAGCAATAGGCCACGGCTAAGAGAGCTGCACTTTATCAACAGAGTTCCACAGATCCCAACTTTACTTCCATTTCCCTTTTTTAGAAATGTAGGAGAGTCAGATGTTGAGACATGCACCTCTCTCAACCTGACAAGAATAACCTTTTCTTCTGTGCCCTTTTTCCCTTCTTTGTAGGGTTTCTGAAGTGGCTGATGAATTCCTAAAACTGGTGGTAGATGAAAGCAGGAATGGTTCAGTGCTGATGGTGACCAAAGAGAAAAAAGCATATGTTACATTTCCCAAAGAGATTAAAGAAATTCCGGCTCTACCCTCCACCAAGGCACCTTGAACTGTTCTGCGTGCGCATGTACTCCTCGCAGCTTTGGATGCTATAAGAAATTGGTAACACTCTTTTTGTCACTCACATGGAGACACCAACACAAGTGTGGAGAAAATTTTAGCCTTTTGCCTAACAAATTTTAATTGTTCTGTGTAATGAAAAAGTGGACAATATGGAGCTACCTCAAACTTAGTGTACTTTTAGATAAAATCCACAGTAGAATAGTAGTACCAGTCATTTAGAAAGATTTAGTGCCCATTGAAAAATGCCTGTTCAAAACAGTTTTTCATAATAAATATTTAGCTTGATCTCAATTGTCTCTGAACTTGGTATATTCATTGTACTTTATGCCAAAGTGCCTGTTAAAAAAGAAAAGGCAAACATGAACTCTAGTGCCTTCAGTTCAGTAGTTTACAGACTGCTGTTGTATGTTAAGCATAAACTGAACTTTGACAAGAAAAAGTTTCATGTTATCTTGTTCTGCATTATGTAATGTATGGTCTGAAAATGATTACAAATGCCTGTATTTGCAGCATTTCATAATGACCAGTATACATATACACAATTTTTAAATATGCACTATACAGTATAATTATAATTATATAAGACGTTAGCGAAAGTATCAAAGTGTTACTACTTGCCCTGATACCGTGGTCAAAACCTAAAAATACAGTATCATTTTGAAGCAAATGGCAAGAACATGTTTCCTGATTTGGAAGCTTATTCATAGCTGACTGGCTCAGAGAACACAAAAATGCAGAATAGCCAGAAGGGGCTGCTCTAGAGTCACGTAAGAGGAACTTCCAAACGTTGACATTGTGTGGCTGTAACATGCTTAATAACCTATGAAACACCGTAACAGTCGCTTATCACCACCTTTGTTCAGTAATCAGTGTGCAGTAAAACCTAGGAAATTATGTTCAGTAACTGATGCAATATTAAAAAAGCTTGTCCTTTTACCACTTACCAAGTTATTATGGGTGACTCCGTGATGTTATCAGTTTGTCCATACAGTATGTCTAGAAACTCCAGAGGTCAAACTCCAAAGCCAAATGAGAGACTGATAGGGACCTGTAACTCAACACTGGCATAATACAAACAGTCTACATTCATAGTTGGGAGCAGGGAGAAACTGGTTATCTTAACCAATGGCACAACATTTTTAAGATATGATGATAATTTTAAAGAAACAACATGAGGCACATAAGTAGTTAATAAAGGGTAAAAAAAAAAAAAAAAACATGCATGCTGTGAGATTCTCTCTCTGGTCTTAAAAATGTTTTCAAAAGCAGAGTGCAAAGTCTCAAAACTATTATAAGGGTATGCTGGGTCATATGACTCAGTGTTAGCATGAAAAGTGTAAATGTCATGTAAGCACTGGCAGTTGGTGTGAATGCCCACCCTACTTCTTACACACCATTATCGGGAAGTTAACAGGAAATGATTGCAAACATTTACAGATCTGACATTTATGATAACCCTTTAGATTTATCTGCAAAAAAATGGTTATTAACATTTCAAATTATATTAGCCTGAGCAAAACTTTGTCAATCCATTTGTGTAATTTGACCTTAGTATGGGTGATGAGCTGCAGGCAATTACTCTATGATTAACAACACAAAATAGTAGTGCCAAAGACAAATTAAAGTCTGAAAGGGCAAAAACATGTTTATGTGATTGGTATCTGTCTTTTCAGACCACAAGTTTGAGATACATTCGGCCTCTTCTGACTGTTTTGGTATAGCACCTCCTACTAACCTTTAAGGTGTCTGCAAGTTGCTGTTTGGAGGTTAGGCAGCTCCTCCTACCGGCAGCAGCTCCACCCATAATGCCATGCAACTCACAGCATTTGAAGGAAGAGATCTACTTTGTACTGGCAGAACGTGGCTGGTAGATGCATTTGAAACATCAAGATGGTAGAGTGAAAACCAAAAGGGGACAGAAAAAGAAAATAACCATAATAAAAAGACCATTGTTCTTTGGTTAAATAAGCAAATTATGGTTAACTTTTTTTTTTGCTCATCAGTTTGTCTAAACATGTAAAGCTGGAGTTGCCAGTATGGTAACCTTTCTTGTGCTTACACTGTAAATTGTTCTGCAGGTTGTTTTTAATGGGATTATAATGACAGTTATGGTTCACAAGAATTGATGTCCATGACTTTTATGAGGTGCGGGTGAAGGGGCGGACCTAGGCTCAGCCCATAAAGGCAGGAGGAATGTTAATTGGTCGAAGCTGTGGGCTGGCTGGTCCGCGCTGCCATGGTCTTTGTTGTGGCCCCTCACACTGGACTTCTGTTGTGTTCGTTCAGAGGCCAGGGCCTGATGGGACCTGATTTAAAAACTGTGAGCTTCCCCCTACATCTGTTAATCAGGCCACTGCCTCTCTCCCCTGAGCCGCCGACCCAATCACTGGGGTCACACACAAAAGCCATTCTACTGGTAAATGTTTTCTTGGTCTGCCAATCTGCTTCAAATTGCTTTATGGATTTCAAACAAATTTTAAATGTTTCAATAAAATAAAAAGTACACCTTTTTGAAATGTTTGAAACATGCTTGAAAATGCACATTTGTTTTCGTGATTCAACCACAATAGTCTGCAACACTGTTGGGTCTATTAGTTCTAGAATTTTTCCATTTTTTAAAGCTCTGTATTTGTAGGGCCTGGTAGGTAGCAGCAATATAATGGAGCCGAACAGCTAACCGTTACACCACTTCACAGACTACTTGCTGTGTGATGTGCCTCCTACACACCCGTGAGCTTTGCCCCCCCCAGCTTAATTGTTAGTTCCAGCTCATTTGCACAGACGGAATGCCCCCCCATTTGTGGTCTCTTCTGTAACCCTGAACCCCACTGTAAACCTGCAGGGATTCAGCCAATCAGCTCCTCTCTCCGAAGAGGTTCATTTCAGATTACTTATACTGCACTAAACTATCCACGTCCTATTGTTTAATAGGTTGAATATCGATGTCTTAATTATGTATTATTGTTGTTGTTATTGGTGATTGTTGTGCTCCTTTGTATTACTGTTTAAAATAATCCAGCTAAACTGCTGAGTGTTTTACATATCGCCTGGCACCACTTGATACAAGTCTAAACTGGAACTTTGTGTTCACAGATTGAGCTCATCTGAAGATTTGAACATTTTGGATGTCTCTTGGTCACAAGTTCACACCCTTTGACTTTGTGTCTAAAGATCTTAACTAATCAGGTGACCGTTCCCACTTGCATGTTGAAATCATGTTTAAATGCCAGTTGTGAAAACGTCCCTTTTCATAATTTTTTTCACACTGAATTGGTACGAAAAAAGGTTAATGGCATGGAAATGTCATTCACTATGAAACTGAGTGCAACAAATGACTTCAATTTACACTTGGTTTGTGGACAGATCCAGACCTTAATTATACATGAATTTCAGTATTGAGAGGATACCAAATGCTGATCACATTTGATATGATATATACACACCACTAATTAAAAAATTTAAAGTCAAATTAGGGAGCGCAGGTGTTATTAAATTTCATCCATTTTCCACACTGCTTCTCCTACAAAGAATCATGGGGGACGCCGAAGCCTATCCCAGGGAGCACAGCACAGAAGGCGGGGGACACCCTGGACGAGGTGCCAACCCATCGCAAAGCAAAATCACACACACTCATTAAAATCTCTACATAAGGAGCTGTGTATCTGTTCAGTGCAAGAACTATACCACGATGACATTACAAGATGACACCATTGATAACTGTGTGCATTTCGCGTTTCATGACTCTTGCTGTAAGCACAGCCATACAGCACACAGGTGCACATACGCCTGTCAGTGCCCATCAACACAGTTTATTCTTTCTATTTACTTCTCAGTCTTTTACAAGTTACAAACCTGCCACACTGGCTAACATGCTACAGCTCCCTTCTGGCTTTTTCCAGTGAATTCAGCTGTGGCTAAATCAGAGCACCCTCCTCGATTCCTTCTCTGTGTGGTGCTGGTTTGTTTCCAGTTTGAAGTACAAACCGATGGAATATTCCAGCAGTCTGCGCACGACAGAAATAAACGGCAGTTGACGTTTTGCTATAAAGACCCAGAACCTCAGATGTGGAGTGTCCATCGTGTGAAGATGACAAAAAAAATCTGTATTCATGCTTAACCAAAATGCTGTGTGTTCATTTTTCACCAGCCTTTATATGTGAGCTCTTTGAGGAAGACTATAAAAGAAAAAAACAGCAATAAAATTCTATATTGTACCAGTCTGTATTAACTACCACTGATTAATCACAAAACCTAATATTTTCAAACACATGACTTTTATTATAAGGCTTTGACCTTTGATTACCAGTTTACTAATGTACTCTTAATTATAAGAACAGTATAGAGAGAGGACAGATATTACAACAAAAATGAGTGATTGTCAAAGCACACTAAAGTAAGATGAACGGCAGGCTATAACCTAGCATGCAGACTCTGCACAGCTATGAAAATAAATGCTTCTAACCTTGAACAGCAGCAAGTCTGATAATGATGTTGAGAGGTCGGGGGCATTACAATTAAGGACAAAACATTCAGAGTTACGGTAGGCCTTTGTAGTTCATGACTGTTAAGAGCAATTGGTAACAAATTGGGTGGGAGGTATGTGCGTGTGTATTGGTTAAGGTAAGGGTTAGTGTGCACAGGGAGGGTAACCTAAGATAACCCCACTGTGAACAGCATACGCTTTGATTACTGGACCCTGTCATTCAAATCTCTAAGCATTTATTTAGGAGTTAGCAGGCAGCCTGAAGCTTTAAAACCAATGAGACATTTGTTCATCCAAGTCACCAACCAGTCTTATCCTCAAAAGCCCAACACTGTATTTTTGCCGATGTGATAAGGACTGCTCCAAAACACTTTGCATATTCTACCAGCATGCGTTTCATCACCGATGCTCTGTTGCAAAAAGAGCGTTGATGGGAAGTTCAGTTGAGTGGTTTTATGAAATACATAACATGACTGGCTAAAAATATGGTTCAACATCACATCTCTACAGTCTGGCCGACATCACAGCATTCAAAAACCAATGCATCTCCCAGCAGCTGAAACTGAACAACGACTGTTGCACACACTGTGTACTTGCTGAAAACATGTGTCATTCCCGTGTTACTACTTCATTTAACCACTTCGGTACATATATTAACTGAAAGAGAAAAACTGCATTTCAGTTAAGTCTTAACTTGAAAATGTCAAAGGTCATTACATCAAACGCCCCTAATACGTTTAAATTATTAGCCGCCAGATGGCACTATGGAGATTTGTAAATTTAATTTGCTGTTATCCTTGCACGTTCAATTCACTCAAGCTTTTGACATTTTTTAAAATAAAAGAAATTAAGTACTACCTTGTGATATGTATGCCCATCATGTTTTATATTTATTCAAAATTACCAGATGCTAGAGAAACAAGGCCAGTATATAAATATTTAAATTTATTTTAAACACGTAAATATACGGACAGAATCAAAGCAAATGTACTGAAGCTCTTTAAAAACCTGAGATGCGGACCTGTATTGCACTGTATAACACAAAGCTAGCTTTGGTTAAGTCAATGATCTCTTAAATTATCCATTCTAGTTAGCGGCGCTTTAAATAAAACAGGACTTCGTTTAAAGCGCGTTAATTGTGTTTTGGTAATGTCAGCGCTGAGGATAAACGTGCGGCGCTGCGGCCAAAAGAGCGCCGCTCATTTCCCCAATCTTGCGGACCGCTCCTGTCCCTGCAGACTGCTCGTCACCGCCGTGATATGTAGACTAAACAGGGCGAATATTCACCAGATCCTGCGCAAACCCCATCCAACTGTTACAATCACACGTTTAGTAGGAAACAAGCTTCAAAGCGGGCATATATTTGAACATCCTCCTTCTGAAAACAAAAAAAAAAACGTAATGCGCGGCGAAAATGGATGAGATATTTTTCTTTCTGTTTCTCTTTTACCAACTATACTCATACTATCGTTTCATTAAATGACAGCACAGACTAATGAAACAATTTACTGATTTATATATATATTGTAGTCAGGCAGTCCTTCAGTGATTTGCTTCATGACGTTTCATCTTCCAGGTTGATAACAAAAGACTCAAATCTTTGCATTAATCACGTAAGAAGCTGATAATACCGAAAAGGTGGTGGATAGGGACTTTTAAAACCTCTTTGTCAATTTCTCTTATCTGCACTGCTCTCTGTGGGAGTATGGCTCCCTAATAGGTTGTGCGGGGGTGTAGACTTTACACCAATACAGGTTAGTAAAGTATAAAAAACCAGCGTAAATCACACAAATACATAGCTTCCAGATTTTCTTCCCCAGTCTCTGAGCACAAAAATGGCCACTCCGTTTTAAACTGTACTAGGGGATTTCATTTACCTCCTGGTTCCACTTGATTGCCAGTGTTTCAATTTCTTTAAGATCAGGGATTTTCCCTCCCTTCCAAACACTTAGTCACCTTAACAGGCTCTTTGTCCTGTGAACATCACGTGGAGACCAAAAATTAACCCTTTTATCCAATGAAAAAGCTGAGTTGGAGGGTCTATGCCTGAGAGGAGCAGCACAGCCAATCACATGTGAAAACAGATATTTATGATGTGTTTAAAGAAACCAAACAACAGTCAGTTTCTTTTGGAAATATGGGAGGAGGTTGGGTAGGGGACTTAAAAGGGCCTATCTAACAACACCAGGAGGGTGTCTTCTGGGTTCACCATTTGTAAAAAATAAAATAAGGTATTTCATTTGTGTACTTGTTGAACAGCAGCAGGCTATTAACTACACTGAAATGGATTGTGAAACTTAATTATTAGGGATATTCCTGCTTCATGCAAAATGCATTGATAGTAATTTTAATCAACAACAGAGCCTTGAAAAGTCCCATTTATAGATTATCTATATAATATCTGTCCTGGTCAGGTGTACTGATGCTCACTTTCGTCCCTCAGATCACAGCCCTCTGACACATGGGGCTGATAGTAGCACTCAGTGCCGCTACTGGTATCACTCATAGACATTTATGAATTGGCACTGGCAATCACACACAGAGATACAGAACACACTTACAAATGGGGTTCTTCATTTAAGATGCATGAACACTGGAAGTCACCGTGATACATACAGATTAACAGTATAGCCAACAGAGACGCTGTTCGATGAGAACAAAAACACCATAATACATATAAAAACACACACCACATATGTAATCATACATTCTACAATAAAATTTTTCTTGAAAATTTAAAAGGTCCAAAGCAGGCACTTGGAAAATAAAAAGTTCATTATATAAGTAAGGCAATCACTAATGCCATACAGAGGCTATTGATGCTGTCAGGTAGAGGCCATTAGGACTGAGGGTTTTCCCTTTGCACCTGGGGGAACAGAATTAGAGTGAGAAACTATCCCATCTCGTCGCATTTAGCTAATACTCCTCTTAAATTACACCTCTTAAAGCTGAAAGTGTAGCGTATTACCAAGGCTTAACGGAGGGACAGGATGGGCCCGAGAAACGAAGCCTAGGAGATACTCTGTGGGAAAAGCTGGCCATTGCAAGGCTCACTCTATCACCAAGGGTGCCATGTAAGAAAAGGAAGACAGAGTAGGCAATAAATAAGCTTGACCCTTTTTTCTGGCATACAGTCTTTGCCAAATCTGTTTCAGCAGGATGATCTCCATGTCCTCACTGGCTTCTAACTTTTTAGCTCTTAGAAGTTATGTGAGCCATAAGAGTTGTGACAGATTTAAACAGCAGGACAATAAGACGACACGTATTAGAATAAGGCCAGAGATCCTAAAATGGTTTTAATGCAGGCGCATGCACAAAAGTTGTCCGCAACACAAATACACACACAGGGCTGCTGGTATTCAGCGTCCCATAAATGTCAGGAAAACGTTACAGAGGCTCCTTCTAAAGGAGGGCAGACAAAATAACTGGGTGTTACAGTCTGATCGGCCATGGAAGCTAAAAAAAAAAAAAGAAAAAACCTTGAACATTTTTTGTTTATCTTTTATTTTCTGTGAATAAATATTTCAGCGAGACACACCTAAATGTTTTTATTTTTCCCAATTCTGATGTTAAAGGTTAAAATGAGGAAACATTAATAAGCCTTTTTCGTATTTATTTTGTGACGAGAATTTTTTTTTAAATGTACCCTCATAGACTGAGTCATATTTTTTTCCATCCCACAAAAGAGACGTCCCTTTATACCGTTATCTATCACAGAAATGTACATTTCATTTCAGGTAACATTTATGCTTCATTTTAAATTAAATGTTTATTTTGACATTTCAACATATTGTGTTTAACAATTAAATATTCAAGAAAGGTCAAGAAAGGATTTAACATCTAACTGCGAGGGAGTGCGTGGGTTTTTTTGGCCCCACTCTCATCCTCCTCACTTATAGCAAGCCTATCTACAGCACCCAGGAAGCTGCTGGACTTTGCTGGAGCCAGAGTTCTGCCCATCCATCATTCTTATCAAGGGAGTCTGGCGGCACTGGAGTCCCTGGCTGTGGGGCCTGCTCTGGTGGTAAGGCCCTGTGAGAGCAATGCTCTGGGTCCGTCAGACACCAAGCGTGGCATTACCATGATAAGCCCTGATGCAAACAAAAACAACCACCCTAGCATGGGACATCAAAGGCCACCGTTTCAGTCTCACTGGGGATGGGTGAAGGAGACGGTAGCTTCTCCATCAAAGACTTCTACAGATTGTTCCAGATAAAGACAGCATCTTAGGATAATTAACAAAACAACCGTAATGACGATAAACTATTTAAACAACAAAAAAGCGTTAAATTAATAACGTTGAACAAAATAAATCCCTGTACATGACTAAATGCGTCAAAAACATTTTAAATTTAACACATTTGAAGCCAGTTAATCTGAATAATTTATAATACCTATCTGAGGTTTGACTGTCTCAATGTATAGGACTCGACACATCTTTCCACCATGCCAAGGTGAAGGCTATGACATAGCAGACACTTAGATGTCATTACCTTTTTCAAGTAAACCCATAATAGCATGTATGCACCAGGAAATTGGAGACAGACATTTGAGAAACAAATGTCATACAGAAAAACATGGTATGGTTAAAAACAATTATAGATGGATGTGGATGGATTAACAAAGTGATAAATCTGTAAATAAAATCTGCAATTCAATATAAACAGGTATATAAGCCATTAAAAGCATGGTCAGCAGGTAAAAACACTGTGAGTGTACTGATGAAGATCTAGTTTCGATAACATTAAAGGAAAGGCTGCTTTATATGGCTTCAATCTGCTCTGTAGCTTTTAAATTCCAGCTGGCACAAGCCAGACCACCAGGCCTTTGAAGCCTTTCTGAATAATTAGAGAAATTTCCAGTGTATCTGGCACCACATGCCCTGTATCTGTGTGGCTTCTGAATTAAAACACAGAATAATTGTTGTGTGGATTGTCAATAATATTGCTAACAGAATACTGTACAACAGTTTTCATTGCATTGATAATATTTTTGTGAAGTAAATTTGATTCTTATTTATTCCAGGTCTTATGGTAGTTCATGATCACTTGTTAATACAATTACGAATATGCACAACTGATTACTACAAATGTGTTATAGAAAACAGTGTGCGAGAAGTAAATCTTACACACAACCAAATGTACACTCCTGTCGAAATATATCTCTATGATATAGTAATTGGATATGAATAATTTTCCTTGTCTGTTTTTTTTATTGAAATGCTTGTGCGTAGCATACAGTCGACATATTTCCATGTTGCTCGTGAAGAAAAAACATGGGTTTTTGTACAGAAAAAAAATCTTAAAAAAAGGTCTGCAAGCCAATATCAGCAACTAATTGAAATCATCTGGCATTGTGTGTCAAAGCTGTGGTCTTCAGTACATCTGCTATAAGGTAATATGGGTCCATGCTCAATATTTTTGAAAGCCACATTAGTGTGCAATTATTGGTATTTGATGTTGAGCCTGATATTAATACAGTATTTATATTATTTCTTAATGTTCAGTGGCACTCATTTCCAGAGTGAATAAAACACACTGGCAATGTAAAGATGGAGGCCTCAAATAGGAAAACCATAATTGATGTTCATGAGATGGTGGTTCTTCGTGTAACGATTTGCTCCCTTGTTCATGTTCTGGTCTGATTTATACTGTTCAAACAGCACTAGCTAATAACACATACCAAATCACAAACAGACACAAAACAAAATATCCTGAGAGTTAAACAGACTTACTATATAAATTGTTTAATCTGTCTACACTAATTTAAGGGTAAAACACAAAATTATGGGAGTCAGAAAGTCTTAACTGATGTTTAATTCTATAAGTTACAGTCAGTTGCGTAAATGATCCTATACTGCATCCAGTCTGGCCATACAAATAAATCAATAGGAATGATTAATCATAAAAACAATTTATAAAGCATTATGTAGTGGTGTGGATGATCTGATGATTTTAAAGAACATACAACATTGGTGGGATGAGGTATAAATCTAGGATGCTGGGTGAAATATGTTGAACAATGAGTTAAAACAAGTGAACCAGATGTGCTGAGGTGAGACTGAACCAAAGGACAGATTTACTGCCTTTTCTTTAATGAGGTAACATCCTTTTCGCTCATGGATGTTTAAGAACATTTTTCTACCACATGTGAAGAAACAGGAAATGGTAGTTTAGGAGCAAAAAGTAAGAACAATTATCTTGTATTCCAGGCAATTCGGTTCAGAAATGCCAATGTCAAAAAGCCAGTGTTGTCTAGTTACTAGATTTTTCATGAGCAGCCTAAATGAAACCCTACTGAAAATAAATAAGGAACTAAGGCCCCACAGAGTATGGATAGTTGTCCTTCCACTGACAAGCAGAAGGTATGTAGGATGGTGATTGACTTTCATCATGGATAAATTTGAAGATTTAGAATGGATCTGTGACAGCAGCCAGTTAGGCCTTTATGACTTGTTAACAGGAATGAAACCAAGCGCTAAAACAGAGAAGCTGAGGTTTTGTGTGACTGTGTTCTCAGCCTCACCCAACACTGGGGTAGATTGTTCGATGGCTCAGAGGCTGATTCAACTCTTTTTACCTCTCCTGTTCCACCATGGGACTTGAGTGTTATTGACCTTCCAGCTAAGATGCCCCAAGGCCTGCCGTTGCCTCCAAAAAACCCCAAAGCAGTCACCTGAGAGCGGCGGAACCCGAAATTGAATTTCCGTAAAAGTGATGTAATCCTGTGCTCTGGGTCAGGCAGCGATGTTATTATCTTGATTCTGAGCTCATTAATTCAGCTCCAAGCAGCTCGATGACAGGGTTTCCACCTTGTCCCAGCTGCCTGGACCTGCCAGCTGATTTAGGAGGGCTCCTAGTCCTGGTATGTAAACCATTTTCCACAGGAATGTATAAGCAACCCATAAAAACAGGATTTGGTCTGAGGCACACAAGACAGATCATGCCATAAAACAATGCGTCCAGTCCCATCGCAGTAAGCAAACGGCATGTCTCGCTGGCCACTGGGGGGCTGTGGGTTCACAGTTCACAAAGTGACAGACCATACATTTCAGGGGGCATGTTTAAAGATGCTAAGGGATTATTTGTCCGGGACAGTTTAAATGTCTTTTTCAAATAAACGATCTGTAATGTATGACTTTCAACAAAGAATATTTTTTAAAAGAAAAACATGAAAACCGAAGACCTGCTGTTGAGTTAAGGCTTTTATGTGACCTATAACACATTAAGACTTTAACAGACACAAACCCATTTATTCATTTTGACCCCAACATGTATTATGGTGATGTGCCAAGAAATGAAAACAAAATCTTTCCTTAGTCAAATTCACTGTTCATTGATGGTGCCTTTATGTTGACCTTGGTTTGTGTAGCCTTATTGTCTTGAAGTGAACAAATCCCAGGGGTTAAACTGTATGAGGACTGGAACATTGTGTTACACATGACATGTTCTTCTATGGCTCTGATAACTGAAAACCACGTGCATGAACGAATCAGCAATGCACATGATCACCTGTAGAACATCTGACTGCACTGTCACTGGAATCCCTTATGATGCCACTGCCATTCTCCTGTTGATTTAGAAGAAATGAAACACTGAAACACACACTGCTTGTTCTGCCATGTCCTCAGAGGAATGTTGCTCCCTCTCTAGCCGAAAGTGCTTTAACGTATATTCTTAATGTTAAATCAGAATGAACACAGGCTGCCAAATTTGTAGAAAATATGTTTCAGATAACACACTGCTTTTTGGTACCCTAACGACTGGGAGAGGACAAGTATTTTATGTTTATAGAGAAAAAGCAATGGCTATCCTTGTTTTGGCATCGCAATGACGTGGAAAGCCATGCTGGTGAAACTGAACTGTACCTGAAGACATGGAAATATATTTTCAAGGATGTAAAAGAGATGCAAGAAGGGATGTAACAAAAACATCATGTAAGACTGTATCCTTCATACTTAACTAAGCCTAGTAGAAAGTAAATGTGATATAGGCTGGTAACACAAGAATACTGAGGCCAGAGGTGTAAATACACATACTGTACTCACACTGTGATTTTTCCATGTATAATACAACACGATCTGTCTCATAAGTACTGGAGGTCATGTGTTAGTAGAACTGCAATAAAAAAGCCTGCAAGCAG
>JABJVR010000053.1:745035-765765 GCA_025773905.1 Chitala chitala
ATGCTACTACCATAAACACCTAAGTCTCTAACCAGCCAAGAGGATCAGTCTGCTAACATAAACACTTGAGTCTCTAACCAGCCAAGAGGATCAGTCTGCTAACATAAACACCCGAGTCTCTAACCAGCCAAGAGGATCAGTCTGCTAACATAAACACCTCTCTAATTGTTAGTCCCCTGGTTCAACTTCACCTGATAATGCCATAGTAAAGTCATGCAATCTAAACAAAACTGCAAATGTCATATGGTATTTGCTTTTGATTAAACAGTTAAATTCATTGAAAATGGAAAAGGGGTATGCTAGAAAAAATGGCATACAATTTTCAATATGCTTCCGACCTCTACATGTGCCATCTTACAGAATCAGAAATTTTTTAAATTTGTGCTTAAAGTTTCTCAATCAACAAATCTGATTAATATTATGTTGTTAACACATGCCTAATGCTGGCATCATAGTCACATTTCTGTAAGGAATGACTTGGGGCACCTTCAGCACCTTTACTCTTTTCCAGAAGAACCCATTGGAACAGCCCAACCTCTGCTGCAGAGCTCACTACCTTTTTCATTTCACACGTCTGTTCCCCTCTGGAAAGATGGGTTCTTACACACATTTCCTTCTGACCTTTCTTAAACATCTCAGACCAGAGTCTGTTGCAGTTTTTGTGTCCATAATTTCTTCAGGATGACTGAATTTATGCACACTTCATCTGACACGTAATGAAAGCACTGAATGGCTATTTTTTTCTTGAGTTTGTCCTGATGCATAACAATGACCCAGATGTTGAGAGTTTCATTTACAGCCTTATACATTGGCTGGTTAACCTATATCTGTTCTTCACAGTAACAATTCCTGGAAAGATTGACACTACAAATGGTTTATCTGTATAGTTTCCAGACAAAATGACACATTTCAGGCACAGTTTGTTGACCACGCTGGATATCTACTTTAACCAGGGCATTGAGCAGAAAAATACCACTGATCTTACATAACAAGTAATAATTTCTGATCATTAATGCTCAGTAAATGTTTTTTATTTTGTAGGATCATCTGAAATAACTGCAAACAGCTTCACAAAGTGTGACAATTTTGGTACAAAAACATTGCACTACACTTATCCTTTATACAACAGACATTACTACAATACAGGGGCACAGGGGCAGGGTGACAGGGGGACAAGCCTCCCCTGGTTATATAGGCCCACAACTATATATGCAACTATGTAGTTATATGTAGCTGTATAGACACTCCCCCTACTTTTGGGGAGAAAATTGCATCCTTGCTAGAATAAAACCTTGGGGGTGTATTTATTCCTTGACACTTATGTATATTTAATAAGGCGTGCTGTTTAAAAGAACCCTGAAGTAAAAAAAAAATAGGAAACTCTTGTCCCAAGTCAATTTTAAAAACTCTCACAAGTAAGACATTTGAGAAATTCATTGTTTGCTTTTATCATTTGCTTTTAAATAACAAAGCCAGTTTACATTATTCTTGTTTTTAGGTTTGCATCAGCAGCTGCACTTCATTTTTGCAGTTTGCTAGTACTGAATTATGAATACATTTCAATTAAGGACATTGTTACTATAAACATAAAGTGTCCAGTAAAACAGCTGCTGTAAAATAGTTGTACAGAAACTGAACAGAAATTTACAAGAGGACTTTAAAAACAGTCTTTGCTGAATAAATACATAACATTCTGTTATTGGTGGTGTTCTCTGTATGTCCTTGTGCTGAGTGACCCTCCTGTTCAGTAACAATTCCTAACATATGACCACAATTTGATGTGCGAGTCTCATGTTTTACTGTATTCTCATAGAGTGGTCAGTGGGACAGACCATAAAAGATTAATGGTATCCCACACCACATCTGTTCCCCACTTAAGTCAAACATACATGCCATTTAGCTACAATAACAACAAACTATCTAAAAGAATGTGTTCTTATAGCACAAAGTCATAAAACAGCCAGTTTTAGGTTTTTTAATCTGATAAAATACCTATAACACACCCAAAGTCAACTTTATGCTTAGAAGAAATTAAACTAGCATGACCTTGCCTCCAAGGAGCTCTTTAATGCTAATTATAAATTTGGTCATAGGAGAACAGTGAATCCAATATGTACGATTCCTCACCCATGTGTTTAAGCTTGTCACGAGCAGTCACACACAACAGGCTTCTCCTGATCATTGTCATTGAGTTGCCTTTTATACCTACATGATGTAACACATTTTGACCAGTCGTTCCCTCAAATGAACATGGCTTGTTTCTGCTTTAATTGGCACAGGCATTAAACTGGAACAAGCTCGCCCTTCTGCTTGTCTATATTTCATCTTCCTGTCTCCACCACTTTAGCCTTAGCATCATTCCTCCTCTAATTCAAGATGACACGTCCTCTTTTGCAAGAGTGAATTCTTCTAATAGTTTGAAGCCGGTGTCGGCTGTTCTTTGTGGAGACTGCATTGCATGTAGCAAATAGGCCACAGTATAACTTTAATGGGGCTATTACAATCGCCTGTTTAACCTTTATAATGTGGTTGGTACCACAAAAATCAAAAAGGAAAGAATTGATTATCAGTCTTGCCATTAACTGCTTTTTGGTAAGGGAACTTAAAAATGGATACTGAAATGGTAGAAAGCTGTAATGAACCACATCTTTTTCATTCGTTTCTGTATAAAGCAATTTCATTTCAAACACATTATCCAATTCCTAAAAACTACAAATTTTAATATTACAGTCTAGTTTTTGCAACTGTAATTTAAGAGAAATGAATTAGTTAATTACTTAACCAATCAATCAGTTAATGATTATTTCATTAATTTATTAACTCTTTAAAGGGCCACTTCAGCTCAAGGTTTTGGTGAGCCAGGATAAGATGGCCTTTACTCCATCCACACACACACACACACACACACACATACACACACACACACACACAGTATGAACAATAAAAAAACCCATGACTTATTATGTTATGCATTATTAATGGATTATTCAGTGTTATGCCACAATATCAAGAAATTTTTGTACATAGTTCAAACAGATTAAAAAACCTGAAATCATGTGGTTTTGCATTTTTTCATAACATTAACCAAGTGGAGCTAAGTTGTGCGCTGCTGTATACATGGTTTTCCGGGCTTCTGATAGACCTAATGTCAATACCGAGGAAGTTAAATGATTACAGTTGAAACCTTGATGAAAACTGAGCAATGCGAAATCATAAAAAAATCAATATTGATTTTTTAGTGATCTTAAGAGATTTTATTTTACTTATCTTTCTGTGACTCAAGCATGAAAATATGGTTTTGGTTTACTAGTATTTGTGGAAATAGCTTATTATGCCTAAGGATGTATGTATTATAGTTTAGCTCATTAAATCATTTTTGGATATGACTCCACAGAAGAAAGGGCGATTTAAAAATCCAAACTAGGGTGGTGGCTGCCTTTGGAGGAGCAGTCAGCTACCTATCAATGAATACCACATTGTCTTCACATGATAAGTGCTGTAGCCACGTTGATGCATCGTTCTTGCATCGATCCTCGGTTCATTAAGTCAGCTATGATCTCTCTCTCCGTTACTGCTTTAGCACATGTTAAACTTTCTGCTGACCATCAAGGTTAAAGTATCTACAGAGCCTCTATCTATCCAGGTGTCTCCAACTTACACAAATGGCTGATTCATTTCGGGTCTCCCTCAATTCCATCAAATTGGGACCTTTTTACCGGCTCTTGCCTCTTTTTTTCGCCGCTGGGTCCCAGCTTCCTCTACCGTGAGTTGCTAACTTGTGTTTCTTTTTCAAGGCAAGTAGCACGTCTCATATTGCCAGTGCTGCTTAGTCTACATGACTGCAGATAAAAAGATTACTGAGTGGACGTCTGTGCCGCTGTCTGCTCGTGACTGACGTACAGATTTACTAAAATTGGCTCCTTCCTGGGAACGACCTTTTAAAATCTGAGTTCAGCAAGGCGATTCCTGCAGGATTTATAAATATATATGTTTAACTGTCTTGCAGCAGGGAGGGGAGCATAAAACCTTGTTGTGCTGTATAACATGACATTTAAAATGTTCAAAATTGCTCTGGTGGATGTTTTCAGTGCCAAATGAATCGAACGCCTTACTTTTAAGGCGCTCGTCCTTGAGTATCGTCCTCCGGCGGTCTAACCCTTTGATTTTTATCTGACGTGCTGGGGTGGCTTATTATTTCCTGCTTGCTGTTTTTCAAGTGAACTGATAACAGGTGAATTTTAGTCCTCGCATACATTTCCCTGATTGTACCTGTTCATTTCCCCACACACATATAAAAGGACTCACGCTAGATTGTGCACGCCTCACCCACACTTCTCTTCCAGCCTTAGAACACTGCAAGGTCATTTGATTATTTAAGTCTGCCATGCACTACAGAATTAAATTGTAATATTCTCCTTTTGGCATATTAAATCAGTATGCCCACTGAAGCATGGCTCTGTCCCTCTCACATGCTTGAAGAGCCAGTGCTGACATTAAGCTGTGCTGTCAAGTTCCTTTAACAATTTACCCCCTGTTACAGCAAGCCATGTCTGCTTCATTTCCCTTAGTTGCTTATGTGACAGGCAATGTGACTGCTGTCTGTTTGTACCCATCAAGGCCCCTGTAGCCGTTAGCTGGGGACTATGGCATCAGCTGCATCCAGCCTTTATTATAACAAGCGGAGCCTTTGACTGAGTCAGTGACACAGCTTTGGGGGATTGCTGTCTGCCTTCCATTTTTGATTCCCAACTTCATGAGAATGACTGAAGTTTACTCTAATGCTTTGAAGAATATCTGTGGTGTGCCATCACATTAATACTCTAATGTGCTGTCTCCTTTGCATGTTAAATTATTTTGCGTTTGCATACGTCACATCATATCCTGTGTTTTTCTGCATTGTTGCTTTTGAAGGCTTTGTTGAAATCTACTTCACATACAGAATTTTCTTTTGTAGAGTTCACATTGGGCTGCTAAAAAACTGTTTCTCTTATCAAGGTTAATTTTATACCATAGCTGAAAGAGAGCTACCTGGAATGGTTGTTTTCAAACCAAATTGTTCGTTTTACTAATAGTGTACTTACTCTGGGGAACATTTTGCTTTGTTCATGAGTAACACCAAGGACCCCTGTGAGTACAGTATCCAAGTCTAGCAACATAGATTTCGCTTAGTATGAGCATTTCATAAAGCCTCTCCTGCCCTTGTTCACTGGAGTATAGAAACATATTTAAAGCATGCCATTGCTCTCTGTCTAAGCACAAGGAATTTTACTGCTCTGTTATTTCAGGATGTTAAGAAATACATTATACATAAAGTACCACGATAAATTCTAGTCATTTTTGTTTAACATATCTGGCTTTTGGATCTGTGCGGTGTCGCAGCTGTGGGAATCATCGTGGGTGACATCTGAACTACTTCTCTCAGAGTACCATGTATGCAGCAATGAGACTCTGCAGGTGGCTGAAAAATACAAGGTGCCCAAAATATTGCCTGAAGGAAAATATGGCCACTAACTTTTCAAAAAGTTTTTTAGTAGCCTATGACATATAACATAAGCATGACCTCTGTAGATACTTTTATGATTGAAGATGTTGTTTTACAATCCAACTGTCATAATCATCTGTGCTTCCATACCTCCATTTTGTGAGCAGCCTCATCATGCACGGGTCAGGCTGGAAATCAGTGAAGCACACAGGTGTGGTGGTTTCCCCAAACTTCATGTTCTGGCATATTCTGAACTAGACCCTAGATTCCCTTCAGGGAAGAGTGTTAAAGGACAAAGTCCGTATCCAGATCACGAGTGCCAGTACGTGTTGGTGGCATGGAGCTGACTGTCCGCACAACAATGCACACCATTTTGATTTGATGAAACAACAACAACACGCAAAAAATAGAAACCATTACTAGCTCTGCAGGTATCGTATCGTTGTTTAATGTTTAATCTGTGAGTGGTGATGTTTACAGATGCCTTTACTTGGCTTTAAACTTACCTTTAGACTACGTGGATAAAATGTGTTTACTGCCTCTGAGCCCTCTGTGAGCTGCCCTTAATAAATTCATCACGCTGTCCTGTAATCCTGAATGTCATGAGTAGTCCTGCTGTAGTATGAGTAGCCAGAAGTATCAGACATACCATTTAAATTCCAATACTATTTTTGTAATAGCTTCTTTGATACTGCTTTATTCTTTTACATTCTCAAAAAACCCTTGTTTTAGTTCGTGCAAACATTCAGTGAATGTGCTTTTTTTAATTTTAGTTTGTTCATATTTTGTGACGGCAGACCATTTCTATAAGTATTATTGCAGTATCTGTAGTTTTTCCTCACAAAAAAATTCTAGTTTGCAATGTCAATATGAACTGTGTGGAATCACATTGTAGTCCTGGGCAGACATTGGAACAGTAGCTGAAAAACTGAGGTCTGTTATATTTTAGCCCAATAAAGTGTCAATTTGTGAGAAAGTTACCTGCAGAAAATCACAAATGAGAAAGAACTACAAATTGTCAACATATGTTGAACCAACAGAGCCACCATAAATCCTGAATTACTGGGAGCTTATATGGAAATTTTTTGATCTGCTAGAAAGCCATTGAAGATATTACATCCTGTGATGAATGCCTTTCATCTTATGTAATATGATTTCCTCAACATGCTTTGTTGTAAATAGAAGTTTTGTGACACCCTATCTTGTAACTACATAGAAACACAATCTTTTTTTTTTTTTTTTTGCTGCTTCAAACACCCACCCACTACTCCAACATTAAGTCTGCATATCACAGATAAATGGAGTAGTCATCAATATAAATTTATTCACAAAGTCCTCTAGCAGCAATCCATTTGGATGATTTACAAACTTTATTGATTAACCATCGTACCCTGCAATTGGCTGCTTATACAAAGGAATTCTGTGTCAAACTTAAAGTCGATTTCCACTTAAACAGCGGAACCATAAAAATGAAAGGCAATGGATGACAACAGTGCTTGTTTAGTACCAGTAATGCTTCCATCCATGAAAAATAAGATTAGGCTATCATTATTATTGTAGATATTTTTATCCAAAGCCTTGCTACAGGGTGCAACAGGACCCTTTGTGTTTTTGCATAAACCAGTGCTTATTATTACAATGGCATGCCTTAAACCATTATAATACCTTCAGCCCCATGGTGAAATGAGTATATGAGAGAATATGAAATCTGCTAAGGGAATTATTGTGCCTTTTCTCAGGAACATCTCAGTGAATGATATATTTATATATGTACATTTGGCAGACGCTTTTATCCAAAGCAACTTACATTTCACATATGTGTTACAATGAGCTAGCGTTGGGTGTCTTGCTCAAGGACACACCTGGTGGCTGGGCTGGGATTCACACTGGGAAACTTCTGTATCCCAGGCTGATGTTCTACCCATTGAGCCACCAGGCCACTAAGATTTAAATAAATTGATGTAGAATGATGATGTAGAATACAGAGATATAAGCATACTCAGGGTATCCTCTGGACAGACATACAGAACTGTCACGCATCTTCAGTTACAATATCTTGTAAGGTCGTTGACGTGCCTTTTCACTTACTGTATCGTCCACATCTAAACACAGGTCAACGTACACAACTTGAACAGTTGGAATTTCAAAAGGTCAGTGTTCAGTGATGTAGCATAGCTAATAGTCCTTCAAAACAAACTCAAGAACAGTTTTGTCATTCACCACTGTGCTAATGTACTGTGTTCCATGTTTTAAATCAACTTGACTTTTTCCATTATAATTTAGACTGTTAAACTGACTCTACTATGTCTAGTTACTGGACATGAAAACTTTTGCTAAACAGGATAGATAAATATGATGCTTAATTTTGCTGTGAGATATAAACAGTCGATTTATGTAATATTTTACTAACACTGAAGCAGAATTAATATTACATCTTTTCTGTGCATAAAAAAATAAAAACAAAGAGGCATTTAAAAATAGCATACCGATCTGTATTTGATTTAATTGGTGAGATAAACTCTGTCTGATGATCTTGTAAATACAATTACCTGTCCTTATGTTCTTACACCAACTGCATATACACACAAAGAACTAATTTAACATGAAACTTATGAAGCCAGAAGAATCAGACCTCACTGTTTTGTGAATGACTTTTCAATTACATCCTCTGTGTTATCAAACTTGTCTTATGTAAATTATGCATTTAATTTGCATAATGATTTCAAGCATGGCTCCTCATCGCAGTCTAGGAAGAATATTCATATGGATGTAATATTCTGTCAGACACCATGTCTGTCTCTGCATCCTTACCCTACTGTTCACAGTCCTTTATAGTCTTCTGTTTTATTTTTTAACCGGTCCTAATTATTCAACATCCTTATGATAGTTCTGCAGTAGGATATATGCTGATCGTATGATAAACTATATTTATATATATTAGTTAGGTTTATTATTAAATTTTTTATTCTTGTATGTGTGTGTTTGTACGCTTGCGCTCATGTGTGTGTACACATGCCATTTTTTAATGTATTTATTTTTAGACTAAGCGAGTGAGAAAGAAAGCCCAAAAAAACGAATGGCATTAAAAGCTAAAATCAATGAACATCAGTGAACATCACTTTACATCTTAATTGTACTACATTACACCACTGTGGTAATAGAACTGATAGTGTGATCAAACTGTCTTGTTAGCAAACACTTCAATTTATTAACATTTACACCCAATCTTACGCTTGAGCTGATCTTTGCATATCCCAATTGTCATTTGTCATAAATTATGCCATCCGTCACATTGCAGTTAAGGTTACGTTGAGTGATGTGTTCAAACACCAGCAAGCGCTGGGCAGTTCCTTTTGTCTTCTTGACTGTAGTATTTGTAAGTGCTACACCTGTAAACATAAGCAATATTGTTTCTGTATTTCTCATTCATTTAGCATTTTACAATGAATGGAGGATCCCGGTCTAAGAAACTAGAACATACATCTGTCAGTGTTACACTTTATGTACTGCATACAAACTGTACACACAAACAAACAAACACACAAACATACACAAGCACACATTCATACATATATATGCACAATTGCAATCGAAAATGTAGACATTCCTTGTACCATGTCCGAGACAAGGCTATTTTCTTTAGTCTATCTTTTTGAATAACAGTAAAGGCATTGATGTACAATAACTTTTACTGAATTATGCAAACAGAAAAAAGGTGCTGAAAAGAAATTAAAACCATCTTATATATTAGATTCTTCAGATTAGCTGTCTTGAGGTTGCATGGTAGTTCGCAATCCTCCAGGGTCAAGGGTTGAATTCTGGCACTTTATGTTTGTGTTGGTTTTCTGTGGGGTCTCCAAAATCTTCCCACAGCCCGAAGACATGCTGGTTACATGAGCAGGTGAACTTTAATTGGTCTGTGTGTGTGTGTGTGTGTGTGTGTGTGTGTGTGTGTGTGTGTGCGTGTGTGCGTACGTGCCCTGCATTAGGTTGTACACCTATCCTGGGTGTCCCCTGCCATGCACTGCCTGGATAGGCTCCAGCCCACCTGTGACTCTGCACAGGGTAAGCAGTTGGATAAAGGATGGAAAAATTGTTATGTCTTGCCTTGGTTACAGCACTGCAAATGTTTGCATTGTCTTCAAAAGCTTCATTAAAACTGTTTTTCATGGTCTAGAAAGATACAACACTTGGATATTGTAATAAAAAACGTGCAGCCTTACTCAGCTTTGTTTAGTTAAATAAGGAGTAAATTCCAGTCAGATGCTAGTTGCAGAACAACTCTGAGCTGCAGCCAGAGAGAACCCCAAGAGTCCATTAGGAGCTGGAAGTCTACTCAGAGAAGACACAGTTTGGGCTGCTTTGAACTTCTCTCCTCAGAGAAACTCACAAGTCACTCAGCCAAAGTGGCATGCCTGCTTGGATAGTTATGTTGCCTTTCCTCAGCCTACCGTTAAACTGGACATTGTAAGGCTGGCTCCGTCTGCTCAGTGCCATGTGTCAGAATATTGTTGTACCAATTATCATTTCTCTAACACTCTTGAATAGTATGTACAAGTATAGCTTGCACATGGCCTGTCCATCAGCCTTTTGAATTATATCACAAATTACTTTAATACTTTTTTCACCATGCTTATATAAGACCAACGTAATGCTTTTATTATATTAAGCTATTATACATAATTGCTTTTGAATTTGCATATCTTATGCAGAAAATTAACTGACAGATTAATTAAGATGAATAATTGCTTTGTTTGACACATACAAATTAATCAAATTAAGTGGATCATCAGATAACATGTTTTACTTATCCCGCAGCACATCTGTAATGGACGCCAATTTTTTTTGTTAATCATATGGGTGCAGAACCTTAAAAATCATAAAAAACTGAAGCCATAGTGTGCGGGTGCTGCATTTTTCTACTTTTTAAGGAAAATAATTAGCACTCCTATGACCTTTTAAAAAAGGTTGTCCATGCTTCTTGTACTGAATGCGAAAGCCCTATTGCTTGCATGATGGAAACTAAATTGAAAAATTCATAACTTTATGTATAGTAACAATTTAATAAGCAAACATTTCATCTAGCAACACAGTGTGCCACAAACGCAGGGATTTGAAAATACAGACATTTCATTATTTAGCGATCTCTCTTAAAACCTTTAAAATGTATAAATATATACACTATGGTACACACTAGTGCCCCCCCTAATGACAGCACATTGGCTGTTTTCTGTGTAATGTCCCATCTGGTTTTTAGCCCAGTGTATGGCTAGCTTCTCTGACCTAGAGCCACCACTTCTCTCTGTGCAATATTACAATAAAGGCAATGTCTTTGCACAATGTGGCACTTGTTTTTACCTTTTAATTTTTTTGTCTTAAAGAGTAGTGGTTGAAATTAACAGGATTTATGGATACCTACTACTGTAATGTCAAGAATGAGACAGAATTAAGCCTTTAAATAGTAAAATATATATTTTTTTTTTTATATTTAAGATGGTCTTTTCCAGAAAGACTTTTAATGTGCTTCCTTTTCTAATCTGTTTCTTTCATCACTGCACTGAAAAAATAAAGCAAATGAAAGTATAAGTCAGTAGCAAGTGGGAAGGCTCAAATCTACTTCAATTGTGTCAGGCTGAAGTGAGTCCAAGTTCCAAATGAGGAGTCCACAAGAAAAATGAAACATGAGGGAACCATACAACAATCAAAAGTAATACTGCAATAATTCCAAGATAATTTATTTGCTATTGTCACACGCATTGTCTGGTCCTCTCTAGCCTCTGTTATTTCTTGCATTGTTCTGATCTAGTGCATGTGGAATCTCTATGTTTCTCCCCTTCTTGTTGACACTCCTGATATTCTGAGTGAGTACACCTGCTGTTGGGTTCCCTGGCTCGCTATATGTAGCCTCCTGTTTCCCTTACTTCCTGCTGGTTTTAAGGTGTAGGTATAGCCGTTAGCGGAAAGCCTGTATGGACTCCATGTTTGTGCATTTACCCATGTTTTTCTTGTGTTCTCACTATGCTTGTGTTACTGCTTGCCCTGCTCTGCTTATACTGTATTCTGGTTTCCTCTAGCTTAGTCTGTCCTTCTTAGAGTTGCGTGTTCACCCATGTTCATCCCCAATAAACCCTTCTTCCCTTGATTAGACTTTGCCTCCTGTGTTTGGTAAAACTGAGATGTTAGACTTTTTTTAATGTTACTTGGACTAACTTTACATTTATTGGAAACACAAAATGTTCGCGTGTTTTTGAACATTTTGCTGTTAGTGTTTGCTAAATTTCATTTTTTAACATTTATCTGTACTTTCCCTAAATATCAATATTTTTTATCAGTAATGTTTTGAGTGATTGTAAACATGTATGATAGAGTGTTCTTTATAATTTATATGGTTAATTACATACATCTCCATACTTTATCTGTGCTCTCCTTATGTGAATTTCCACTTATCTGGACCAAGAAAATGAATGTTGTATTTGGTTACATGTAGCAGACTGGGTAACTGAGCTGACCTCTGTAAAATCAGACTACATTCGAAATGAGAGGAATAAAGGGAGGTGCAGTGCTCCACAGGTGAACTCATGCCTCATTCCATTCTGGGTCCCAAAACCCAAAGTTACCCCTGTGTTTGTGCTGTTAACACCGAAAAATTCTTGGAAAAAGTTGAAAAATGATGAAAAGAATTGAAGTTTGATAGTTTGAAGTTTGATGTGAAAAGCAAGATAAACTTGGCTAAAGACATAAAGATACATCTTGCTTTAGGCTTATCAAAACCCACAGTGAACACAATATACCTTTTAAAGGATGCAATGAAAACAAGTGTTCATAATGTAGTCAAGAGTGGTAAACCTGCAGGAGCCACTTGTGGAAGACAAAAGATATATAGAAATGTGTGAAATACACGGAAACCTAGCATTGGATTGGCTTGCATAGTGCTTCGGGCATTCCATCTATGTAATTCCTTTATCTTTTATTACCTCTGTAATATACTATTGAATTTCAATTTTATTGTCACACAACTTATTCTTAATGGTATTAGGCAATTAGACTTCTGGTGACATTGGAATTGCTTTGGAACACGTTAGAATGCTTCTCATTAAAATTAATACAATAATTACCTTCCGCATCAGAAATTTGATACTCATCACATGAGGAATTAATTAGATACAGCTAAAGAGTTATGAATGTGTTAATTATCCATTAACATTACTATGATTGAATTGAATAAACAAAATCTACCTATTTGATTAGAATGGTAGGCTACAGTTGGAAAATAGTGAAATATTTTTCCATATAGTACTTTATCAGGACCTGGACATGAATTACATAGTGGTGACACCATTGTGGCATTGCTATTGGCAGTGTGACTGCTGGATTAGGCTGCTGCAATCTAATGATAAGAAGTGAACAACCATCTCTGGCAGCTGGGAGGAACATCTGACCTAAACCTTTTATCTTTTCTTATTATCTGTGGAGAAATCCTTGGGTTAATAAGAGAGAGATTGAATCCAGAAGCCAATCGAAAATGGTCTAGCAAAACAAGAGCTGTTTGAGTTTCAGAGACTGGAAGGTGATTGAATCTGACATGAGTGATTACTGAGTTCAGCTGTGGTCAGCTGTGTGAGATGAATCAGGTAGTTTGTGATCATCATTCATGAGAAACGTGCAATACACGTGCAGATAATTTCCAGATCAAGCCTACATCTTCAGCCATGTACGTGGGCATTGGCAATACTTTTACTGTAATCGAGACCGACAGTTAAATATCAAAGAGTGTTAATAGGGATCTGAACAGTGAGTATGAAAAAAGTAGGTGGTCCCAACATTTAAGGCTACTGTTATACAATTTTGTTTTGATTATGCAAATTCCTGCCTTTGTCTTTGTGGTTAAACACAAATATCCTCTTGTTCACTCAAAGAATTATTTTAGGTTGAGGGTCATGTAAGATCAAACTCCTCACCCTTGTTTTCCCACCCTTGTTTTTTTGTGCAGTCACATTCAACTTAGAAGATAATACACATTGTCTTGGAAAGAAGATGCAATACTGTCTAGTTTATATCTGGATTCCAATCATACCAAGACAATGGAGGTGGGTCACTCAGGGGCAATGACAAAGGCAAGGACACTGGAGACGGGTCAATCAAGGGCACTGGGAACAGTGAGGGCACTGGAGGTCACTTGATGGTGTGTAACTGGTACTGCAGGGAGATATGCTTCTTACAGGGGCCAAAGGCAAGGGGGACCTGCTGCTTACCAGAAGTGCTGGGGGAACAGGGTGTTAGGCTCTTTGTGGGTCAGCCACACTATCGAGGCCAGTATCGCAGCCTAGAGGAGGTTCATCTGCTCTGGATGCTACGCCTGCTCCGGCCTCAGCTCCTGCAGGGACGTTCACCATCCACCAGGCTCACTGATTTCTCTGCCTTCATTCTTCTGTTATGTTTTCAGAGGAACTGGTGCCTAAGCTCAGGTTGTGGATGACATCTTTGTCAACACAACAGAAACAGAAGGACCAGGGACACTATGGAAAAGAAATGTCAACAGTAAAAAACTGTGCATCCAGAACCAAACAGAGAAAACATAACTGAATAGATCACAAGAATAACTAAATTGTGTTAAACAGAGAAGAACAAGGGAAAGACTGACATTAATAGAACTAAACAAAAACATGCACAAGGAGCTAAATTGACATAAAACCAGCTGGTCAAGGCTTATATCAAGGCAAAGAAACTGCTACTTGAGGCCGGAGTCGTGACACGTTCACAGTACCATAATGTGTTCCTTTGACTATGTCAAACCTGATTGCCGTGAGTACAAGTTTAAAAAATATTAAAAGGTTTCACCCAAACATATATGATTTTTAAATAGCTGAATAAATTTAGCATATTGCGTATGAGATACATACAGTAACATTTTAGTGAGCGGTAACAAATGAAGTTGACGTTTCTGTAGCAGATGGACTTCTCTCTGTAGTATACAGAAAAATGAAGCAGAAGGTACCCATGGAGACATTAGCTTTGTCTAAGTGAATTTAAATGGGAAATTACTTAAAACAACAAAGTTCTTTCTTCCTCCACTCTTAGAAATGATATACTCAGAAGTTTTTACCCATGTTCTCAAGATCTTTTGAGGATGTTTGCTGGATTTAAAAAAACAAACAAACAAACAAACAAACAAACAACAACAATAATAATGCAGTTTTATAAATAAACATCTAATTTGCTGCAATCAATCAATGTCATCTGGATAATGAAAGGAAAAACATCTTTTTTGGCAAGACAGGTATTAAATTATAAAAGGGTAACTGAAGCAAGGCACTAGCAGGATGTCAGTGATGAATGTTCTGCATGGATGTGCAGCACTGTTATTCCATTAGCTCTAATTACATTCCACTTCCAGCAGAAGTGAAAATCAGCAGCGTACAAATAAACAAAAAAGGATGACAAACTCTTACAAAAGTTCCAGCTTTGGCCTGATTGCATCTACATCTGTGCTTAAATCTGGAGGAAACGTAGGAGAAAACATGTCATCAGCATGTGTAGCAAGCAAAGTCTAATTTTATTTTATTTTTTTACTTTTTCCTGTTCCTGCACTGCCTTAATACCCTAACTCATGTACCTAGAGATTTGGGAGTGCAGAGGTATTTAATTAAGGTGTACTCTATAGAATTCAGTATTGCTTTGAGGGGTAGAGTTAACACAAGCAAGAGTGCCCACCCGCAGTAAACCCATACTCATTTTCTTCCCCTGCTGGATAATGAATTGTTTTTTTCTATAAGCTGAGAGCCAACAATGGTAAACCATAGAGGTCAATCACCTCACCGCTGAGATTTAAGCACTCTGGAAGCAACATTTTTGCATTAACATAGTCTAACCTCTCCATTTTCAAAGCTACCTTGCTGAGTAAAAAATGCCTATTTACAGAGAGTTGCAGCCATGCACTTATAGGTTCCGCGTGTAAATGGTGACAGGAAACGAGTTGACGAACCCACAAAAGCCACTTGAAATTTAACTTCAGGATATTTAATATTTAAAGGGGTTTTATTTCATTTATGGGTAGGTATTTGGATAATGTTAAACATCATGTCATAATTGGAAAAAAGAAAAACATTGTAGCACACGTGGCATTGGTTAACTAAACATTGGTTTACTTTGTTACAGGAGAGAGTGGTCTAGGCAACAGTATTCAGTTCATGTGAAAGAGTCCTTTCTAAATTTGTATTTCACTAAAAATAGTGTACACTTTTTTACAGTATTTTTGAGATTATTGTATACAATGTCCATCACCAGTAACACTTAAATGCCACAGGAGCTCTTACAAGCCAAGACAAACACAATGACAACAGACGGAAGGAACAACACAGCTGCTAAAGAAGATGCACACAGATGCCAGAAAAGGGTGAATGGTTTCCAGTTTTATACTCCTTTGGCTATTTCATCAGTTTCTAATTGATCTCACTTAAAATTCAGCAGTGTCACCCTGCAGAATAACAGTCAATAAACGATGAGTAGGATGACTTGTCAGGTGCTCTTCGACTGTGAGGCTGGTGACTCATCTTTAAGCTGCTGATACGATGAGCAGGGCTGCGTGCCACACCAAGGCGCCTCATTTGCTGGCTGCCGGTGTGAATGAGATCCACCCACTGGCAGAGCTGGTGACACTCCGATCTGTCACTCTGCGTGGTGCACTGGAATAGGGGACAAGAGTGCCACCTGCGTGGGACCTAGTAATGGTGTCAGCATAGGCGGAAATCCCAGGGGAGGCAGGGAGACACGTTCCCCCCCTTTCGAAGGGGTGCCCCCCCAGTATGTCACTGTATACCAAGTTTATTTGTGTCCCCCTCAGGAATTGCTCTTGGGAAATATTTTTATTTTATTTATTGTCCCCCAAAGAGTGAAATGAGATTTCTACCCCTGGGCATCAGGAAAACAGAAGCTGGTCTCGCACAACTGCAGATGCAAAACTATATGACTTCCTGCGCAGTCTGGTTTCTGTAAAATCCGGAGCATGTGTTTGGATGGCGGGCGTGGGATGGTGGGGTCAGCAGGCAGCATGGTCATTAGCAAAAATAGATCTAGGTTTGAATGATGTCTGGTTAATTAGCCAGACACTGTCCAGAAGAGGGACAAAAAAGAATTTAATTGTAAGCAATAACTTTGCATATTCTGTTCAGCATGTTATAGTTTCTCTTACCATATATATTCATCACTGTACATCTATTGTTTGTATATCATTGACTACATATAGCTTATTTATAATAGGCATACACACTGCACCATATGTACATATGCCATCGATTCCCGTATACATATGTCCCCTCATACTCAAATTTTTTCTATTTGTAAATAAGTCAGTTGTGCGCTTCTGGTTAGATACTAACTGCATTTCCTTGCCTTGTACATATACTTTGCACAATAACAATAAAGCTGAATGTAATGCAATATAATGTAATTGGTACAATACACGTGTTGAACAGAATAATCACCTTTACAGCATTTGCTTCTCTCTATTCTCTGTCAACAGAAGAAAATAACGATGCTTTTTTACTTTTTGTCATTTGACCTTTTTAAAGGATTTCAGTTGAAAAATGGATTTGAAAATGATTTACTTAGCTGTCATATTATAGTATCAACACATCTTAAATGATTTTATAGCTAAAAATATATATACAAAAACTGTATATGGACAATTCTGTTTTTTTTTTTTAATCCAATCAGCCCACAACAAACAACACAAAGCCATTACACAGGTGTAGTGGTCAATGTTAAACAAGTTAATATGAATAAATAAACAAGGACAAGAAATGTTAAAGAGATAATTGAAGATCATCTGTAACATTTTAAAATTGACTATAGTCAGCATTTACCAGCCGAATAGGTGAAGGAATAAAAGAATGGGAGTAACAATTTGTTTTCCTCATGGGAGCAATATAGCGCCACCCTGATAGCATCTAAGTAAATTCACTGGAAAGGCTATGATCACATTGAACAATAATTCCTTTAGCTTTTTGAATTGCGTGTTTCTTCCACAGGGAGCAGAGATCCACTTGCTGAACTCTGATTATATGTGAACAGATTTTAACCACATTTTTTAGACTATTTCTATCCCTTGCGGATAGCAAACCAAACCAACAGATAAAAGAGAAAGTTAAAAGACTCTCAATAAAAGACTGATAAAAAGTGGTTAAAATCACATTATAGACTTTAAAATAACTGAGAATCTGCAACAGATGAACTCTCTGTTGCCCATACTTAGCAATTAACTTTGTGTTCACAAGGAACTTTAGCTGAGAATCAGACGCAGTTCCAAACCATTTATATTTACGTTTTCTACATTAGTGCTGTTTATAATGCAAGGTTTATGTTTGTCACTGTTTTTTTTTTTTTTGAAAATCAATCTTTTCTTTTCATACATTCAAATCCAGAGATTTCTCTCTACACCAATAAACAAAAGCAGGTAGGGCATGAACATTGTCTGTTTCTGAATTTTCTAGCAGTAACAAAAGTGCTGTATCATCTGAAAATTTCACCAGGAAACTATTCTCAGTAGGAGATCTACAGCTGTATGTATATTAGATTAAAAGTAGAGTTGAGAGAACACATCCCTGAGATTAGCCTGTGTTTGAAACTAAAGGATCTGACAAAAGTCCATTTATAAGCACCTGTTTTGTCAGTTAAAAAGTTTAAATTCAACATTAAAAGCTGGTAATTTCCAGTAATTTAACATATAACGTGCAGTTGATCAATTAACATATGGGTTTGCATTTTGTTAAAAGCTGATTAGAAGTCATGAGTAACAGTTGTACATATGAGGATTGTTTCTCCAAATGCGTATAGACTCTATCAAGGATAAAGACCTTTGCATCCTCCATGACTTTTCCAGCTTGATAAATGAACTGCAAGGGGCCTAGTCTTCCAGCCACCAATGATGCAACACCATCCCTTAAAATTTTGTCGAAAATCTTCATTACCAGTGACATCAGTGCAGCAGGCCTACAATCATTTCATTCCTTTGGATGATTTGAATTTGGAATTTAAAGTATTTGACAGATCTTTGTCCTCTATTCCATTTACCATAATAGTTTGCTTAATTTCACTAGTGTACTGGTTTATGGAGGCCATTGATTTAATCCCTTTCCAGGCAGCTCTCAAATCTCCAGTGCAGTGTTTCCTATCTATTTTTATAGTATTTCTGCCTTTACTTATCCCTATATATATGGTAAATTTAAATTGATCTGTTCAGTTTATATGTGTTATCTGTGTGATCATGCTCCATTTAATTTGCTTGGTAAAATGAGCACAAACTGCAAAATCAATAAAAAGTTTTATATTACTGTCAAGCCATGTCATTTCCCTTTTTCCTTGTTTCTGCGCTTTTCTTATTTGGAGTTTCCTTGTACTAAATTTGTTAATTATATTTGTCACCTGGTGTTTATTTCCTATTGTTCCTTATATATTCACCCCTCTTCTGTTGTTTTAGTCCCTGGCTGGTAATTGTATCTTTGTGATGTGCTTTTGTATTGTGCCAGTGAAGTGCTTGTATTCAGACGCTGTTATCCCCTGTTTGGGACCCTTAATAAAACCTCCTTACTGCAGTTAGACCTCGCCTCTTGCCTCACTTCCCCAAACGTTACGATCACAAGCTCAGAAAGAGCTGCATTTTAAAAAACCAAACAATAATTGTCGCAAAATAATACAATGAAAACAATGTTAACATTTGTTAAATAAAATGTAAACATTACAAATATATTTAACATTACAATGGTAGAAACTCTGTACCTTAATGGTAGTTTGTGGATGCACAGCCTAAAGTCAACTGCTCCACACAGCCTGTTTGATGTTGGGGGAAGGAGAGAGGTGTCACTTTCACACAATTACCGTACACAGTCCACTAAGGGCCTGCCTTGGGTGTACAATTGTAGTAGATAACAGAAAATTACTTATTTGTACAAAAGTTTAAAAATATATCTTAAAGGAAGTTAGTGTTATGATTGTAATATTAACTAATGAAGTGTAATATTAAGATACACTTCCAAAATTATTGTTTTTTCTGTGATTATAATTATTATTCTTTAGATATTAGACTACTCGGTGACTGCAGATAAAATTCAGCTTTTTCACAAAGAGCACTTTTAGTTCTGTGGTGCCTAATATCTTAAATAAATATACTCTATTATGGAGCCAAGGGATTTGTATGTAGGAAGGTATTCTTTAATGTACTTGGACAGTGTTATTGAAACAGCTGAGATTAGGTGCAGAACCATTGTTGACTTGAAAATGATTTTGGGTACAACACTGCATCTTTGCTATGCCACACATTTCGTGCTTAGAATGTTACAATCTTTCCTGTGGTATGTGTGTAAGAGTGTGTGGATGTGTGCGTGCGTGTGAGCGTGTGTATGTGAATAGGGCTCTGAAGCATATCTTCTTGCACTCTATTCTGTTGAAACATTCTCTGCCAGGCTTGTGATTTCTCACATGCCTCACTGGTCACTCATGCAAGATACCAGGGAAATATGATTTTTAAAGAGAATAATGAAATTCCAAAGCTTAAGTGAGTGTCATCTGCTGACACTTCACCTACTGTTCTTTCCACTGACAGCAAATCAAGATCAGATGTGCGGTGTGCCTTGTTTTTCTGACGAGCCGTTCACAAAATGAAAGGCAATAACTTCATACAGACAGAAAAATGGATATAATAAGTAATATGAAACTTTTAAAATGGTGTTATACCTGAGCTCACCCTGAAAAGTACGTCCTTTACAAATCACAGTGATATAATGAGTGTCATTGTTGAAAAATGCAAATAATCACAATTAAGTTGACAGATTTGAGGTTGGGGTGACAGAGTTCTTAGATTAAATTATTGCAGTAGTATTGTATTGATGTTTATGTAATTTCAAGATTTTATATTTACTGCCTGGAGTAAAGTGTTTTCTTCAATATTGTCCACGTCTGGCAACTCACACAAGATGAACAAGAGTTAACTTTTACAGTGAATATTGTGGTATTTTTTTTTTTACTATTTTGTGCTAATTTGCAGAACATCTTAATGCATGTCCATAATGCATAGTATGTTACTTTTAGTGCAATTTTACACATCATGTCTTATATTAGAGGCAGCATTTGGGCTGAAAAGTTCTGAACAAAGTGATAGAACAAAGTTGAGGCTTCAGGTGAAGCTTTTCAGCCATCCATCATGTTTCAGACTGTGTTGTGCACATCCATCATGTTTCAGACTGTGTTGTGCACAT
>JABJVR010000053.1:765865-854863 GCA_025773905.1 Chitala chitala
CATCCATCATGTTTCAGACTGTGTTGTGCACATCCATCATGTTTCAGACTGTGTTGTGCACATTCTACAGCTCAGTTGCATTTGCTGAAAAATTCAAGCAAATTGAACAAAAGCACTTTGAGTAAATGCAAACCATTCAGAGGTGTTCATTTTATGTATTATTATACCTATATTTACCAAGAAAATATGTTGAACTAATGAAAGTATCATATACTACACTAACAAATGGGTATAGCATTCATCTGTGACCCAACTGGCCTTTATTAGCTTTAAAACCTGCCTACCAGTAATTATAAACTATTTAAAAATGTCAGGCAGTTTTGAAAATTGAATGTATTTGCTCAAGATCTCAAAATGTCACAAATAGCATTATCTGAGCTCTGTAACAGAACACTCTGAGATTGTGGATTCAGATGCCAAGCTTTATTAGCACAACAGACAAAAAAAGATCACATTGTGCCCAAGAAAAATTGGCAAAAACATTAGTATTCCAGGAAGGTCTATCTATAAGAATAACGACAAAAGAGGAAATCGCAAGGAGCTGAGAAGAGGGATAAATGACAGGGAAAACAGGAACTGTGGAATATACAGAACACAGGGTTAGAATAATTCTCAGCAGGACACATAGAGAATCACAATACTTCACAATAGTAGAACTGGCAGGGCTCAGATATATGCTTAGAGGGTAATTGCAAACAAATGTGTGCCAGCTGATGGCAATAGTCGGGTTTGCTGCAACCAAAGGTGACATTCTGACGAGCGTCACAAACACGCATTATGCACTTAGCATTTAAATTTAACTGTACCACTTAAGAGTTGAAGGACACCTTGCTGCAATCAAACAATGCAACAAAAAACAGCCCTGAAGGCACAAAAGATAAGTCCTGTAAACAAGTGCAGATTCAGTCATTCCTGTAAAATGTATATATTAGTAGTGTGTAAATTGGGTACTTAAAGATGAAGTATTTTAAAGGTGAGTGTGAAGCATGTTTAAATAATTATGTGTAGATATACAGCATGCACACGCTTGCTCTGTAGCCTTTGACAAATTGAGGCCTTCTCTGAGCATCTCCTAAGTGATCTCCTAGTTCAGTTGGCAATATATCTTGATTGCATGCATCTGTGGAGTCACATATTCTAACAATGCCTTGTTTCAAATCTTGTCCTAGCAATTTTTATGGGACATAAATGTTGGTGCAATGTACGGTTTCATGTTCCTTAAGATGGCTGCTCACATGACAAAAACAATCATGCTGTAATGCAATGTGGCTGCAAGTACACAAATTACAATTAAATGTAACTAAACTCATAAGTATTTGATCAGTTTGATTAGAATGTGATCAGTATAAGTGACTGTAAAATGCACTCCATGTTTTGCAGCAATGACAGCCGGAATAAGTGTATGGAAACCATGGCCAAAATGACTATGGGCTAATCTACAGTGTTTTAGCAACAGAGGCTTACTTGTCACTTCTACCTTCAGATCGTATACTACCACATTTTCATCTATAGAAAAAGAAATAATTAATAGTAGTAATAATAATAATAATAATAATAACATTGAGTTAACTATTTTAAAGTCGCATGCCATAGCAATCTCACTTCTCACTCACAAAAACATGGTAATTGCTAATAAATCTTTATTCAGTTCCTTGCTCAATAATTATGAAAATCAGCATTTAGCTGATGTAACTAACATTAAGCCAATGAAAAAGAAAACATTATCTAGCTGGGTAGCCATCTTTTCAGCTATGTTGCTGACCATCAGCTGCATTGAGATGTAGTTGAAATCCACTCCCATTTATACAGCTACCATTATTTAGCAGGTAGCCATTACATTTGTTTATACCAGACTGTGGTAGCAGCTGTAGATGCTGAAATTCAAAAGAGTTCACAACAGTAGAATCATAGAGAATGACCTCTATGATAATAAACCTACAAATGTTGCTCTTAAGTCATAGTGATACCACAGAGGTTATTCAGAGTCTTAATGAGCCTGCAAAGAGGTCAGTTGGTGATGAAGGTTATTGGTCCCCCCACAAGGCCATCAGATCCGATAAGCTGTAAATAAAAAGGGAAAACCATTTATCAGCAGTTATCTCCAGTGTTTAGATATAGACGTGAACTTCCTCATTCTACAGTATTCAAGAGAATCATCTCAACACTACCTTTGTCATGTGCAAACCAATGTGGTCAATATGAAGTAAATTTTCTGCTGTCAAATCAGGGATGAGAAAATTAACGAATGTGTATGTGAGGTTAGAAAAGATGTTCTACTTGCTTAAACTGCACCCTCATTTATTCAGCCAAACCTGCTCACTGTTCCTATCTTGGACTTCCATTTATGAGTCTGTATCGTCTAGTGTTGTCAACAACTGTACGATGTTATGTACATTTTATTTTCCTTTACCGAAAGAGGAAGAAGAAACATCTCTTATTTAATTCAACATACCACAGTACATGTGGTACAAGCTCCAGCTTTCAAAGGTAAACTGTCAATGTCTTACTCACTCAAATACATTTTAATTTGAGTGCTCTTCAAAAACCAAGACTAGGTTTATTCGGCTATTGTAGAATCTCTGTACAGGTGTATAGATGTTGTGGACTGACAATAACTGCCTGGTTTAACATGGTGGGAACCAACAAAGTCATTAATTCCCTTAATACATGTAAAGGGAAGTGGTTTAAACCAGCCAGTGACTGACAGCTCATGACAATTCCACTGTAGATTCTGAAACCTTATTCTTCCCATTCTTATGTTAAATTTCTATTTTGTACAGTTATTCTGTGTTCTTTTGACTATTAGTTTTTTTTACTGAAACTAGTCAATTTCTTGTGTGCTGATTCAAATTTAACCATATACTTATCCTTCACTGTCAGTGAACAAGGTTTAAAATAGTGCAAACATTTTTCTTTGTACTGAGGCAAATGTGACTTACCTTTCTTCACATGAGGACACCTTGATGTCTGCCCTATCTCAACACCAACATAAACAGGTGCGTAAAAACTGAAAATGTGAACCTGATTGTGTTGATTTGTGTTAATTATAATTCCAATTACTATAACAATAATTAAGGATGCTAATTGGCTCATTTCAAGTTTGCTTTGCCTGAGTGACAATGGCAGGGTAATGAAAAACTTTGACATTTACTTGTACATTGTTAAAAGTCTCACGTTGAAAATAAACATCCAAGTCCAACAACAATTAATCCTCTGAGACACTTTGACTTCAATGATTTCAGGATTAATGAATTATACCAGTGGTTTAATTAATGAAATGCCAGTTCTGTGTGCTCATATTGACAGTTAAATTTCCTACTTCTTTGGCTTGCAACATCCATTCTCTTAGAATATCTGAAGAGTAATATCTCTGTGAAAGCTACACGTGTTTTTAGAAGTTCACTGCACCTTTTGTTCATTCATTTTCTGAAATAATTTTACAACATTGCAGTCAGAATGCAAGAACAAAAAATGACATTTTTTACATGTAGGTGAAAAAGAACAGTACATGTAAAATTTAACTCGAAGATGAAGTGTTCCCTCTGCTTCTCCTTTTATGTCAGTGTTGCCATTAGTTGTTTTCAAACACCTGAAGCAGAAACATTCTATCAAAGGCAGATTCATGAGTCAGAGTTCTGCCGCATGTTTCCATGACTTCCCTTTGAACAGACATGAGATGTAAGAAAAAGGAATTTTTTAAAAAGTCAATTGCAATCTATCTACCTGCCATCAGCTAAAGCAAATGAGATCCATTGCGCGTCCGCTTCTCTCTCATGTTCCGTCAGTTCAAATGAGGGAATGTTCCAGCAACTGTCTCTGTCCCCCTTCTCCGTCTCCTCGGGTAACAGTCAAACCATGTTTGCCATCTGGCAAACAACCTGTCTGCCTCTAATGATCCAGAAAAATAGTTAGTGGCAAACTCTTTTTGGGCACCCTGTAGTTGTTTGGGTCCTAGCTCTGATACAGAAATAACCCTTGATCTGTAAAAAGAGAAGAGAAAACAAAATATGACAAGTTGTAAATGCTGATAATACTGATAGTCCATGATGCAGCCCCTTGGTAATGGACACCTATAGCATGTCTAAAGGACAAACCACTCCTCTTTGAAAAATTACTCTGATGGAAGGTTACTGTGGGGCATTATGGATAAATCACTACAGATCTCGTTTTGCTATGTGGATATTACATTAAGTAGCTATAATGCCTCTGGCCCAGCAACATTAATTATTTCCACTAACCAACATGCTCTTCTCTTTTTATGTTTACACCATGTGTTTTGAATGTTCTGCAGATTGGCAATGAAGTTCAGCTATTGCACACTACAGACCTTTCCTGTTTCACGCTGACCCATAAAAAAACCCATAATCCACTTTAAAATAGAGTATGTGACGAGTGATGTTATTGACTTCATTGCTGGAAATAAATCCCTGAAGGAGCCAGAAAGCCACGAAGATGCAGCTCTTTATGAGTCATTTCTGACTGTTGCTGTACCAAAATAACATTTTTACTGTTGACTCTTTTCATGCTTTGGTGACACATACAGAGGCTAAACTTTAAAAAATTGGTCCTGTTTTTATATATTGTATTGTGTAAAGACTAACGTTCTCCAGTTGTTTACAGAAGATCAGCTGACCAACTTCAGATGTTTACCAAAAGAAACGCAATGTTCTGATTGCAAAGCTTGCATGGATCACAAAGACTGAACAAATTATAATGGTAAAACTCATGGCATGAATGTTGTTTATTCCAAATACATGCCCTTCAACTCTTAAAGAAAGGGAACATTCAAAATAATTATATCACAATGACCTTGGGAAAAAAGCACTAAATGAATCAAATAAAAATGATGTTTAGTGAGTCCAGGAAATTGTCTGATTTATACACCATAATAATCAATCAGAAACTGAACACATTCAGTAATAATGCTAATAATACCTAGGCTACCATACACATTTTTTTATCTTGGGCATGATCTGTTAGTATGCTATGACAACCTGTAGGTTTTTGATTGCCTCATTCATTTTGTATTCCATTTAAGTTAATGGTCAGCCAGTCTAGCTGCTTGTGCTGTATCTGGAGGCATTGCTACTCTCCCGCCCAGGCCAAACGGGACCAGCAGACATCTGCCCTATTGATGCAACGCCTGAGAAACACAACCAACTTTACAAGAGCAGCGCAAAAGTGCGAGACTAAGCCGATGTTCTCAGCTCTAGTGCAGAAAGATGGTAGCACACTTCCACCGGCCGCGCATAGCCAAAAAAAAAGTTGGTCTCGCGCTGACTTGACACCTCGCACTGGAGCTTCCATCTGCCTGGCCATCTGTTCCCGACACGTTTTCAAAGGGATCCTCTCATGCCGCTTGGTCTATGTGACAAGTTGCTGTGGCTGGAAGTGCATTTTGTTGATCAAATTAATGAAATGGATGAGCATCGTAAGGACACCAGCTTCTGCCTGAATAAGTGTGCCTTCTAAGTCTCCTTCATTAGGGGTTTTCTGTTCATTTCCAGCTAGCTGGCTACTCTGGACCAGTGTTTCAGCATCAGCTTTTACACAACCCCAACTGCTTCTGCAAGAATTTTCTAGAACAATGCTGACACAGAGGTATGTATAAAAGTCAAATACACACACAGGACTATGCAGTGAAATGTTTTGTGGGTTACAGTTACCTTTGTAGTTAGACAAATGCATTTTCAAGCTGCTAATATGCATGTATGGTTATGTCGACAACTGAAGATATGGTCTTTGTTTATTCAGCTCCTGAAAGTTACTGAAAAAGTTGGGTAAGGTACCTAAATAAATGAATAAATACGTGTATACAATGAAGGCACTGACCTTGGTTTTGGTGTTAATCTTATGGTTGTTTGGTATTTAACGAGGCGTGTGAAGTGGCACCAGCACAGGTAATGTTGATTTTGTTGATGAAGGGAGTACACGCATGTTTATGTATTCATTGGAGACACGTGATGGTCAGTATTTTAAACATCACTATTTAGTATTTTTCGGTCAGTTGGGCATATTGAGAAGAAGAGAAGGGGACATGCTCCTGCTCATTTTAACATAGGTGTGAACCTCCCTTTGTACTGGGGTATCAGCATATACTAAATGCTTTTAAAATAATCACGTACTAGAACACATGAGTTTCATGGAAATAATTTTCTAACAATAACTCTAACAGAACTATCTACATGGTCTCTCTAACTATAACTGTTAGTTATACTCATGAAGGTTCAGGAAAAGCCTCATCTTCTATTTTCCAAGGCATCACAATCAGGTCAGCAAAAAGAGCTGTTACATACATGCATAAAACTAATGACCTTCAGTTTTAAGTAGTTAGAAAGTAATGTTTAAGTTTCTGTATCTATGAAAATTCCCCATCTACTTTCTGACTTTATAATTTTTCCAGAAGTTCAGTTTGCAATCATCACATCTTCAGCGAAACGTCTACACGTTCCCTTAGGGATTTGTGATGTTATATAGTGAAGCACATTTTCTCACATCAAAGGCAAGAAAGTGACACACTTTGTTTTAGTCAATTGCAAGCAAAGCTTCAGGCATACAGTCAAAAAGTTTTTTTCATGGTATTTTCACAGAACATCTTGGTATGGCTAGAAGAAGATTGTTAAAAAAAATGCGTTGACAGACTTAACTCCGCATGCTTTATTTATAAGGAAAACAAAAAACGGATGTCAAAAACCAAAGCACGATCGCGTATTTCTGAATGAGTAAATATTTCAGCAACCTGCGACGTGACGCAAAGCTACAAATGATGTCAGTGTTTTCCTTGCAATGTCATTCATTTCAAATATACAATTAAAACTAATGTAATATTACTTGGTAATAAGAGCAACAGTTAGTATGGTGACTAAAGGGCAACAGGTATGGTGATTAAAGTATACAACATTGTAGCCTGAAGGTTAGCAGTTCATCTCTCAGGAGGGGCTTTGGTATTATACCCTTATACAAAGAATGTAATAAACTTTGTTCCACGATAATATATATGTAAATGTAAAAAGCTCTAAGCCACTTTTGATGCAAATGACAGCATTCATGTTTTGCCACAAAACAGCAGAGTAATTTTGTTGAATGTTGTTTTCTGAGGTATATGTTTTTATTGGCCTCGTTAGGTACTAAAGCCACATGAAAATGAATATCACTCATCTATGGAAGCGGCAATACGGAGGCGAGCTCTGGACACATTGTTTACATTGTTAAGCAAACCTACTGACACATGCTGCACTGCAATTATGAGCAGCCAACTCCTGCGATCCTCCCAGACACACAATCATGTGTGGAACAGTGGCTAAGTGGTAACGAGGTAAAGAAGAGACTGTCTCAGAATACACCTGTTGAAGAACTGTGCGATGAGCAAATGGCAGGAACGTGTGTGATGTGGGAAGGGTGGTTTAACCTCTGTGGGAGAAGATGGCAGTAAGAAGCGCTCTGCAGTCTGCACACTCAACAGCCACTTGCATCAGTTGTTGTTGAGTGGGAGAGCGTCACGACTGTACCAGAAGGAGGTGAAAGTGTACGCACGGAAACAGAGCTGTGTGCCAACGTTTTAATGGCATGCTGCTAACAGGACTGTCAGTGTTATCTCAGCACCATTACCTTGCTGTACTGATCATCTGTCGTAGTAGGTGCCCAGGCGCTTTCAGACAGAGCAATGAATATTACTAGTGGCGTTGTTAGGTTCGATCCTTCGGGGCTTCGGCCCCGAATATTTTTTTGCCTTGAAAAGCAGGGGTTTTATAGCAAAGCAACGGACAAGCCCCAGGTATCCTTAACTTAGTCCCAATCACTTCAATAGCTAGAACCTCCTCTGAATATTACCACACCTGGTTGAGCACAGTAACACAGTTTCTCAGATCTAAAGTTTTCATCCTACCAACAGTGATTTTGTTTGTTGTTTTTTTTTCCACAGCTTTGATTCAATGGACTGCATGTGTTTCTGGCAGTGCTAAGGCTGTTTCAGCTGTTTGTGCAGCTGGGGGAGCGATTGAGGACAGGGGCTCGTGGTCTGAAGACTGCTAGTTCAGCTCGCAGAAGGGGCCCTTGAGCAAAGTAACTAAACTAATCCAGTCACACTTCACATATAATAAAATGAATACCTTTGTGAACTGGGTCTCCTGACATCTCAGTGTCTTCCATGACATTGCCAGTGAGTAGTTCATATTAATAACATTTTTGATTTTTGTTTTTGAGATGTGGTGCTTACTCAGAAACATGTTTGTCAGGTGCTAAATGACCTGCTTATGTTGCCAGTTCTTATTGCCGTAAGCCAAGAATTCTTTGGCTGTGCTTACAAACCTAGCAGAAACACAAATTTACAATTCTTGTGTAATTTTAACACTACAAGCCTTTCTCCCCACTACCAAGCATACTGTACATTTTAATTGCCACATATAACCTTTCTGAGCATTTTTGACCAGTTCATGTTTGTGTTGGCCAATAGGTATTATAGTCATTAGGTGGTAAAATTGAAAATCTGCCTCTAAACATCTAATATTTGTTTCAGTTGCTGTTTTACATAAACTGACAAACTGTCAACAAACACAGTATTTTTGGCAGCAAGAACAGCTCCACCCCCTCAAAGGCTCTGGAGTAGCTTCCTTATTCCAAACAGTGTGCAAAGAACATACATACAGGCAGATAAATGAGGCTATAGCACCATACCAAAGGCAGTCTGAAGAGGCTTTTGGGAGCTCTAGGGTCCAAAAGGAAGCCATAATTACAGCATTCTGTCCATCGTTATGGCGTCTCCAGCAAAGGAACCGCACTGTTATTTTTAGGAAGACTTCAGAGATGAATAAATTTAGGTGCAACTGGACGTTTTTACAACTTGCCCCAAGATATTCTAACATTCATTATCAAACGATGCCCTCAGCAAACTGATTTTGATGGATTTTGACACATGGCCAAATTTCCCTTTTAGCCTTGGACTCATTGAACATGTAATTAGGTAACAGATTCATGCATGTGTTCACTTACTGTGTAGCCAGAATATATTTACATAATATTCACATTTAGCACATTATGGTGGTTGATTTCCAGGCCTCAGGAGCTCCTCAGGTAGTGCTCTGCTCGTAATATCTGTATTAAATTTCAGTTCAGTTCAAAGCCCAATTAAGAGCCATGAAATTGACAGTGACTTCTGATATGTTTTAAATTTAACACACAAAGACCATTACAAAAGAAAACACATGTAAAATCAGATTTAGTAATGAACTGTAGTTGTCTAGGGTCAAACCTTTATCAATCTGATACACCTTGACAGAATTACCCCAAATATATTTCTGTCCTGCTTCCTTTACTGCCAGGGCCAATATGTGTCAAATTAGATTTAAACCCATCCTGAAATATGCAGAAGGGGCTAATTATACTCTTAAAGACTGCTCATTCATCCAAACACCCGGTCAGTGTCAAACACCCACAAAGGACTTGTTCTGCCAAAAGTAAGCCCCGTTCAGGCCCTTGGAGTTAAGCCATCACGACTTTTAACAATATTATTACCTTAGACAGAAAGCGTTTTAATGTGGTGTTTCAATCCACCCTGAAACATAAGACAATGCAATGACTTGAATTAAGTCTTTATCTGTTGAGTTACTTTTGCGTGTTATATTGCTAACAGATCCAAAAGTGAATGGGTATTTCTGTGTGTTTTCAGCTGCAGTGTATTTAAAGAGAAACGATGTGTGTCTTTAAACAAGCTTCCATTACAGCACACCTGAGAATCCCTTTCCTTGTATGTTTTAAAGAGTAGATTCTCTGTGTTCTGATTAACATCGCTTTTTGTCTTTATCCACCTCTTTCAATGCTTAACAAAACACTTCCCCAAAGTGTTGACAAAGCCACAGAAGTTCCCATGACTCAGTTATAATGTCATTCCATACCTTTACTTATACATATCATTAGTTCCATAAAAGGGGGAAAGCTCATTTTGCACAAGCCCAGAAAACAGCAAAATGACTCTAACTAGGGGTGCTTTCTGTGAAATCTTTTTCGTCCCCATTAGAAAATAGGCATGCTGTGAAATGTGAAACAGGCTGATTCATCTAAAAGACATCAAAAGCCTTATACATACAAACAAGGGAGGGGTGTAAAAAAGTGTGTGCCTAAAATAGACAAGAAAAGAAGAAACCCATGAATAAACAGAGATTATAGCAGGATAAGTAATGTGTATTATTTGGAACTAATTTTGAAAAAGTGCATTTATTATTCCTCCAAATTTTCCAATGAACTCATGTATGTCCCCTTTATTCTAATTATATACATTGAGATGAACATCAATTGTTTCCAATCCCATGGCCATGTTTTGGTTTCCCAAATGTTCTGACACAGGGCTGCTATGCTTGTGGGTGGTACAGGCCTCAGTAATTCCACAGGGATGGTGTCAACACCTGTGGCCTTATTATTTGTGAGTTGACTTATCACCATTTGATTTCTTCTTTTACTTCTCTTTCCTCATCATCTTGAGAAGCATGGGCCTTTTTGTTACTGGTGTACAGTTGTTCTGCATATTCTTACTATCTGTTCTTGACACCTTGCTAGTTTGATAGCCTTTTCCTTGCTTGTTTTTCATAATGCCTTTTTTCAACAGTTAACGGTGTATGAATCCTTTTGACCTGTACAAATGCATTGCTACCACAGCCCTTCATCCAGTCCTCTTCTACATGCTTGCATTCTTGGTCCCAGTAAACTTCCTTATCTTTCCTTGCTGCCCTTTTGGAATCCAAACTTGATGTACTTCCTTCTGTTCATGTACCTGCTGCTTTAGCTGCTTTTCTTCTCTGGACTATTTTAAAGGTTTCATACAAAACTGCTTGCATCTTCTTTCTGGTTTCTTGAAAAGTATGTGTTTGACTGCTGTTTCAATGACTGTAAATTGAATTTCCTGCCCCAGTTCATAAGCATTTTCTCAGCAATGTCCAGCGGTTTGAACCTATGTTTCACATCAGCTGCATATCTGGGAGGAATTTTTTTAATGTCAAAGTTCCTTGGTTGTGCTGTATTTTTGATGTTACAGCATTTGACTCTAATCTTTGCCACCAACAATGCATGATCAGAACTGCAGTCAGTACCTGGATATGTCTTGACATGAAGAACTGAACTGGGCCATCTACGAATGCATAAGACATAGTTGATTATGGTGCAGTCCATTTGGTGAGGTCCAAGTGTATAATCAATGTCTGTGTTATTGAAACCAGGTACTCGTATCTCAAAGCCAATTTTTGTAGCAAAATTGTGCCAAGCGATTGTCTGCATCATTCCTCTCCCATCCAAAACTGCCAGTGGTGCCTGTTTCTGTTTGGGTACTGACTTTTGCACTGAAATTCCCCAATATGTAGATGATGTCTTTTTTGGGTACTTGTTTCAAAGTTTCTTGGACACTAGCATAGAAAAACTCTATTTCAAGTTTTGCCACTCCGTTCCTTTTTATGGTGTTGTGTCCTGAGTAATACATAGTGAATTCCTCACACTGGAAATAGCCATTGTCTGTCCAGTGGCGCTCACTGACACCTTGCCATCTTGATGACTCGCTGCAGGTCCTTGCTCTTTCCCGGTAGCTTGTTGGATACCCTTTGGCTTGTGGTCCTACCATTGGGCACTATGTTTGATGCATTTCAGAGCCTTCCCATAAAAATTTGGCAAGCTTTCTACAGGGTAGGTCACCAGGTCTTTCCCCAACCCTCCATATTTGCTTGGGCTTGGAATCGGCAGGCTAAATGGGACACATGGTGACTGATATAGACAGGGAGTTCAGGGACAGGGAGTTCAGGTGCAGCAGCAACTAACATTCAGGTGAAAGTGATCATGACCTGGAGGGATGTTGTTGTAGATTGGTGGAGGTGCTGTTAGAATGGACAGGTGTAACCATTTTGCCTGTGTGTGAACCTTTATCCTGATATAGTGCAGAGCATTAAGACAAGGGAGTCACTCTCAAGTAAAACATTTTATTTAAATGATTACTTCTTTTATTTAATTTGCCGGACAAAACACTTTCTTACCTGGGCACGATCTTTTAACTGTTCAATATCACACATATAAAAACATTTTTAAACAGCTGAAATTTTAACTTGCTGTCATCATACTGTAAAGCAATTATACACAATGTATGAAATGACAGAAAATGCCCCAGGTACTATATTTTGTCTAAAGTTGTGTAACATTAAACACGGTTAAGCTGAAATAATTGTCTCGCATTTCACGTTTACTTGCAAATGTACTTCAAATTTTAACAAATTAATGGAACACTATCTAGTATTTATAACCATTAGAAAAATTATAGCATTTTACTAACCCAGCTGCACAGGTTAATTAGCATGTAATCACAAGGGAGGCTAAACTAATGAAATAAATTTCTAAGTATCTTTAGCATTGCACTTGTGCAAAGGAACTGTAGCCTTTTAAAAGAATGCAGTTGTTAGTTGCTACATACAGTCTGAAAAAAGCATGTCCTCAATGATATGTGTAACAACTACAGCAGCTGTAACTTTCATGGGCTGTAGCAGGGATGGGCAATCATGGTCCTGGGGGGTTGCAGCAGGTGCAAGTCTTTGCTTCAGCCAATTTCTGCTTTTAATTGAACCTTAATATCAATTTAACATTATTGACATTTTTATATATCATTACTGGGTCAATCCAGAAATTCTCACCAAGGTTTATTTGTTTTTATTAAGAATTTAAAAAACACGACATAGACCTACTGATATTGCTACCTAACGATTCACAGTTACAATATATTTTAATCCATTTCTTGTGAATAATGAAGTCGCTGCTCCTGAGTAAGCATTCTTTGTCATTGGCTCCTTTTACCTTTCTTTTGTGTAACTTATTTTCTCCATAAATTAACACAAACACAGACAGACACGAATGGTCAAGAAGAATGAGGACACGTAATGATGTAACGGATATCTAAGAAGTATTGAAATTAAATTGAATGAATTGGCTGAAACAAAAACACGCAGCCACTGTGGTGCTCCAGGACCATGACTCTGCATTTCTGGGCTATAGCCTTGCTTGGGCTTACTTTGTGATAAATCTCATAGTGTTTATAGGACGATGTTTGCTGATTGGGAACTGGGCATGAAACTATGATCTACAATCCCAAAATGGTGAACTGAAATGGTGAAGTAGTCAGGTTTTTCATCAGGACAGCTGTAAAACATATGGTCCTTTTTCTAATCAACCAACATGGATTTGGTAAAGTAAACCTGCTGCCATTACCTGCCACATATTGGTGAATAAATATCATCTGAAGGAAAAATATGGCATCTGGCAAGCCAGTGGGAAGTGTTGTCTCCTCATATTTCCTGGGACATGGGTTTGAGCAAGTGAGTGACCTGCACTACACTCCAGCCCACATTATCCTGTATTTGGCAGTCATCCAGCCTATGGTACACCTTGCTCCACATCTCTCATAACACTGAATTGCACATGCTGTCTGCCAAAATTAAAAATTAATTCAGATAACAAAATAACTGGTCAATTTTAATGTAATTTTTTATGATTGCATAACTGTTGCAGAAGCAGGCTAAGCATATGCAGACATTAAATCTTTGCCAGTAATTTCTAAGATTTCTGTGTTCATGAGGACAAAGAAGGTGGCCTTGAATAAATGTAGAAGAAAAAGACTGAGGAAGAGAGTCTGTATAAGCTCATGACCTGATGCACACTTGCAGGAATGTTCTAGAGTCTTCACAAAATACAACATGGGCACGTTTACATGCATAAATCAAGTGTGAAGACTGGATCAGACCGTTAACAGAGTTAACAGAACATTAAATCATACAAGTAATTTGTTTTGTTTGTGTTGTTATGATATTGGTGCTGCTGTATGGTATTTCCTTTAAATTGAATATTTATTTAAATCTTTATCACCCATCAGTAATTGTTTCATTCCTTAGTGCCCTCCTCAACCTTTTTCAGTAAATGAAATTGTGATTTCAAAAAGGAAAAATGACAGCTTTGCTACGTGTGAAGTGCTTTGCTTACCGAGAGGATAAAACACAAACAAGTGTGTTGAAGAGCGGCAATATATTTACACCTCACCTCACCTCCAGCCACAGCACATCCCAAAAGTGTTCAGCACAAGGACCGCCCGAGTTAATGAAAGTACGTGACAGCTGTGTTTTATAGCACATTACCATGTTCGCTGTATGGTCCACTCCCAGACTATTGATGCAGCACAGCAAGGTGGAAAACAAACATCAACAGGTACAAACACCACCAATTTTAGGAAGAGGCCCAAGTGCATTTAATTGACCAATCAAAGCATACATGTAGGTAAGCAATGCAATGAGTTAATTAATCTTATTTAGCTTGAAAATTTTAAAATCCTAAAAGGTGCAAAAATTCAGTATATCAGTTTTACTTTATATAACTTACATTCAGAGATGAGCCAGCTCTTTGAAGGCACTCATATAATCTGTCGTATAAAAGATGTAATAATTTGAATGACAATCAATACGTTTTTTAATTTTTGCAGGGAAGAAGCTTTGGGAAAAACAGTATAATTTGTTATTGAAAGATAAGATATTCATTAAATAAAAATCAGTATCAGTGCTAGCAAATTTGTTGTTGTTGTTTTTTTTTTAATAACATAATTTTGCTGAACTAGTAAAAATCAGTACATGTACCCAAAATTTCTTATTAATTACTATTCTTATTATTGTCCCCTACATCCACTAGATGTCGTCATTTATTTCCCGCTTTTCCCTCGTGTTCATTGTGTCAACTGAATCAGTGTTATCTACTGTTCATCGTTTCCCGTTGGTGTATTTATGTACTTACCTCTTGCACCAGCCCCCACTGGTTATTGTGAAATTCATTGTGGTTACTGGTGGTGTCTAGTATTGGATTATGTGTAGGTATTCTTTGTTAGGCCTATGCCTTGTTTATGGCCTTTGTATTTTGTTTCTGTCTTGAATAAATCTCCCTCTTTGCACTTGAACCTTGCTTCAGATGTGCAATTTGTGACAGTACCTAAGATAATTGAGGGTTTTGAGTCTTCAACATCACACCCCCTCACACAAGTGACTCAGACAGGATTTATCAGGCCCTGTCTTGTATCCCAGCAGCATTGGCCCATGAATCACCCCTCTTTATCCAAACAACCTCCATAGAAGACTTAATGGCTTTCCTTTTCAATACCCCAGTTATGCCAGGTTGACTGTAGACCTTGCACATAAAACGGTCGGCAAAACCTCTGCACCCTACTTCTAATGGCTTACGCTGAGCCTTCCAGCCTCTCCTCCAGCAGTGGTCCAACAGCTCCTGGTACTTGGATTGCTTTTGTTCATTTGCCTCCTCCATGCGAATCTCCCGGGGAGCTGTTAGCTCTAAAAGGATCATGTGTCTCAAAGAAAGTGATGTTAGCACCACATCTGATCTCAATGAAATTGATATCATATGGTTGGGAAACGTCAACTGCCTCCCCAAGTCAACTCTTAGATCCCAGTCTGATGCTGTTGCAAGTAGCCCTACTGTTGTTCTGGATTGTAGCTGTGGCCACTCTCCAGCCCTGATGAAACAAATGTTTGTCTGGCTATGGACATGCTTGATGCTGGTTAAGGCTTTGGAAATGGTCTCAGCAACTGCCTTTAGCACCTGGTCATGTGTCCAACAATAGCTACTCCACCTAGGACATAGAGGACATGACAAGACATCACTCTTGCCTCAGACATGGAGATTTGCTGGATTTGGGAGGAGATTATACAGAACAGGAACTTGATCTGCTGTGGTTCTGCCTTCCAAATGTCAGCCCAGGATATCGTCCTCTGCAATGCACCCTCCCACAGTGTCCATACTCCTTGTTGATGCATATCTACCATATGCCTGGCTCATACCCCTTCAACACCTGTGCACAACTCCTCCCGGATTAGAATTAATCTGTCCTTGTCAAAGTGAGGTTGTGGGACAGTTCTTAAACTGCCCTGTCCTACTGCCACTATCCCCACCAAAGCCCTCTCAGCCAGGACTCAGCAGCTTCCAGACTCTCCTTGGCTTTCCACTTTTGACCTGTCTGGACCAAGATGCTGCTGATGCTGCTATATGATCCCTAAACCCTAACCACCTCATTGGGGCCGCTGAGAGGGAACTGAAGTTAGGTACTCGTCCCACAACATCCGAGGATGTATATTTGAACTGAACTGCTGTTTTTGTTTTGTCTGTTATTGCGTTTCAATAAAGTTAAATCTCTTGCAGTTAAGAATTTTCTATACCTTTTAAAATTTTATATATAAACAAATAATGTAGTTTTGTCATAACAAAGTACAAGATTTATGATGTGGGTTCAATATAACACTTCATATGAAAAGCACAAGGTTGAACATGTGGTAGGAAAGGCAACATAACACACATTTTATTGCTAATCCTATGCACCTAGATTAAAAGAATTTTAGATGTAATAATGCATAAAGTGTAAAACTGTAAGGTACTATGTAATAAAAGTGCCTGAGAAACATTGTTAAATAACTGAATAGAGTGAATGAAAACAACCTCAATGACAACTAACAATGTTTGTGGGAGCCAAGTGATACCCCCCCTCCCTTTAACAGTCGTTCAACAGCCGCAGGAAACCCTGCAGATGGGGGCACGACACGTGCCCCCCCCATTTAAAAATCTACCTTTTGTCTGTCTGAAAGCAACAGGTGTTATTGTGAAATGTAATTTTGTTTTAAATGCATTAAATTTTTGCTTGTGTGAATTACATGCAGAAAAGCTTTGCCAAGATTGGCATGCCTGAGGCTGATGAGTCTGGTTATGGTAGGGTCAAAAAGGAGAAAGTGAAACAGCAGAAGACGTGTTAGTGCAGCACTCTGACTATAACAGTAGTATTCATAATTAGCTCAAATAATCTGTAATACTGGGAACTCTCATGTGTTCCTACAAAGCACATTGATCACCATAACCCTATACCTTACTCTGTTCTTATTTCATTATAGAAAAGCAAATAAACCCTGTCCTAATTCAGCAGTCTGTGAGCATCCCTCACTGGAGGCCAAAATGGAAGAAACTTGTAAAGCTCTTCATGCTTTTGTTTAGATTTGATTTTAATCACAAAAACTTTTGTGTCATTTAACTTTACTTGGTAACATTGTGATTGCGTTGATAATAAACAAAGACCTGTTTAAAACAAGCTGTAAAGTTTCACAAAAGAACAATCCTTTTTTTCCTATGTACAATATGTTCACAATATTAAACACAAGTTATTATAATTTAAAGAACTTTATTAACCCCAAAGGGAAATTACTTGGTTCTCTGCATTTAACCCATCCCCTTGTGGTGCAGCGGGCAGCCTTTTTGCAACACCTGGGGAGCTAGTGTTGAATGTCTTGCTCCAGGACACACCTGGTGGATGGGGTGAGATTCAAACCAGGAGGCTTCTGCAACCCTGCCTGATGTCCTTCCCAGTGAGGCACTGGCCACCTCAATACATAATGATACGACAGCACAAACCATGACAATTGTTCATCTCATTTAGGTGAACGGTAAGTGATGAGACACGAATGGCTGAAAGGATACCCTAAACTGCTTTCACTAAATTTCTCGATTCTCATGAAAATTAGTATGCTTTATGATAGCTTCAGCTTAATTTACTTTCTGAAACCTGAAATTGAAGCCTTCATGAGCCAAGCATGTTTGATTTCTCTGCACTGTCCTATATTAGCAGCTGCAATAATTTACTTCCACCCACATAAATGACAGCTGTGGATTTGTAAGCCTGGCTAGATGGTATCTTTTTGCTCATTAATGCAGCTAATTACATCTCCAATTCATCTGAAAGGAGCTGCAAGCCAGTGGTCACTTTTACTCAATGCCAGCGACCAATAAGAGAAGCAAAAGAATACAAATGACTCCATTCCAGATCTCTTCTTTAGCACTGCATATTAATTTAATAAAAATATTAAGTAGGCTAACACTGCATACGCCCACATCTCCTTATATTGTTGAATTTGTGGATGCTGTAAGCCACACGTTGACTTTTTCTCATTGATCTTGTCAACAAAATACAAAAACATTAGTGTAATTTTACGTAATTAGTGTAATTTTATCATAATACAACTGTATGAAATCTGCCGGCATTTGCTCATAACGCACACATCAGGTAAAACAAATTAGCAAAAACAACAGTGAATTGCCACTATCTATTATATTCCAAATTAGCGGTGGCATTGTTTATAATAAAAAAAATCATATATTTGTGGCCAACAGTTATTTCTGTTTACTGAGAGCAAAAGCATTGGTAAGTTTCCAATAATAATTAAGTAAACTGGTGGAAAACAAGCCTTGTTATATCTACCCAGCCCACTAGATGCTGACATGAAAGAGTACACAGGAGATGAAAGAGGAATGGTGGGGGGGGGGGTCTGTTTTACACACTCTGGAGGGACTTGGCCAGCTTAATGGACTGCAGAGAGAGCTCGCTCTCTCTCCAGGAGTTTGAAGGCTCGTTCCCTGCCTGAGTTTGCAGATAGCTTGCAGCCTTCAGCCTCACTAAAAGCATACAATTCACAGAGCAAATTAAAAGGCATCATGAAAGACTAAATGGTTCTTTCCTGCCAGATAACATTTGTTACCCAGGGTCAGTTATCTACTCATCCTTATTCATAAGTAAATCAGCAACACAAAGCAGCTGGGCGCTTGTGGGAAAGGCGCTTTGAGAAAAATGCTAATTGGCAACAAGGGTCACACATTGTGGGGTAGCAGTGGAAAGCAGATTTTTGACATGACTTTGCATATCCAAATCATCTCCGAGTTTTTTTTTTTCTCTTCAAGTCACGAGCACAACAGCAAGGCTGTTTTCATAACTTCAATTATATATTAAAAATTGCAACTGCAGAGGATTCGTTTAACTTCCAATAATCAATAGGCTACATTTCTACACCAATCCATGAACGTCAGTGGAGGACAGATATTAAGTGTAATGATTTCTATTGTCAGGAACTTTATAAGTGTTACAGTGGTTAAGGGAAGAAAAGGAAACTGTAAAGCAATTAGGGTTACAGTAATTTTGTTTGTGCTAATAATTTTAATGATGGCCAGAACTACAAAAGAAGCTACACAATGTTGTTGAAACAGTGCCAGACTTACAGGGCCTTAAGACTATACAGACTCTCTCCACACAACTCCAACTCAAGAGGACTAGCCCACTGAAGTGGGGACCTGAGTCCCCTACTCAGGGAACTAGCCTACATGAAACTCTGCTCCAGTCTCTGAGTGATACTGCTACAGTGGATTAAGTCACCTCCACTACATTGTCACAGATCTGCTACAACACAAAGCAGCCTAGTGGCTCAATGGGTAGAACATCATGGTAGGATGCAGAAGTCTCCCAGTTTGAATCCCAGCCCAGCTGCCAGGTATGTCCTTGAGCAAGATGCTCCCTGGATGCTGCATGTGGCTGCCCACTGCTCTCCCAGGGGGGTTGGTTAAATGCAGAGAACAAATTTTGTTGTAACATGTACACATACACAATGACAATTTAAAAAAGAGCAGTCTGATAGTTCATATGTTCTTGTTACTCTTCTGAATGGTTTTTAATGCAATTTTGTCTTAATACCAGACGTGCGACTCATACTCTTTTGTGGTGTTGTTAATACTTTCACTAATAGTATATCCAATAAGATTTAGTGATGTCTGTACATTATTTTACCATATATATCAGGCGTTATACAGTTTTTCAACCAAAGGGCTTATTTTTGAAGTCTAGGAGTGCACTTTCCATATGATGGATTTTTCAAAGTTGTTTTCAGACTGGGTTTGCAGGAGAAAGCATTAACTCAATGACAATGCAAACTCAGTGCTTCATTACTTTAAGAAATACACACAATTTAAAGTTTTGAATATTTAAATTTACTTTAAATGTTCTAGGAAACATAATCCTACTTTGTCTGCTTTTAGCACAACTTTACCTTGTTAATTACTGGAGGCATTATACTGAACAATCTATCATTAACTAGTAAAATGTTAAACATATAATAATTAAATTTTATTAATTTAATAATTATTATTATTATTTAATAATTAAATAATTAAATGCAAATTAAATCAACATTTATCACTTTAAGTGTGTTTGTGGGCTTCTGTTCAGTCTTTCGTAGAAGTTGTATGTCATGTCTCATGTCCCCTAGATGTCGCCCTTTTGGTTCCATGTTAATGTCATTGTAATTGGATAATTAATTGTTTAAATGTCTGTACTTCACCTGTCCTCACTCTTTCTCAATATGTATTTAAGCCCTTCACTGTGTTCACTTCCCTGCCAGTTGCTGTAATAATGTATTCATGCTACGTTGTTAAGGCTCAAAGTTTCTGCTACCTTTTTTGTGTATCGTGCCTTCGCGTTTTTGTAATAAATCCCTTCCCACACGTAGACTCAGCTCGCCTTCGTCCGTGGTGTACGGCATTCGTTACATTGTAACGCTTAGTAAAAGTAAAAAACCAGGTGATCAGTCCAAAGGGGATATGACACACAAAGGTGCACATGGGGGAATCAGGACTTACAGGCATGACAAGGCTTGGGTATATCTGGAAATACTGAACTAGAAATCATACTGGATACACAAGACCAGAGCAGCGACCATTAACTAGGAACTTTTACAAGTATGCCACAAGACCCCAATAAAAACACAAAGGAAATCCATCCCAGGTGCAAACACTCACAGAGACAAACAAGGGTGTGAGGAATTCACATAGACAATGAAGCTAGATGAAGACAAGGGGAGAACTAGATGAGGTAAACGCAATTAGAGAAGGACTAAGAAATCAAGGAAAAAAGCAAAAAAAAAAAAAAACTGAAAGCCAGACAAGGTGAACAGTGGGCAGCATCACAGAATTGCTACATTATTTCATTTCATGCATTAAAATGCTTTTTGCCCAGTACTGCTTACTTTAGCTGCACTGACTGTAGGGTCTGCCGCTTTCAAAGTGGAGGATAATGAGCACTATAAGATAGCCAGGTATGAGCTAAGGAAAGCTACTAAGCCAAAAACAGCACTGGGACAAACTTGAACAGCATTGGAATGATGGTGACTTGAGGTGCTTTTGGCAGGGTCTGTTAGCCATATTAGGATACAGAACTATGTGAGATGGTCTTTCCAACAGCACCATTGCTTTCCCGGAAGAGCTGACCTCTTTTTATGCCTGGTTTGAACATGTTGAGGAATCACTAGTGCAGGAGCAAATTCTCACTCTGCTTACACCCAACGGGACATTATGCCAGGTGACAGAGAGTGACGTGCATAGAGCTTTCAAATATATAAAGGCAAGCAAAGCTGATGGCCCAGGCGACACTACATCTCAGGTCCTTATGTACTGCTGCAGTCAGCTCTCTGTTTTTACTCACACTATTAATATGTCTTTGTCTCTCTATGTGGTTCCTACATGTTTTAAGAAATCTGTAATCATGCCTGTGCCTAAAAAAATCACATGCGTATTGCCTGAATGATTTTAGACCTGTAGCTTGTGATTATGAAGTGCTTGAGCAACTGGCCAGGGCATACAATAATATGGCTGCCAATTTTGATCTATTACAGTTTGCATATTGGTCAAACAGATCTCTGGATGATGCTGTAGGACTGGCTCTACACACTGTGTTAAAACACCTAGAGGAAACAAACACACATCAGAATGTAGATTACAGCAGTGCTTTTAATATTATTATACCATCTACTCTTGTAACAGACCTTGGCCTCTGCCACTCTATCTGCAGGTGGTTACATGATTTTCTGACAAGTCGACCCCAGGCAGTAAGAGTTGGAAACAGATACTCATCTATCACAGTCCAGAATACTGGTGCTCTACAAGGTTGTTGTCTCAGCCCCTTACTGTATGGTCTCTACATATATGATTGTGTGGCAAAACACCATGTTAACAGCATTAAAAGACAACAGACAACACTGCAGTCATAGGGCTCATTGCTAATGACAATGAAATGGCATACAGGGATGAAGTGAAGAACCTGTCCATATGGTGTCACTACAATAACCTGTCCCTCAATGGGGGGAAAACAAAAGAAATCATAACTGACTTCAGAAGAATTAAAACAAATCACCTTTTGACACAACAGTTTCAAGTTTTTTGGACATCCATGTTGTTGACTCCCTGCAGGCGGACCAGAAGACAATTTATGTTTTTATTCCAATTGTCTTCTGCAGGACAAATAAATTACACAGGACCCTACTTTGTGTCATTTCATTTGTGCTCCAAATCGGACCCGTTACACCAGTACATAGCCTTTTCTCTTATCTCCCTCCAGGAATGCACCTATACAGCATCAAAGCCAAGACCTCTCATTACACAGACAGTTTTTATTCTCAGGCGGTCAGACTACTGAACTGTAGCACAAAATAATTTTGGATGCCATACATCGTTTTAATTGTTTAATGTTTTTGATATTATGTTTTTATGGTTTTACGTTTATTTAGTATTTCTTGTTTTGATTAATGGCGAAGAGAGAACCAGGGCACAATGTATTTCATTGCACTTTATTGTGCTGTAAAAGGCAAATACCGTTAAACTTGAACATGGGATAAAATGTGTTGCTTTCAGAGTCTGGGTTGCAAAAAGGAAGCTTTTAGAGCTATTTTTATCAATGAAATCTGATGGTAATTTAAGTGGTTTGTCATGTCACCACTAAGACTCCTCAGGGAGAAAACACTTGACATAACTTTGAAAGGATAATTATGTTGCTATTACTTCCATTAGGTACCACAACCCAACCACTAGGGCTGCACAAGCCAGTGCACTTAGTCCTAGTCCCAAACCCTGAGAAAATGGGGAGGGTTGCATCAGGAAGGGCATCTGGTGTAAAAGATGTGCCAAATGAAATATATGCATCACAAACGGGATTTCCACTATGGATCAGTCAAGACCCAGGTTACCAGTGACTGCTACCAGTACGCACAGGATACTGGTGGAATCTATATCACTGCTGGCTAAAGGAGGAGAAGGAGAGGGGGAAGGCATGTCCAGAGACAGTGGGAAAGGAGGAAGGGTAAGAGCGTGGAGGTGAGAGTCAGAGCTTCCATGTTGGTACTATGACTGCTATAGTGAGAGAGCTGGCTGATATGATTGAGAGGAGAAAGGTAGCCATACTGTGTATACAAGAGATCAGATGGAAGAAGAATAAGGCAAGGAGCATTGGAGGTGGGTTCAAACTCTTCTACCATGATGTAGATGGGAAGAAAAACAATGTAGGGGTAATCCTGAAGGAAGAGCGCATTAATAGTGTATTGGAGGGAAAGAGTGCCTGATTTAGTGATGAGTGTTAAGATTAAAACGGAAGGGATGGGGTAACTAGACAACATTGGATGGTGGTCTGTAGGATGACTTTAGAGGTAAAGAAGAGGGAGAGAGTAAAGACTGAACCAAAGATCAGATGGTAGAAGCTGAAGGAGAAATACTGTTGTGTGAAATTCAGAAGGGAGGGGAAACAGGAATTGAATGACAGACTGGTTTGTGGTGGAGGTGGATTGGATCAAGGATCATCTCTTAGCTCTGTCTTGTTTGCAGTGGTGACAGAGATGTTGATGGACAAGGTCAAACAGGAGTTGCTGTGGACTATGATATTCGCAGATGACATTGTGACCTGTAGTGAGAGTAGGGAGCAGGTTGAGACAAGCTTGGAGAGGTGGAGGTACACACTGAGAGAAAGGAAATGACAGTCAGCAGGAGCAAGATGGAAGACATGTGAATAAACAGGAGGGAGGGCAGCAGAAAAATAAAGTTGCAAGGAGTAGAGGTGGTGAATATGGATAAGTTTATATACTTGAGGAGAACTGTCCAAAGTAATGGAGAGTGTGGTAGATAAGTGAAGAAGAAAGAGTAGGCAGGGTGAGGTGAGTGGACATGGATGGCAGGAGTGATGTGTGATAAAAGAATATCTGCAAGAGTGAAAGAGAACGTTTACAAGAGGGCGGTGAGACTAACTATATTGTGTGGTTTGGAGTCAGTGGGGCTGAAAAAATGACAGGAGGCAAAACCTGAGGTGATAGAGATGAAGATGCTGAAATTCAAGTTAGGAGTGATGAGGACGGACAGGATTACAACGGAGTATTTCACAGGGACAGCACAGGTCCACAGGGCCCATTAGATACGAGTGAACATTTTACAGTAAAAACACAATGAAAGCAATACATGTAATTAAATAAAAATACTGATATAAACTTGTAAAATGAAGCATGCCTCAGAAATGACTGAGTCAGGTTTTAACAGTTTGCCTAATTTACACTGCATGTGTGTAAGCAGTTAAAAAATAATAATAAGCAGTTAAAAAATAATAATAATGGATGACATGCCAGCCTTTTCACAATTCTGAACAGGAGTCAATCGTGGAGGCACACTTGCAGCAAACACTACAATTATTGTAAACTATTGCAAGAATAAAAAAAAAAAACATGAAGGCCTGCTGGGCACAAGCACAGAAATCACACAAAACAAAAACCCCCAACCAACCAACCAAACCAAAAACCCCCCCCCCCCCCCCCCCCCCCCCCCCCCCCCCCCCCCCCCCCCCCGCCCGGGGCCCCCCCCCGCGGGGGGGCGGATAGAAGGACAGCTAGCAAATACATTGAGGCTTGGACAGAAACCAATATCCGCAACTCAATAACAAGCACTGATTAAACTAAGCTGGTCGAATGTACGCTGCCGCAAATGAGTCCGTCCAATTGGCCACAGCTGCGCCTTGTTTATTTGGTTGGCTCTAGGAGCGAGGTGAAAAGCAGAGCACGTGACAAAAAAATGAAAATGATGTGCGTGAGTAGCCACGTGTTACATCTGCTGGGATGGATTTAAGGTGGAGACCTTTAAAAGGTTAAAAAGGAACTTTTAATTACCAAGAATGTCTTTCTAGCATGGAAAGTGTTCATTGACGCAAATTATTTCCCCCCATTTGTCGTACGTAGTTTATATTTGGCAAGCAGATGTGGACATTTGCAGAGAACATACCTGGACCAGTTATGTAGTAACAACGTTTTTCCAATTAAGCTATATGGCTTTTAGCCACACAACAAGGAAATTAAGGTAAAAGGTTATATAAATATCAGTAATATGACTGCTTTGAATAAAGTAGATGTTATTTACAAAATTCTTGCTTAAAGCATGCAACTTGTAAACTGTAGTCAGTGTACGCAATCATTGTAACAATCGAACAATACAATCAATGCAAACACAAATTAGCATGAATAAGACAGCGAATTAGCTAATTGGTGCTGTATTGCCAGCCACATGCAAACACAGTTTATTTGGTGCTGCAGCTGCGAGTGTTCTTGAAACAGTCCTCCGTTTGACTCAGAGTATTTTGCTATTATTTTAGTGTTTCGATGTTCATTTCGTCATGGGGGTGGAAGTAAATAAGTGGGTGTGGATGAAAAGGCGACACCACAGGGCGGTATATAATGTTCATAATTGCAAAACTCTGGCCAGACCGTAACGGTTGATGGACAAATTCCTGAACTGTTATTATCTAGGGCGTCTTTTATAAACTTAGATTAGTCACACGGGAAGTATAAATAAACCGATAGTGCAACTCAAACTAAACTATGCACGTTGCCGTTAAACGGCAACTTTTCCTGTCTTTATAATTGTAAGAACAGATCTAAAATTAAACCTAAAACTGGCAATTCACTCTTCAAAATACTTGCGCTCCTAGAACACGCTTTAATAAGGAAATTAATTTTATACTGCAATAGTAATTATCACTATATAGTGTCTGTTATCAGGACTTATTCAGACCAGAATATACAGAAAATTAAAGCGGCACAGTCTCCACGAATGTAATCACAGGCATACAAAAATAACTTGTGAACAGACAGCGAAGCTGCTGCCTTGCATGAGAATTCAAAACAGACGCACCGCAAACGCCTGTCATTGTCTGTGAGTAACTGGCTCTTTCCTTTGGCTGAAAATCTTCACGATTCATTCTGTTTTCAAACACAATCCACTATTCTCTCGTGTTTCCTGTACGTTTCCTGGAAGATGAGGATGCCTTGTTAGTGCATCCAGCCCATTTTTGAAGGTGTTGATGCGGAGGTGTTGAGCACATGCCAAGTCTGATCAGAGGGAGCTCCATCCCACGCGTTGATCTACATTCTTCCTTGTCGCTTTTTGATCTGCAGTTACTCTCTGCTCTTTGTCCTGCTCACTGATATTTGGGAATGTTTAAGGTTTTATAAAATGTACTTGTTTGCTGGTTTGCTCTTTGCACTTCATTTGTGTTACGAGGTATGGACAAAGCAAAACGAGCAAAGAAGCAACTCCATGGAAGGTCTGGTACTCCTTGATGTATGAAAAGTGCCTGGGTTGGCTTTTCTGATGTCAAACCAAAGACAGCTTTATGTTCACCTCATCCATCAGATACAGGATGTTCTAGGTGTGAGTAGGGGCTGTGATCCCTCAAATGTGGTAAGGTCTTGGAGTGGTACATATAAGGAGTCATATGCCAACAGTGTGTCTCTGCTTTTAAGGCCTTTATAAAAGAGCTTTCTGGGTATGAATGAAAACATGCCATGGTTTCGTCACATGCCTTGAACGATCACCTTAGTGTAGACAGACAAGAATATGCCAGGATGTAGATGTTATTGATTTTCTTAGCAGAGTGTTTTAGCTGTATTGTATAATATTGCATTATTATTTTTGAAACAAGTTGGCCTGCTGACATTTCAGTAGTACAGTATGCTGTGGGATAATTGTCTGACAGCACACTTAAGACCCCAGAGTAAGTCCCTCTCTTTGGGGGGGGGGGGGTGTCAGTCCTTCACTTATTGGTATCTTTGTTCCTTGTGCTGCCTCTTGAGTGCAGCCAACCCGGGGGGTGTGACACACGACACTGAGAAATGCGTGACAACTCAGGAGCACCCACCTGCTCAGTGGTGCAGGATGCATCCACACACGGTCACAGACACGCACGCCCACAGTGGGGTGTGACACCTTGCAGGCTCTGCACATTTCCTGGAAGATGAGGATGCCTTGTTAGTGCATCAAGCACATTTTTGAAGGTGTTGATGTGGAGGTGTAGAGCACTTGTTCACAGTGTAATGTACCACACTACATTATACCAGTTCAGGTGTTGGATGTAAGTACTGTACCTCCACATATTTAATTATTAACATATTTATAGGTTATGGCAACTTTTTCTTGAAGACTTTCCCATAACTTATCTACAATGGTTTAGTATAATTCTATTTCAAATAAACATAGCTAATAACAAAATAACAAAAAACTCTTAATAGTATAATTTGTGCTCGTAGAAGACGTTTAAATGTATTTCACTGCTAAGCTTAACATATTGGAAAGTACTTCAAAAGCTACTTTGGACAGAAAACTACATTTCAACTGACTGCTGACTTTAGATAAGCAGCCAAAAGCAATAATACTGAACGCACATTAACAGAGCTACAACATGCATATGTACTGTAGGAGCAACTTAATTTGGTGATTTATGTCCTCATAGAGAAGGAGAAATGGTGTCACTGGAGGTAAGATAAACCTGCACACAGTCAAACCTATAGTGACTTTAATGAGTGAAAAACTGTCAGTCTTCTGAGACAAAAGTGTTCAGTGCTGCCTGCCACTATGCCTGAGCACTATGTTCTTTATTCCTGCATGCCTGTGGGGGACGTTCACCTGAGCTGTAAGATGAGAATTGGAGCTGAGGTAAAGTGGACACTGGCCAACGAGTTAATTAATATATTATGATATATTATGTTAATTAATATTATTTTGACAATGAAAATAATAGGAAATTCTTAAACATTTCAGTTAAAATGTACACTACATTGCCAATAGCGTGTGGATTTTAGGTCATTGAGTTCATGTGCTTCAGTTGTACAAATTAACAGGTGCATGAAGTCAAGTACATAGCCATGCCAAAGACATTGACGATATTACCATCAGAATGGGTTGTTCTGAAAAGCTCACTGACTTATAGTGTGGGATTGTGATAGGATACCTTTGCCATGAGTTAGTACACAAAATATTGTCTGCTAGAACTGCCCCAGTCCACTGTAAGTGCATTATAATGAAGTGGAGGCATTTAGGAGCACCCACAGACCAGCCACAAAGTGGTCGACCACGCAAACGCACACTGAGCTGCGCCGCCAGGTTCTGAAGTATGTAGTGCATAAAAATTGGCTGTCTACTGTTGCATCACTCAGTACTGAGATCCAAACTACCACTGGAAGCAACATCAGCACAAGAGCTGTGTGTCGGGAGCTGCATAAAATGGGTTTCCATGGCAGAGCAGCTGCACACAAGCCCAAGATCACTGCACAATGGCAAGCGTCAGCTGGAGCTCTGTAAAGCTCTACAGCCATTCTTCAGTTGTTAGTACACAACCTTTTTCTCGCAATTCATATTTTATTTCTTCAGTTTATTCTTCAATTGGACTTTTCAGAAAATTGCTCTAAAAATATTTTGCCTTAAATTTTTTATAGCACGACTGACAAAACATACAGCAATTTACATTGCAGGTTCTAGTTTTTATTAAAGCTAATTTCATATGTGCAAGGTAGGCACTTAAAGATGCAAATACATTCATAAATTTTATTGTGTAGCCAAGTTGTGTGTAAGCAATACAGTGTAAAGAATGTGTCTTAAAATATGGCTTTGACCCAAAAAAAGGGGTCAAGTTTGTTCCTAGAAGAAACCTGGATGCAAGAATATTTTTTTGTTCTACATGTATGCATACTCAGGAATTCTGTGTTTAGCGAGTCAGTAAATTCAATGTGCAAATAAGCCTCATTTTAATAACTGAATATGCTAATGTATACAGTCCACCATATTTCATGCAAACCTTTCCTGCATACCACAGATTCCGTGGCAGCCAACTTCAGGATCTTTGCTTGATCTTCTCCTACAAAGAAACTACTTACATACCATACAGTTGTGGCTCAAAATAGCGGCACTTCTGCAGTTTTTCAGATAATTCACAAGTTCTGTGTGAACTAAGATTAAAGACGGCTTTTCCCACAGGTTTTTGTGTTGTTCCTGTGCAATAAAGGAAATGTTAACACCAAAATATTTGGACGGAATTAGTGCTTTATCTGAAAATACTGCAGAGTTGCCAATATTTTGGGCTATAACAGTTATGGGTACAGGTTCTTAAAAAAGGAGCTCATGGGTTAGGTTAATCAGCGTAAAGAAAATCGTCTAAAACAAACACATTTTACTTTATTTCGGTATGCTCTGTTCCACACATCCAGGGTAGTACACGTTTACAACATTTCAGTGTTGCTGAAAAATAATTCATAATTCACTGGCAAATTACATACTCAAGTGCAGCAACAATATAAAAAACGGTCTCCAAATGTCCATGGTAATGCACTTCTACAATAATTCATCTTTGCTGAAAAATAATTTGGTAATTACCTAGTCAAATGCAGCATGGATATAAAAAGAAAAAACGGTGTCAAAATTATTTTCAATGAAGTATAATTAAATACGAGCACCTCGAAATGATAAAAACACACACGATCTCCATAAAGTTTCAAGTACACAAACTTTCAAATTAGTCAAAACAGAATGGGCTTCATTTTCTTTTCAGCCTAAAAGGTTCTTAACTGTAGTTTAACATTTTCACCTTCCATTTCCTATCTCTTATCTAGAGAAAGATTTTAGATTCTAAAATAATAAAACCGATGACGGCTTTGTGTGGATGTCCCCACGGTTTTTTTGGAGTGAGCGTGCTTTCTCAACACATGTAGGCGTACACCTGACAGAGCAGGATTACATAATGCAGCACAAGGAACATACTACTGGGTCAGCCATGGTGCACAACATCCCTGCAGACACCTCAGTCAAAGCATCTATCAAAGTGATCATTCATATTACACCATTGATGTGACTGTGAAGAAATACATAACCGAAATGAAGAGGCAAGTATGGGAACATATTTTCAATGCATGTTTTAACACAGACAAAAAATGCTTACAATATTCCATACCCAGAAGGTGAGTTAATAGCAGTGCAAAACTGCCAGTGTTTGTCTGTCTCACTTTGGAACTCACATTTCACATAAATGTGAAATTGTGCTTTACCCCCAGACCTGTCACAACAACATCGTGCAGTTGGTCAAACTTTAATGGGGCACTTTCTCAGTCTCGTCCTGCTCGCTTATTCACCGTCTACAACTGAGAGAGATGCACAGGGCAGCATGAACCAGGTACCCAGCATGAGCTGCCAGTCAATGCCAGTCAAGTCAGTCTTGTGAAGGAACGGCATGAGCGGATGAAGTCCACCACCAGACAAACCCTTCTCCTCAGATCAGTCACCTTGTTTTATGTTTGACAACTGCCAATCATCACAGCATGACTACACTTGGAACTCAGTTCTCTTTGGAGTTTTGGACTTTCTTCTCAAATGTAAACAAAAAAGTGTGACTTTGTATTCCTGAGACTGCTTTAAATACAGTTGTTGGGAGCTGATGCAATGCACACCAAATCTAAGGGAAAGAGGAACTTGTGGTTACCACCCAAGATGGCAAAAGGAAGCAATGATGTGAATTACAGACTGGAAAACAATAACCGCCCTGTCAAGTACCTTCAAAAGACCTGAAAACTCCCAACCTTCCGCAACAGCACAGATCATTACACTGCTTAGTTCAAAGCGGGAAGGTCTATGCCACGACTGCTACATTTTTTTTGTGGTGATTTAATTTCAAACATTTTCTTACATTTTTTTAAATTTTATCGATCAGAGATAATGTTATACAGCCATAAAATGCACATATGTTTCATAAAATAGGTCCCAAAACTGACATTTACTGTAGCAAATTCCAAGAAGTACCAGAGTAGAAACACAATTGGGTATATCGTATTAAATTATATAATGTAGCAATACTGCAAAAACTGTCCATACCAGCACATTCTCCCAGAGTAATATTAAATGGTGTCAGTAAGAATTATGCACCAAAGGTAATGGCAGAAATGAATCGTTGGCACCGCTTTATTCTAAATTGCATTATGACAGTCAGTACAGGGCACCGTTCATTGTAATGTAACAATAACAACGTTACTGTTCTCATATCACTTTAATAATATGTAGTTATAACAAAAAAAAAAACCTGAGTCATTTCTCTCATGGGCAGACTTGCGGTCCTGCATCAGCCAATGCAAAATCACCACAAGGTAGTAATTTGCAGCGGAGCAAAAAACATGCCCCGATGAAGGCAGACTGCCAAGTTACATGACATCCAGCTAACCCAGTGTCAGTGTGAGCCTTTGAATGTCTGAATGTGACTTTGTGCACTCTCAGAATTCTCTGACAGCCTGCTATGCAATGCCTTCTACCAGAATATTACTCATTTCAAGTTTAAAATTTATGACCATTATATATATAAAAAAAAAAAAACTCAAAATCATACAATAAACCAATCTCCAGTACTTGCAATCACAAAATCATGAAACGATATGCTGCAACTTTTGCGTTTTGCAAGGCGCCATGTTATCTGTTCACATTCTAATTGAAACATAACTGTACAAAAGCAGTGTACAAATGCTGCAGTTTCTGACTGGACCCTATAAAGTGCAGATACCCATAGACAAAATATACAAAAACACGACACACAGGTGTACATGCCAGTTATTACGGAGCAAGATTTTATGACTTTACTCCACAAACTTTGATCTCACAAACTGTTTCTTCATCACAAGAGTTCACACTTTCACCTTGCCCAAACTCTGCCTCCTTCAGAGCTGTGCAGGTTGTCACTGTGCAGACTACTACAAATATCCATTGCTAGCAGTCAAAGCTCATACCCATATGCTGACATCTTCAATGACACCAGTAGTGGTACATCACATTTCAGTGATACATCACGAGCTGTGTCCCACCCATTTTAACAGCCTCTGAGGACATCTACATCTTTTTAAAAATTTGTTGCAGGGAGAGGTAGAAATATAAAACATTCCTTGTCTGAAAATGTGCCATCAAATATTCATTATAGTGCAAAATTGGTTCACATCAATTTGACATCCAAGAACAAATTAAAATAAGTTGTACCAATAAAGCACATCTGTGATAATCTAACATGCTAAATGTTTCTCTTGTCAGAGCCTATTGCCTTATAAAACATCCCAATGTGCAAATCACTAAGCGTAACAGATGGTTATTCATCTGTTTTGCTTAGCAACGGCCCCATCTGTTGGAGACTTTGAATTACTGCTCTGAATCTGTTGCTTTAACAATATAATTAACAGTAGTCATTTTCACTGCAAGAATGCAACTGTGGTATAGAGCCATACAACAATCACAGAAACACTGGCTTCTCAAGCACTTTATATAAACATCTACAGTACAAATGCTGCCATGTAATAGAAAAATGGCAGACATCACAACACCATTCAAAGCTGGACGATACTTAAATCCAACATAGCCCAATGACGGAAAAAATAGTTTGATCATCCACCACTGCAAAAAATTTTTAAAAATTCTTGCAGCACATGAAGTGGATTACCCACTTCTGGCATATTCTAGATCATCTAATACTACGCTATTCTCTGCAAAGAAATTCTGGTCAGAAAGCAAATATTTTTTTAGCATTTGAATTTCTGGACAAAATCATAGATTTACAACTTATATCCCTTTTACACATAATGTATTCAAACAAGTCTCTCAACCTATCTGACAAATCAAGCACCACTGATTTAAATTAAACCCTTATTACTACCATTATAATAATTATTAACAATAATAAATTAAACAAAATGCAGCCGGCTGACTTGAATAACATTTAAAGTTGGAATGACGTTTGTCTTGATTTTGCTTGTATGAAGGATATTTGTATTTCTGCAGCAGTATGAACTTCACTGGGTCAGATGACTTTCATAAATGACGCACTTAGAACTACATGTTCCCAGCATGGAGACCCGCACATCACACTCTTCATGGTGCACGCCGGCTTTGACAACTGAGCCCTCTGTGTGGGTGGGGTGGGAGCCCTCAGGCTCCATGGGCCTCTTGGCATCACTGAGACCCTGCGATGTGTCACCCTGTCCCTCGTCCGTCACTCTCACAGCCTCCTCGTTCTCGCGTGCCTGCTCCTTGATGGCCCTCGGCCGGCTGTTCATGCCACAGGGCGGCTCTGTGACTCCGGGCTGGGCTGCCTCAATGGGCTCCTCCACGTAGGTCCTGCAGTGGAGGATGAGCGGGGGCAAGGGCACACTGCGGGCCAGCTCCTCGATGTGCCGTGCCAGCTCCATGGTCTTGAACTGCGTCACCTTGGCCAGCTCCAGCGTCTTGGCCGAGGTGATGATGGGGATCCGCTTGGCAATCTCGAAGGCCTTCTGCAGCTTCTCAGCGCCCTCTGTGCGGAAGAAGTCGTTGATGGCCTTCTCCGTTTTGCGCAGGTGGCTACTTACCATGCACACGCGAGTGACGTTAAGGATCATGGTAATGGTGAACGCCACGAGGCACACTACGACATAGTACAGACCCATGCCGCTATGGGTGTAGGCCACACGCAAGGTCACTGTGTAGTTTGAAGTCCCAGATGAGTTGAATGCAATACATGTGTACCTCCCTCTGTCTGCAAATGTCACAGTTGTGATGTTCAGCACACCTCTGTCCAGTATTAACCATTTTCCACCTACAAGATAGGATGGAAAAATTAACAGACTGTGTCAGCAACTTCCCTGGTATGTAAATAAAAACAATGTGTTGACATACATGATAAAAAACTGTAATAATAATAATAATAACAATAATACAGATTAAAGCATTACGAAAGTATTGTGGTATTCTTAAACAATAGGGATAATGACTTACCTCCCTCCTCTTGATCTAGTATGTGTCCCTTCGAGTTGTACCACAAAACGTCATCGTGACTTCCATTCACGTTACATTCAATTAACGTACTGGACCCCTCCTTTACCACGATATCCTGGAGGGCGGTTAAACCTGCAAGTCTGTGAACAGGAATCCTGTTCGTCCTGTTTGGCGATTGTTCCCCTGAGATATCTACTCTGCTTTCAGACTTACCATTGACCAAAAAATTCAGAAACAGTACATATATAGGAATATAATACGTTTTATAGTGTTGTTTCATCAAAATGATGGTGTTTACCAAAGGGTGGTTGTCACCGAACGAACGTCACGTTAATAAAAAAAAAAAAAAAAAAAACAAAGTTTGATCACTTTCTTTTCAAACACTTTATACAACATTCTGTATAACAGTGGTCAGCCGCAAGCAATGCACTACAACATAAGCAACAAATACAAAAGAGACAATATATTACAGCAACAAAGAAAAAAGCTACTAAATGGAAACTACCTGAAAACAGTCATGTTAATGTGAGAACTGCGTAGTGTTGTTTTCCTATTTCCACGCTACCTTCCTAGCGTATGGCGAACTGGCACAGGAGTAAACTACACCGGAACCGGAAATGACCTTCCTCTAACTTCCTGTTCAGAGTTAAAATTTGTCCAAAACAAAACGCGTTAAGTTCGTGACGTGGCTGAGAGTGCAAAATCTGTTACCAAAGATCGCCGTTTATCACTTTGAAGACAAGAGTAGGTTTGAAAACCTGACTTTATTTATTAATACAGCACTATTTTGTTTTTAATGCAGGTAACGTTATCTGGCATGTAAGATATTTGGAGCAAAGCTATAAATGAATTCTTGGATTTTCTGAACGTATAGTGTAGCGCTTCACTGTAAAAAGGAATACAGTTGTTTAGTCAAGTTAACTAAGGGGTTATTATTATTATTATTACTGTTGTTATTCATTTACGATGTTAAATGTCAGTTTACCTGTAAGAAATAACATATGTCCCTCATTTGTTAATTTGGTTGAGTTTTTGTGAGTGACAAATGTCCTGAAGTTGTCACTGAGGACAGGATTGGTAGTTTTAAAGCTAACACGAAGCCTGAAGCAGCCAAGGTGAAAAACTGAATTAGATGTCATTGTTCTGCTGTCTCCTGTCTACCACATGTGTTAGCATCTGCTGTCTAAATCCAGCTGATGTTTTTGTATGTTTTCATTTCTCATGAAAGGTCTGGGTTCCAAGATGGCAGAAAGCCATGCTGAAAGGAAGTTGGAGTCTCTGAATGATGAAACTGTGGAAGAGTCAGGTTCGGAGGTGGACAGTGCCAACCCTGAAATACACAAGGATAATGACATCGATGTTGAACCAGTCCAGAAGACCCGCAAAAGACCTGAGAACAAATCTCCTTCTGAACCAGAAACAGTTTTGTCAACTGAAACACCAAAAGAGGACTCTGTAAGTTATGTTTCTTTTTTCTGTGAGGATTGGAGCCCTAAACGTGCCATACTGCCGAGTGCGGTGAATTGTGTTCATATATGTGATTTAATCAGTACAGAAATATCAAAAAGTGGGTGCATGGGAAGACTATAATTTTCCCTTATGACACATCCATACCGAGTTTATTTAAAATGTAGAAGGTCTTATAGGTTTACTTTGTTTACCCTTTAGGAGCAGACTAAGGTAGCTGCAGAACAAGGAGGGTGGGGCTATTGGGGTAGCTGGGGCAAGTCCATTATGTCCACTGCCTCAGCCACAGTGGCCAGTGTAGGTGAGTGTGTCACTGTAACATTACAGTACTGTGAGATTCTCAGTTTGGCTCCTATAGCACTACAATGAAGGAACATTCAGATTATCTTCTCCTACCCCTTTATATCATTATAGAAATGTCATTACAGCATTTGTGGTGTTTTAATGTAGCATGGGTATTTTTTATATAAATATCTTTACCATAAATAAGAAATAATACTATTTTAGTTCACGTTGCATGCTGAACATTTACAGTACATTCTTGCCATTGAAGGTCAAGGGATTTCTCAAGTGATTGAGAAAGCAGAATCATCCCTGGGAATACCCAGTCCTGAAGACCTGTTAGCTCAAGTTAGCGAAGAGGAAAAAGGTTTAACTCCTTTTTTAGTATGGGTTACATTTATAGCAAAAGCACTGATTCTTACTAATATATGTTGTCTTTTTTATGCCGCAGTTTGTGTGGGAGGCTGTTTTGGCCATTAATATGTGAATGATCATATGGAGTGTAAAAGAGGTTTGAAATTGATTATAATTTATTGGAATGTGTTTGCTGAAGGCAGCAGTCAGCCTAATGACGTGGATGGCTCATCAATTGTGGGAGGAGCCCTGGGAATGTTTTCCTCGCTCACCGGTGTTGTTCAAAACACTGTAAGTACAAGTGGGGATTTTGCATATTGGTTAAATAAGGAGAGAGACTTTGAGAAGGGTACCACTTGGATTAAGGTGTGCTGGAGTCTGTAATTTGCTGACTACATGGCAGTGAAGTAACAGGTCAATGTACCTGTATTTTGCAAATCAGATCCGATGTATGAGTACAGGATTCTTTCTTCTTCTTTGCATTGTAGTGGTCTTTGTGCACAAATAAGTTATTTTCCAGGGGAAATCTGTAATAACTGGAGGTCTGGATGCTTTGGAGTTCATTGGTAAGAAGACCATGGATGTCATAGCAGAAGGAGATCCTGGATTTAAAAAGACAAAAGGATTAATGATGAGAACTTCCACTTTATCCCAGGTGGGTTTGTTGAATGTATCAAAGAAGACTTCCTGCACAATATTACCTGTATACTTCAGAATGTGAATGGAAGCCTAGTACACCTAGAAGTGGAACACATGACTCGTCTCATAAGTTTACTTCCCCTGGTAGGATTTGGAAGATGCTCACTATTTTGAGGAAATATGACTGATCATACAGAACATGCCTTAGTTTTAAAACACATTTTCACAATAATAACTGAATTTACTCAAAAACTTGTATAAGTACCAAAGCTATATAAATTTATGAAAGAACCATATATCTACTGTAATTGTTAAGGTGTGCTTTTTGAATTGTACTAGAATTGTATAGGAAGTTGAAAGTATAAAAAGGTCAGCAAGTGGTTGTGTATCCATGAGAATGAGAGTGTATCATTAGGAATACACAGCACTCCGATTCTTGAAGTAATGTCTTGCATAATAAGCCTTGTGTTTTTGACAGGTTTTGAGAGAGGCCAAGGAGAGAGAAGAGCAGCAGACAGCAGCAGAGGATTCCTCCGACATGGAGAAAAAGGCCCATTACGGAATGTTGTTTGATGAGTTCCAGGGTTTGTCGCACCTGGAGGCCCTTGAGATTCTGTCCAGAGAGAGCGAGGCTAAGGTACACGTGATGCTCTTTATTGAAGAGAAGAAGAACTCGGAGCAGGGGGCTGGCCCAGTGCAGTTGTTTAGTTTGGGTTTGTTTCCTGACACAGGTGAGGTCTGTCCTCACGTTGCTGTCTGGTGCAGAGCTGGCGCAGCTGAAGGACGATTTAGATCAAATCAAAGGGCCTTTCTCGCTGGTCGAGTTTGATGACGAGGACATGGACGAGAACAGAGGTATCCTTTCAGATTCAGTGTTTTTGAGCTCATCTTGAGATTAAATCGGGTTTTAAGTGAGGTCTTTGTTGTTCTTTGAGATGATGAAGGGGCAGAGTTTGAGAAGGAGCTCACAGAGGCTCTCGCCCAGCTACAGATAGCTACGACTGTGGACAAACTGAGCAAGGTAATGGGGAGTATTTGGTGAACATGTGGCCTTGTTCTGTGGGACGTGTGTGTTTGACTGACAGCAACAGGATAGAAGGGGCAGCCTGGCACATGTGAGCATTATGGTGTAGCCATCTGGTTTAAATTAATCTGTCCTATTCATGCCAGTGGATACTCTAACTGCTGTTGATACATAGCATGTGTCTGTTAAGTAAATACATCCATGGTGGAATTGTATGAATTTTGATTGACCTAGTGCCATCTAGTATGAGTGATGAGGCCTGTGTCCTGAGGCTGTTGACATTTGTCCTTAAAGGCCAGGAGGACTGCTGTTGAGTGGATCTGTGAACTGAGCCTGGCAGTCAGAGATGCAGAAGAGGACAAAACCGGTAATGAAGGCAAAGTGCAGAGCGTGGCAGAAGCACAGATCTCACACACTGTGGAGGTACGCAGAGCATGCGTGCTCCATGCTGCGAGAATAAAGGCGTCCCAGTACAGCCGAACTCATGTTTCCTATTTACCATGTCCGGGTAGTTGTTTGCTTTGTAGTTTATACTGCTTTCAGTTTGTATTGGTATAACATGTTTGATTTGTAGTATGGAAGTCCATTTCCATGTATTGCTTGCTCTTTTATGAATATTACTGACATTGAAGAAGGAAAGCACTTTTTTTAGTTAATTTCATCAAGGAACATTAAAAATGGAGTATATGGTGTTTTTTATTATTATTATTATAATTATTATTATTATTATTACTTCTCTGAGTATGTCTGTGATGCTGACTGCTCTGGTACAGGACGTTCACTGTTCAGCCATCCGGAGCTTGGCAGAGTTGACGGCCAGATCTATAGAGCACTTTCACAAGGTGGCGGAGCTCATCCTGCACTGCAACAGCCAAGGCGTGAGCGCTGTGGAACGGGCCCATACACTGTCCCAGTGAGTCACCCTTTCAGCAAGCACTGCCTTTGCCCCATTCAAACACAGCAACGTTAATTTCACACTGTGAGAGCGTGCTCTGCGAATGTTTATGCACTGCTGAAGGGGGATCATGGTTAAACTCTGAACCAATTCTGTTAATGAACTTTCCTTTTACAGAATCACCATAATTTTGTGCAAAGAGATATCCCTGTTGTGTAAGAAGTACACATCGTGTTTAACCACTGTTGGGGTAAGATTTAGTGTTATTTATTCTTGTGAATTTTGTCAAGATTATATATTGGTTAAAAAATTAAAAAAAGAAGGTGTGCTTGTACTAATTAATGTGTATCGTTAATTGTTACCAAGGAAATGATTTTCATTTTGCAGGCTAATGAAAAAGGTGATGTGCTGAACCCACTAATAACCGGAGTCTTTTTGGAGGTGGGTACTTTTATTTTGTTTTATATTTCATCACTTTGGGGACTGTGTGGGTGGCAGTGCCGCCTCTGCAGTGCCCCCCATGCTCTTCACCGTCTGTTCTGAGGAAGTGTACTGAATGCTGATTTGCTCACAGTATTTGTGAGCCGGGTTAAGTGGCCGGGTCCCTGTCACTGCTCTGCTGAGGCGCCTGTCAGTGATGGATAAACCTGTTAGGATTTGACACAAAGCCTGGGGTGCGTGGGCCAGAGAGAGACGGCAGGTTGGCGACACGCTTGTCGGATGAAGGTGCGGTAACTGGCAGTCCTCGTGCCTTTCGAGACAATTTACCTGTCACGTGTTGGCAGGAAGACGCACAGAACCCTTTCAACAGTAATTATGGTTAGGCAGAAAAACGGGGGGTCTGAGAATAGGGGAGAAAAGGTTTCTAAGCCGTGTGCTATTATGCTTTACAATACTAATTGGAGGGTGCTTTCCTACACGTCTCTAGGCCTCCAACAGCGCCTCGTACACCCAGGACGCTTTCCAGCTGCTGCTGCCCGTGCTGCAGGTGTCACACATATGTACGAGGACGGACTTGGCTTCGCGGTGAACGGCAGCTGTGAGCCGCCCTTCCGTGCCCAGTGGCGTAAGGAAGGCTGGGGTGCCTCCTCAGCTCCATCCGCTTGTGTGGATTTGGTCACGGCCACTGAACTGAACACACTGTCGCTTTTTTAAACACAAATGGGATCTGTTTTAGTGTGCAGTATTTGCTCATTTGTGCTTGTGTTGTATAATATGTATCAAGGGGTAGTTTATCTAGGAAACATTTGTATGCAGTTAAACTGATTAAAAAAAATGTGGTTTACCCCTCAGGATATGTTTTTGTAGATTGCAGTTTTAATGTGTTTCCATTAATTGCATTGTAATTTCTCTAATTTGTTAATTTGTCTACTCTTTTGAAATGCAATGTTTATTTGTAATACTAAGTGTTTAAGCCTGTGAGTTTGTACATTTGTGCCATCTGTAGTGGATGATCTGCCAGAAGTTCTTTTAACAATAGGATGCAGCTGAAACGTAGGGGGTAATCAGTAAGCTCTTAGTATTGACGTGCCTGTTATGAATTGATAACATGGGTTTGAAGTTTGAGATGCTGTGGTCTAGTTGTGGGTTCATGCCCTACTTTGTTATTGGTCTCAAAGTCAGAAGCCCACCTTTGAGCGATACAACACTAAGCCCCTTCAATTATTACAATGCGGTTAGTATTTTCTATGCATGCCTAAGTTTAAAAATGTTTCCTCTCTTCATAGTTTTGGATCTTCCTTTAACAGAGTGTACAGACTATGTATGCTACTGCAGTCAGCATTTTATGCACATTTTGCCTTTCAGTTATCTGAACAATAACAATTTAAGAAGTGGCTGATAAAGACTGTGGCTTCACCAGTGTTCTGTCAGCTGTCCCTGTGGACGCCTGCTGGGTGAAGCTTTTCCTCTACGCAGTTAATTAAGTCAAGAAAAAAAACTACATAAACATTTTCCATAATTAGATTGAGAACGAACATGTCAAGTGGGACTAACTTCCCAGTGTTTCAATGCTTTAAGCAGTTATTCTACTTAATTGATCTACTTAATTGATCTAATGACTTTATGAAATGTGCTGCAGTGAATATTAGAGTCACAAGCTGCAGGTAATGACCAGGAAAATTTGCTTTGTGCCTAAAAATTTTGAGCAGTCAGCAGTTTTTTTTTTTTTTTTTAAGTTAAGAAGTTAAAAGTTATAAAGACTTTTTATGCACTAGACTCCTGCTTTTCATTAAGGTGTATAATTTTAATGTGTGTGTGTGTGTATATATATATATATATATATATATATATACACACACACACACACCATCCAGCTGATACATTATGACCACCCCCTCAGTAGGTGGAATGATGTCTTCATGCTGCCAGTATTACAGCTGTGTGGTGAGGCATTGATTCAGTAAGGTGTTTGAAGGTTTCCACATGGATTTTGTGCTGTTAGTACCAGAGCTTCTCCTACAGCATCAAGAGTCCTTGGTGGGAGAATCAATACAACAAACGTGTTGGCCAAGGTACTTCCACAGATGCTCAGTAAGACTGACGTGGTGTAAACGATGGCAATGATAGTATGTTGAAGACTGTTGTGGTTCTCACATTCGTGCACACGACAAGGGACATTATCCTGCTGGATCTAACTGGACCGTCGGGGTAGGCTGTTATGAAAGGGTGGACCTGGGTCACTAACATGGACAGGTAACCTGCAATGTTCAGGCTGTGGTCCAGAGGGATACGCGTTCCCAATGAGACCCAGGATAACATTGCCCACATCAATACCCTACTAGCACCTGCCTTTTTAACTCCAGACCATGTCAGGGTGATGCCTTTTGGCAGTTCCCTGCCCCACTTTCCATCAACTTTCCACTTAGCACAGCTGGAAGTGTGATTTTTCATAATTGACTTCCTCCGTGCAGAGGCAAAAATGAAAGCATAATCTGCAACGTCAACCCACAAGTATAGGTACCTTTGCTTGGTCGTCTACTCCAAAGACCCATATGGAGAAGGGTTTGACAAATAGTGGTCTCAGACACAGCCCGAGATGAACCTTGGTTATGCTCCTTGGTTGCACCGTGGCCTGACTGTTGGCCCATACAAACTGGGATTGCTGATGATTCCACCACTGCCCTGCTTATTTCAGATCTTTCTCGTGTCCTTCTTGGAACACTAACTACAGCACTACATCAACAGCCCACAATATCCACAATTTGCATGATGATCCCATCCATTTTACTGCAAGTATGTTGGGGTTACACCATGAAAAAAAGAAAAACAAAAATTGCACATAGGTGTGAAAAGTTTTATTTTACAAAAAAAAAAAAAAAAAATCTTTTTCAAAGTTAGCTTTATATAATGTAACTGAAAACAAGACTAATGTGCCAGAGGTGCAATGCTGATGTTGCAGCAAGCTCTGTGATGAGATGCTGACCCATACTTCTGCAGCAGCTGGTGGGCCTGGCTCTTTAGCTGGGCTGGGACAGCTGTGGTCTTGTCCATGTGCAAGAGGACAAGGCAGCACTCCATGACGTCTGGGAAGGGAGTTTTCTGAAAGCAGGAAAGCCTCCTGTCATTGGACCTGTTCACAGTTCCTTTGACGAAGCGTGAGTGAGGACACGGTGACTGCACTCACCTTGACCTGCTCGGGGACGCTGGCCAGTTCCTTATGTCGTTCAGAAACCAGAGCAATCAGGAACGGCAGAGACTCTGAGCTGTTACTGGAAAGAAAACATCACACAGTGAGAACTGAGGCAGGTTAAAGGCACTTTTCAGTTATTTGCAGTCCTTTGTGCAACAAAGCATGCAGACTTTGCCAAATATGAGCCACCTTTGAATTTTTAAATATATAGCAAATTACTTAGCAGACCTATTATTCATTTGGAAGGTGAGGGTGGTCTGGACTGTATTCAATGTCATGTCAGTTACAAAGCAAATATGGCACCACTAAATGTGTGTGCTATAAAAAAAAAAACAAAAAAGTAGAACACCACAATACCTCTGAGTGCTGTCACTGTCTGGTTTTATGGCTGCCCCGCTCTGCGGCTCCCCGGCGCCACTCGCAGACTCCTGAGCCTGGCTGTGCTGTTGGACCATGAGGGCCAACCTGCTCTGGATCTCTGCTATAGCCCTCTGCGTGGCCTGGTAGGAGGCGTGAGGCTCCGACAGGAGGACGTGGCAGAAGGCCAGGCGCGCGTCTGACTCAGCACCTCTTTCAGGCTCGCCATCATCTGGTGTGCGGCTGGCAGAACCATTCTCTGGTCCGGTGCCTGTGCCTTCCTCGCAACTGCAACCACCAGTTCTCCACCAAAGGCGGTGGAGCTGCAGGTAGCATACAAAGGCTTCCAGGCTCAGGGCGACAGCTGCATTCCGTTCATTGCCAGGGTTCAGCTTCTCTCTGTACTGTGAGACTGACTCCACACCTGCACACAGGTATGCCGATCAGCCTCATTGTGAACACAGGGCTCCTGCGTGACAACCGTGGTACCTCGATCCACCTTTCTAGCCAGCTAAAGCGAAGACCAAACGGTTGTGCATGGTTCATTTGTCACAACTGAAATCGCCACAGGCTTTCCCGTGAGTGGAAAGAGGGAAGTTTGGGAAAATGTCATCACTGAGCTACAGGGCAGTGAGAAATGCAGAAAGAAGCTGAGTAACTTCAATAAATCACCTTTTAGAAAAATCATTTGCATTTTTTACAACTGTATAAATTTCAGGAACATGCACAGTCCAATAAGAAAGGGGTCTCCCAATGGGTGGCTGATGTTGAAACCCTATTTAATTTGTGTCAAACATGGCTGACACATGAAATGACAGAGGGCTACTACTTAAGGCTTGATTTAATAACAGCCTAATAAGTCGTAATTAAAATGAGTGGAAGTCTGTAGTCAACGTTTCTTCTAACTTACCTTGAGGAAAGAGCAGACCACAGAGGTCTGACATAAAAGAATGGCTTGTCTCCTTGCTTCGTTCCACGCTCCTAAGTAGCTCCTCTAGCCCCGCCCCCCAGTCGCCCAGCAACCAGCTCAGCAGGCAGAGCGTCACATCCAGGGATACGTGAGACAGCAGCTAGACAGAAAGAATACATCAAAGGAAGACAAGAAAGGATTTAAACAGCTGTATGAACTCTGTGCAAGAAACTCTTCAGAGTAATCCTCTTCTATATATACCACAGCAGGAATATCTGATATGCAAGACTTGATATTCTCCAGCACATCTAATTTCAAAGCCTTCTCATGCATCCACAAGGGAACAGACAAAGAATGTCCGGCACACCTGCTTGATGGGGACGTTGATTGGGATGGAGGGATTTTCTCCTCCCTTCAGTTGCTTATAGGCTGCACGCATCTCCTCCATGCTGGTAGTCGAGATACCAAACTCCTGCGCCCACACATCCTTCACGGAATCAAAGAAGTTGTGGGTGCAAGTCTCAGACCAGCTATGTGAGGAAGCATCGTTCTGACTGATCCCATTGGTTCCTGCTAGCCTGGCAACCAGCAGCTCATTGGTGCAATACAGTAACCGATGGCCCTGTGGAACGTGAACGTAAAGCTGAGTACCAAACAAGGCACACATGCATATGCATACCAGGTAACGATACATTTGAAATCAATCACAAAAATTGAGAAGCAGTTTTGTGTTTAGTTATACATTTTTCATCTTACACATTTTTAAAAGCAAATAATGCAAATACCATGGAAGATTACCAGCTACAGCTCAGTAGAGGGTCCACCGCCAGTGCTAAAGGGTGTGATGCTCACCAATAATCCCTCCTGCATCTTCAGCACTTCCTGGATGCCCAGCCAGTCCTGCGTGGACAGCAGCTCCTTGGCGCATCTTAGCGAAAGAGAACGTGACAAATCCTTTTCACGTGTGATCCTCGCCAGCTCAGCAGCGGCCTTTAAAGAGGCCACGTCCCCTTTCTTGGCCATTACCTTTGCAGCATCAAACGCTGAGTCCGCAGCAAGGTAGCTAAGAAATCAGTAAAACGCAATGGTTTGCGACAGGCAAATGAACAGACACAATAGCACGTCAGACCGATGGACGTTGTGATATTTCCGTTTTCCTGAGGGTACCATTTAGCAGCGGTGGAGTAGTGACCATCCCTCTCTAGCACAGCTGCCCAGGTAGTGTACAGCTCTTTCAGTACGCTGTCTTCAGGCTGGAGTCTGGCTTTAGCTAATGCTATAGCCTCCCTGAAAAAAACACAACACAATGGCTTAGACTCATTCAGCAAAGTATAATCCTATGATGTTTCCAATTCTTAAATTTCTTAAATGATACCAAGCTAGACAGAAAATAGTATTTGTGAGGGACAAACGTTGTTGAGGAAGGTAATAAATACTATGTTGGTCAGTAACCTGTAAAGGTGATGAGACTTGAGAAGTTCTATTGCCTCGTAGACTTTGTGGAGGGAAAGGAGGTATGAGGAGGCCTTAAGAAACTGTTCCTGGAAACATAGCTGCCTCACGAAGGCCTCCACGGTCTTGAGCCACACCTGGTAACCAGCTGAGAGGAGAGTGAGAAAGCATGGAGGGACAGAGCGAATGGTAGACAGAGACAGAGAGAGACAGTGAGAGTGTGTGCGTGTGTGTGTGGGGGAGGGACAGGGACAAGAACAGCAACACAAAACATCTGTATGTTGACATTAAGCTTTACCAGCTACTAAAGGAAGAGCTGCCATAAAGGATAAAGTGGGTAAGACTTGTAGGAAAAGGTTAAAAAAAAAAAACATAAAATTGCTAGACTGTGAAAGCCAAGAAATACGCACCCTACGATACTTTTAATGTCATGACAAGATTGTGCTTCTTACCCACTGGTGCCATGGCAACCAGATGGTCTGTCAGCTCTCCTTTGTCTGTAGCGAGCTGAAGTGCCCCTGCTATGTCCCCTTTCCACAGCATGAGGTAGATCGCTGACTCAATGTGACCTGCCTCTACGTGGCTCTGTTCTGCACAGAGAGACACAATTACACAAGGTCTGCTGCAGTATTCTTTATCCCCAATCACAGCAGCTCGCCCTCTCTTCCTCACCTTCTTCCTGGAACATCCTGTAGAGGGCTGTCCTGTCCGCAAACAGCCCCAGGTGCATGTGGTCTCCTGATCCAGGGACACACTGACTTGGGATACCTGGGGACAGGAAGGTATACAGACTGTTGGCTCCAGGACAGCAGGGAGGTTAGAGCTCAGGAACATATATTTGCAGGCAAAGGATCATTGACTCGCCTCCCAGTAGGGTCCCTAGCTGCTGAAACCGATCTAATCACCTCTGGATTTATCATCAAAACACTTCTCCACAGCTGCATAAACATCATAAGAACTTCTCTATAATGAAATCAGGATGAGAGGGCAGTTTGCAACTTGTACGCCTCATTTAACTAAATATACAATGATGGAAGTTTACTCAAAGACAGAGAATGTTGCGGCATGAGTGTTTCAGTTGCATTCAGTGATTAAAAAGGCTAATATGGACAACAACACACAACATGTCTTTCGAAGTGTTTCGATACTTGATTTTTAAATTACAATGTTATGTAAGTAAACCAATGTTATGAGATTTCCTTTGCTTACTTTAAATTGTAATACAATACTGTAGTAGGTTGATTTTTAATACATACACATTCATTTTTTTAATGGCCAACTCATCAACCAGCACTGTAGGATTTCCAACCAAATGTACATTCGTTTAATGTAACAAAATCTTCTAAAATGTTTTGCTGAAGGTATTACTTTGTTTTCCCTGCAATAATGTATATTATGTTCTGTTCTTTACCATTTTCTTTTTGAAGATAAAGGGGATAAAGAAAGCAAACCATTGAAACCATCTTCCAAAACCAACAACGTCCATCTATGGCACATCAGCTTGACTTAAAAATAAACCGTCCGAAGTGGCAACTTGGCATATTGGTTGGTCATACAACGATAATTTATCATGACTGATTGCAACTGTGTCCACTTAAGACTTTAGTTTATGATGCAGCACTATACTTATAATGACAGATCAAACTGGAATTAAAAAAAAAAAGATGCACGTCCTTAGTTTGGCCTGCCATGACCTGTCCTGCTTTACCTTCTGAGTGTCTGACAGCAGCCAGAGTCAAGCAGTCCTGCTGGAGGTCCTCTTTGGGCCTGTGGTCCATGGACGTGCTTAGAGGTAGCATGGAGCGGACCTTTCTCTTCTTCTGAAGTACCTCTGGAAAGTGCAAGCCAGGGCAGGGCCATTAGTCCAACAACTAACATCTCAGGCTAAACTGACATTTCAATGGATGTTGGTAAATTTGTTTAAAAATTCTTTGAGAATCCACAGATGAAAGTACTAAAAGACAAGGACCTGACAACCACAACATCTGTAACAGGAAACAGTGAACAGTCTGCAGTCAGCAAGCTTGATTAAAGTCTCACAGCACTGTGAACCAAGACAGGGTAAAATGCTAACCTGTTTTGTCTCGCCTTTTTTCATCCTTGGCCTCCTTCTTGGCAATTGAAACAGGCATTCCTCCATTCTGCAGCCTCTCCGGCGGCACACATGCATCCGCCTGGCTGCCACGGTCTCCCACTGCAAGAATGACAGTGGCAGGCCACAGACTCAACCCCAGTCTTCAGTTCCAGCACCTGCTAAACTTATGTTTGTGTAACGTTATAAAACTATTACATTAATAGTGCCTCATCTTGTTAATAGTTTGACGTAAAAAAAATAACTGCTAGCTGGGCCATAAACCATGAATCAGATGGAAAAAGCTAAACATTACGGGAGATAAAAAGAATCTTGAATACATAAATTACTCAATACAACCTCTACCTCGCTCCATCAAAAGGAATTGTCTGCAATTTGCTTGAGCCAAACTGACGACTTCACCAATTAATTTTTTTTTTTTTTTTTTTTTTTTTTTTAAACACAAAGTTAAATGCATACAATGTTTCAAAATTACCTTTACAGTTAAAGGCCATCTTTGATGCAGAAAAAAACAACATTTAAAGTAGATGGTATAAGGATGAGGACCGTGAAGTTACACATCATAACAGCACCATAAGTACCAAAAAAAAAAAAAAAAAAACCCCCATGACTGAGCAGAGTGGACACAACGGCTTTTACAGAGGTGTGGGGTCTGCAAAGACAGATGGCGAGAGGTGGCAGGGTCCTCATACCTGAGGAAGGGGTGTGGTTGCTGGACTCAGTTTCAGCCTCGTCTTCATTATCCGAGAGGCCCTCCCCTCCATATGGCTCCACGTCACCAGGGCGTGGGTCTGCCTCCTCTGCCCTCCCCGCCCCTTTCTCTGCCCCCTTCTTTTTCTTCTTGGCTTTGCTTTTGGGTTGAGATGCCCTCTTCTTCTCCAGTTCCATTCCCTTTTTTCCTAGGTGAGAATGGACGGACTCACACAGGCTGCACAGTTCACCAGCAGCACACACAGTACATAGACCTTGTGATCACCCCACTGATTCAGAGAGCAGATAATAGCCACCTCGGGGGGGCCTGGGGTGCTCCTGCTTGGAGACGACCCACTCGTGCACGGTGAAGTCATCACCCCCAGTCCAGACTGTGTCCGTGTCCACTGGCGACCACTGCACACACAGGATACGGCCCTGGTGTCCCCTGTAGTTACGCACAGGCTCCTCTGTCAGGACGTCCCACACCTGGGACACAAACAGACAATTATTAATGGGCCAAAGATCACTTAGCTGTTAACTTACTGATTAACTATACAAAGGAGGGCTATAAAACCACTCAGCTTAATTTACAACATTATCATAATTAACTGTTACTCATCAGAAGAGTTACTGCATCAAGATCCTTGTATGTAGGGTTAACTGTGGCCCCCACACCTGAGTTGCATATTTCCCCCACGTTCATGTGGTTGCCTTCAAGTACTCCAATCAGAAATGTTACTGGTCGGTAGAGGGTGTTACATGAACAAGCACTAGAAATCACCCTTAGTGGGTGACTGTGTTGTAAACTCAGATTGTGCACCCTGCCTCCCCTCCCCATTCTCAGGGTTGGCTCCATATCAAAGCGAACACTGAAAATGGAGAGCTGAACGTCTGTGTGGCCGTTTACCCACCTGTGCTGTGCCGTCGTAGCAGACCGTGACCAGCCGCCCATCGTGATGGGGACTCCATGCCAGGCTGGTTATCTTAGCCGTGTGTCCTGCCAGACTTCGAAATGGCTCTGTGATCAGGACTGGGCTCTCCGGGGGGGACTCTGAACAGACATGGACAAGGATTGACACACTGTTTAACTGCAAAAACAGCAGACCACATTGTACACAGGTACATTATGGGCAAACGACACTTAGCCCGATTCAGAACAAACATTAACGATAAATTCTGGGCCGTTTACTTAATTCTTGTCTGTTTTACCAGGGGCCTTATAGCACTTCTCAGTGACACAGCGATGGAAAAAAACAGCTGCGTAGAGTCTACCCCTCACCAACAACGCTGCGGAGGTCGTGCACGTATACCACGGCGTTGCTGGAGCCCGAGGCGAGCAAGTGTGCGGCATCGGGCCGGTCGGTGTGCTCGTGATGCCAACGTAGCGCGTTGATGATCTTGTGATGCTGCTGCATGGTGCACAAAAGTCGGAGCTGAGGGGCCTGGAACACCTCGATGGACCTGGGGGGGTGAGGGGGTGGAGAAGAGCGTCGTCATGGCAATGTCACCACGGCGCAGGGGGCTTTACTAAGCAACACAGACGAGCCCGGGCCCGCCGCGACCACCCACCCATCCTCGTTGCCGATGGCCAGCACTTTGCCGTCCGGTTTCCAGCTGAGCTCCGTGTGAGGAGAGAGTTTGTGCTGCGAGTACAAAACCAAACACGGTGTGAATACACCCCATGGCACGAGCCCAAGCCTCCTCGCCCATCACACTAAACACATTATTCTATTACACGCTGCGTGACATTTTCAGATACAGCCTTGGGTATGTAAAGTATTAGCGCCAGAGGACTGTGTTAATCGACATTACAGTGGCGTAAAACAACGAAACAGATTTTTGACGGCCTCCTGGTACCTTAATGTTGTTAGTGGTACAGATGACCTTGTCGATGTCTGTGGCCTCGCCGCTAAGCTTCCAGGGGTTGTGCTGAAAGATGACCCCCTCTCCTGCGCAGCTGTACAGGCTGAAGGGGGGCGCATCTGTTCCTGAAGATAACAACCCATTAAAACACATGAACACCATGAACAAAGGCCTGTCTGGGCATACAGCCATGGTTCCCATTGTGCTGCCTGGAACTGTACAGCAACTACAATAATTTAAGATGTGACATTATTTACGTTTGAATGATCTGGCATTTTAGCATCTGGATCATTGAGAGGGAGAAAAAAAAAAAAAAAAAACCATGCGAGCAGGATTTTTATTTTTCATTACCAAAGAGAGGAGGGACTGGTGGACCCCAGGCCAGTGAGTACACCGTCCGCCGATGGTAGGTGCCAGATATCTGAGGAGCTCTGAAAGACAAAAATTTACATACAGTTATTCTGTAAGTAGTCATAATCCTAATTATAAACTATAAATTATTAATGCAAATTATCACTACCCACATTACACAAAAACAATACAGACTTTAGAAAGCACATTCAAAACTTACATAGAAAAACGCTGCATAACATTGACTTGGAGAAGAAGAAAAAAAAAACCCTTTGATCTGATTGAAGTGTTGTGTTTTCCCTAAAACTGCAGTGCTCAGCTGTTTCTGTTCATTGTGTACACACACAAATGGACTGAAGACAACTTCAATTGACCTTTCATGCCCTTCCCTACAGCCAAAGAGTTTGTTTCTAGAGCAGACTGCTTCAGAATACAGATAACCTACTTGTTGGAGAAGACTTCATAAATGCCAACTTTTCCATCATCGGTACCAAATGCCAAAGTGCCCTCTTTTTCCGGGTGCCACGACAGCTGCGGGGCAGAAGGGGGGATTAAAATTAACTTCTCAACATCATGAAACGTCAGTGCTGCTACATTGTCTTTTCACACAGCTACCGAACACTTACAGCGGTGACTTTGGACTTGATACCCTGCCAGAAGGTCCTGGTGTCATACTTGTTATTGATGGACAGCGTGTTCCACACTCGGATCATGCTGTCTCCCACCCCGATGGCCAACCAGCCCGTTCCGACCGGGGAAAACGCCATGGTGTAAACAAAGCCCCCCAGCGTGGGCAACGTCCAGCAGCACTCAAGGGAGGACAGGTCCCAGCATTTAATCTGAAAGTAAAAGCAGCCAATCACGTCTTGGGCTGAGCACATGAATGGAACAGCAAGTACACTGTACAAAAGTAGCTCTATGTTTCTCAGCCAAAGAGAAGCATTTCAGCAGTAGAGTTAACGGACATGCAAAAGGCTGCCTGTGCAAGGTGGATACCATCCAGTACACTGTATGATTGAATTTCCCTGATACATATCCAGGCTGAGTCAACTACAGCTATATGCTTTAGATCATGCTACCGAAACGATAGCAGCAACATCTAAGTGTATTACGGCTGTGCGAGGCTGTCCTTAGATGTACGCGCACCTCTCTGTCCATGGAAGTGCTGACAAGCAGCTCGCGTCCCTCCCCCGTGCACATAGAGCTCATGTTAAACACTATCCTGCTGTGGGTCTGGCAGTCGGGGGCCGTGCCCAAAAGGCTCCACCTCTGCTTGCTGGCTTTGGTCAGGTCCCACAAAATCAGCTCACCTCTGCGGTCAAAACCAAAAACGATACAAGGGGAGTTCACAGAAAAGGGGCAAATGAAAACGTAACAGGACTGGGGAAGAATCTCTAGAACAGGATCGGATGTAACGAGGAAAATCAAAAGCTTCATTTCAAACCATTTACAGCCATGATAGGAAAAGAAGTGGCCAGGCTAAAAGAAATTAGCACTTGGGCTGAATAAAAACCTACACATTTACTAGCACACCAGGACTAGAAATAATGGCAAATATGTAAATGCAATATTAGCGAAGCACAAACACGTATATTCACGGCAAAGAAGAAGTTACCAACTTACCCAAAGCAGCTTGACACAACATGTGATGGCCGGCCCTTGGGCCAGTGCACGGTCAACCAGAGCCTCTCCTTGATGCCTGGGTCAACACCCATTCCTCTGCGTTTCAGTGATGGCAGTTTGAGAGTCATAACAGCTGGAAGGAAAGACAGATGGGTAAATCGGGTAAATCAAAAAGGACAGTCAAAATACAGTGAGAACAATAAATGGACTATTATAGCACACTACATACAAGGTAATATGCTGCCCCACTAAGCCAGGGGTCCTTTGGCAGCCTGATGAGGCCTGTGGACCCCCTTCTTTCTTCCTACAGAAATGTTGCTATAAACGGCAACTTAGAAGCTGGTCTAATAACATCTGTCAGTCTAAAATAGTGATGAGTTTAAACAAGTTCTCAAAGTTCCTAAACTGTAAAACTGACCCCTTTGTTAGAATCCTTATTCTGAACTAAAAATGTACAGCAGACAACATAGTGGAAAAAGAAATAATGTTATTAACCTTTGCCCCTTGCTGTGCTCCAAATGCGCACAGTCTGGTCTTTACTGCCTGAAGCCAGGTAACAACCTTTCCCATCGCCCACAATAACTCCACTTTTCACTTCTGTGGAAGGAAAAAAAAAAAAAAAAACATAATAAAATGTATAATGTTAACACTATCCTTGCCACACTGGTCATTGAGGTGTCAGGCATTGGCTCCCTGTTAAGTACAGAACTGACCTCAAAATTCTCTTGTTAACATATAAGGCACTTAAAGGCAAGGCACCAGTATATCTGTCAGAGCTGATTAACACTCCAAATCGTTCCTTTCGATCGCAGAATGCAGCCCTACTTATTGTTCCACGGGTATACAAAAGTATTGGTGCTAGAGCCTTTAGTTACAGAGCTGCTAGTCTATGGAATAGTCTGCCTGGATTCGTACAGGATACCAAATCTGTCTCAGTCTTTAAATCCCGACTGAAGACCTACTTTTTTGATTTAGCCTCCCTACAACAGTCTTCGTAGCTCACGGTAATTACTGCTGCGGGTGCACGCTGTACATGCCAATATAACTGTAACAGTTTGCTATGGGGCTGCTAGAGTTTGTATTATTTGCTAACCCCTCTCTAAACTTTCTCCTTGTGCATGTGGGTACCCAGTGCCCGCCTGGGCACCATCTGAGCAGAATGCCTTCATAGAGCGGCTGACTCCATAATGTATGCCCTTGGATGAAGCTTTGCCTGAGGGTCACCAAAGGCCAATGAGAACTGCTTCAGCACCAGGAGCAAAGGAGGACTAAATTTTGTTGTTATTTATACCATATTACTACTAACAATCAAAGTCTCAATAAGTACCATTACATTCTGTAATGTTAGCATGCAAAGGAGGGGTTGGGCAGCCAGTCAACCTTGGGCCCCCAGAGGTTTTTTTTATCTTTACACTGTGGAGTTTTTGGTTCCTCTCCTCCATTGTTGTCTGGCTTCATTCATTTGTACTAATTCCTCAATATCTACAATTTCTTGTGTAAAGTGCTTTGAAGCACATTGTTGTGAAAGGTGCTATATAAAAATAAATTGAACTGAATATCAAACCTGGGCTCTCCTCAGGGCGGCTCTGCAACACTTCCTCAGATGCCTGAGGACACCATGAGAGGGCATGGACTTCATCGTCATGGCCTCGTAATCTGTGGACCACCTCATCTTTCTTTGTCATGTCCATTACTATAATCATTCCATCTTTGTACCTTTGAAATAATAAGCAATACTGTCAGCCTATCATGACTCATACCTCTGTTTCTGAATATGCTACAAGGTTGCATACACTTACACCAAAAGACAAGTTAAGCTACCAATCACTCACCCAACTGCAACATAGTTTTCGTTATGAGGTGAGCAGGACAAGCTGAAAATGTTTCTTGGCTCAGGGAAAAAGCTGTGAGTCTCATTCCTGTTGTGCCAGTAGCAAACAACGACGCCCTTTTCATCGCCGGACACTACCAAGTCCTTCTCCACTGGGGACCAGTGCAGTGCTGTGATTGTGCTCTAAAGATAAAGCATGTTTCATCATGCCTTACAGTCTTAGAGAAACACAGCATTGCTAAGAATCACTCTCATACTCAGCGATGTTGTTAGAGTTGGAAGGATAAAAAGTACAGTTAAAACGCATCACCTGGTGAGCTTTATGCTCTTTTTGCGAGACCTTCCGCTCAATGTCCCAGATTTTAACTGTTCCATCATCAGAGGAACTGGCACATAAATGTTCTTGTCCAGAATGGTGGCAGAACGTAAAGCCCGACACTCTCTCTTTGTGACCTGAGAGTTCGCCTGAGTAGTAGACGAGACGAGAATAAATTAGTCGTCAGACTCTTTTCTTAAGGAATTGCAAGCAACGTAGCTAAACAAAGAAAATGTAACTAAACAAAGAACAGCGGACTTACCCACAACAGCTGGAGATGATGCAGTTATGCTGACTAAATATATTGTGTTTTTAGCACCAAATCCAAAGATGCCTTTTCCATTTATGTCACTAGACCGTGAGCAGTACCAGTTAGGAGAGGCTGGAAGAAGTCTCTCGTGCATCCTAAAAGAGATGTCAAGAAAAACATTCACACGTTTTACAAAGTTACCAAAACCTCACAGCACACGAGTACCCCACCTGCTTCTCACGCCGTCCCATAACCAGCATGGAAATCTTACGTCTGTAAAATGTCGCAAAAATCCTACGGTAACCGTTAAGGAAAAACTTAACCAGACGACAATTTGAAGATGAGTTTCAAAGCAGGGGTATGTAATGTAACAATTAAATTATGGTTATTCCTTTTATATTTGAGTTGTTATGCCGTGTAATTTCATTTTTTAATTTTAAATTTGACTTGCTTTATTGTCTGTATTACTTTACTATCTATCGGGCGATTGAATGAGACGCTTTGCCGTAAAGCAAATTGTGTTAAGGGGGAACATGGCGACCTCTACTTTGACAGGAATAGGTACAGCCAGAAATAATTTATTTTAATTTTGGTGAATGTGTGTTCTTTAAAAAAATTGGTTGTAAAGTGTTTACGTTATTCTTCTAGGTTTTTCACTCATAGGAAACATTACGCGACAGATCCACTCAAGGTAAGTGATTTTAGTGATCTGTGATATTGCATGTATGTACAAATACGAGAAACACTTGAGGTTTTTGTAGTAGTGTAGTTGTATTTAAAACATACACATATTAATAATACCTCTTTTGCAGTTGTTTTTACATATGTTGCGCCCTTCAAGACCCCTGTCTTCATGTTTGCATACTGACGACTTTCAGGTTGCTCGCATCAATTAGCAGTCTCCACCATTCCAATTTTCACACAACGGTGACGGCAGATGCCAAAAACTGGGAAAGAAAGAATCGTATCGTTTATCCCCCTCAGCTGCCAGGGGAGCCGCGAAGACCAGCGGTACGTTACGCCTTAGTTTCAACATTGCATGTTGAAAATTAGAATATGTTGAAATGAAATGTGAAATTTATCAAGAAGAAAAACATTAATGTGTAATGAAACATTATGATTACACTACATTGCATTTTAAAATGAAATATATTAATTTATTCATTCAGGAGATATATCATTGCCGACACCAAATAAAGTACAGCAAGGATAAAATGTGGTATCTGGCAAAATTGGTAAGTGAAAATTTAACATGAGCGCTTTTTGCTGGCCATTCATTGTTATTGCTTAAATCATGTATTGTTGTTTACAGTAAATTTTCTTTTAAATGTTTTGATCTTATGATCTTAATCTTAGATAAGAGGAATGACCATTGACCAAGCACTTGCACAGCTTGAGTTCAGTGACAAAAAGGGGGCAAAAATAATGAAAGAGGTATGTGGGAAATCTGTGTTTGGTCCATGTCTTCTGTTTTCCAGCATCAAATTGCAAGAGAAACACAGGCAGACTTTTTGGAATCATTGCAGTTGTACACAACATTTTGCTGTTTCAGGTTTTGCTGGAAGCACAGGAGATGGCTGTTAAAAATCACAATGTAGAATACAGATCCAATTTGTATGTGGGTAAGTATTAATAAAGGTTAGAATACTATGGCCGGTACTGTTCAAAACTCACATTTTACAAAAAAAAAAAAAAACATTTTATTTGTAGCAGTAATGTGCTACATATTTTACTAAGGATTATTGTGTTTCACTTTCATAGTTTTCATAGTTTTTCTTTAAGACAGTTGTGAGACGTCAAAGTGCATGTTTTGAAAAAAACGTAATTAAAAAAAATGTATTAATTTGGTTTCTCAGTTTCCGCATTTAACTTTTCTAATGGAGGTGCAGGTGTGATTAAAAAAGGTTGCCCAACACTGTTATGGTAGGATATTATTATTAATACTATCCTACCACAACATTTATCATTGGTGTTGTTTTTGTTGCTTTGCAGCTGAGTCCTTCTCAGGAAAGGGCAAGTACTTGAAACGCATCCGTATTCACGGCCGAGGTCGGTTCGGAATAATGGACAAGGTCCATTGCCACTACTTTGTGAAACTGGTGGAGGGACCTCCTCCGAAAGTGGAGCAGAAGACAGGGTTCGACCAGGCCAAGGAATACGTCGAGCAGCTGAGGAGCCGCACCATTATTCATTCGCTGTAGTACAGCCGATGCGTGCGAGAAGCATGCAGCCTGAAGGACGTTCTGTCCCTGCGTCCTGCAGACACCCTTTGTTTCTCTGTTGTTTCATCACTGATGTGCACCATAGTTGTGTTGTTATATTAAAATGTTTTCTTGTTTTTCGATTTCAGTGTCTGCAGCGTGTTTGTTAGGGAAATGTTTAGCTGAATATGAACTTTAACCCAGTCGTCAAAAAAAAAGAATACACTAAGCCCAAAACACGCACATGCATACACAGGTTGGAATACATATAAGTGTGTGTGACAATGAGTTTATCCTGAGGAATTGCATACTCAGATTTGTAGCCTTGCAGTATGATGAGGGGGTGGAAGCAGTGGCGAAACAAATCTGCATAAAAACGAGTTGTGTGAGCCGTAACGATGTAATGAAAACTCAGCAAATCCCTTGATTGTAATTAATTATAACCAAATCAACTACATGATTGATTGAGGAATCTCAAGGAACTTTCCAAATGACCAAATGATTATGAATGCAGGTATGCTTTGAACAGAAGTTTATAATGAGCTATTTATCAAATGTGAAGTGGAGCTCATTTCACACGAGAATTTGAGAACAACAATTAGCCAATTATGAGTAAAGACAGGACGTATGTATTGTGACTAATTGCATTTAATGATACACAGATGAATGTTAATGAAATACATTTGATTATACAGCAGATTTGAAATAGTCCAGACGGCAATTTTCAATATATTAAAAAATATATAAAATATACCATAGTACTCTAGGCGTTGTGTTTCATCACCATGATATTCATCACCATGTATTTGGAGAGTACATTCCCTATTCTACCTTCATCGTTTTTTTTTTTTTTTTTTGTTTACTTAATCAGTTAACATGATAACAAAGCCTGTCGTTGCTTCTTTTGGATCCTGCATACTATTTGCATATATTATTTGCTTGCTAATATTTTCTTTATATTTACTACTCATCAGCCTTTTGAAAAGTACACAGTGAACAGGTTTTCTGTCTTTGTGATTTCATTTATTGAAAAGATATACTATATTAGGATGCCTAATATTTTAGTTCTAGCTGTAATATGTATATCCACTACTAAAAACATAAATAAATGTATTTTTCATTAACTAAGCAAAGAACGCTTGCTTCACTTTCTGTATTTCAGCTCATTCTTAAAATATGTACTCAGAATTATCCCTATATAGTGTAAGTATACATACATAATTGTCCTGTGATGGCCTGCTACTGAGTGAAATAACAGCTGCTTTCCCCAGGCCTTAAGACTGCTCAGTTGTCAGGAGCTGGAGTGATCTCTCTCACACACCAACACCCCACTGTCGTACTTTTATGATTATCATACATAGCACAGTCAGCTGTGTACTTTGCATAGAACTGCATCTGGCTGGTGCAACTATCTGTGTAATGTTTACATCTTATGTTTACATTTATAGTCTCAATTTTCAACTGTGTATTCTGTAATGTTAGTCTGCCCAGGAGTTCCTCTCCTCCATTGTTGTCTGGCTTTATCTTTATCTTTAAACCTAAAGTTCGATCTAATCTAATCATCTACCTGCTGTTAGTTCTGTATTATCTCTAATTTCTTTGAGACACTTTTGGGACAACATGTTATGAAAGGTGCTATATCAAAATTAATTGAAACTGAATTATATTGTTGCTTGCAATAGTTCTATGTTTGCAGTAGTTAATTACATTAATATTACTGGCTGTCTTTTTTGTGTTGTCATTTTTTGTTGTTCCTATGTAGCACCTGGTGTCCTGAGAGAATTTTGTTTCATTTCACTGTGTACTGTACCACCTGTATAACGCTGAACTGACAATAAAACCACATCCAATCCTATCCTATGCAATCCTGTCCTATCCTGTTGTCCCATTTGAATTCCATAAGCTGTTTGACCAAAACAAAAGTGACATTTCATAAGCAATAATACCAGAGCAGGTTGTATAGCACTACTCCTTATAAATTTTTCATTGTACTTTCCTCCAGTTCACCATAGATGTCACTGTTGTTATATGGTAAGTTTTTTCAGTTATTTTATTATTTTTATTTAATGTTTACAGTGTTTATAATTTATTTCATTGTGCGTGCATATATTTGCATTTTTTTTTAATTCAAAATAAAGGCAAGGTATTTCATATAAATTAATTTATATATTTTGAGGTAGTAATTTACATGTGATCATGCTGTAGTATAGTATGTCAGTACATCCACTGCAGATCTTACATTAAATCAATGTGTTCATATGGATAATTGGTAACACCCATTCAATTATATGAACCACCAATACAAATTCATACAACAAAACACAGCAATGTTCCCAAATACGGTATCTTTTCATCCATTGTTTCCATGTGTCCATTTTCTTTCTATTGTTAAAATTTCAATCATAAAACTCACTTAACTTTTCAGATTCATGGAGTACCCATTTTTCCATAATGTAAGGCTGAGCATTACATTCCATCCTTTGAAGCACTTGGACATCAAAGACGTCATATTTCACTCAATAAGGTTAATCTATATGATGGCCAACACATTGACGATGGTACCTTTAGTGCTCAGGAAAGAGAATTTTGATCAAAAAAGTCCACTGAGAAGACACAGATGGACTCCTTAGAAGCAAGGGAAGCTCTGTCTTTAGTTGTGGCTCCTTTCCAAAAGGACGTTGTGCTTTAACCCTACAAAACATCTTTTTTTCACTTAATGAAATATTGATAGGTAAAAACGGTGCTGATGCGGAGGATTTTAAAGTGTTTAGTGTTTTGCACCAAGGTTATTATCCTCTTTTTCCCATCTGTGCTTCATCTTCAAACATAACTTGATAATAAAGAGACTGTATGAAGGAGACTGTTACTATAATTAGTGCCACATGACTTTAAGGATAAAAACAAAAGGCCATGGCACATTTTATAAAAAATAAATGACGATCATGCAGAATGCAATGACAATATTTTTTAATTAAAATTTTTTTAAACTTGTTGCTTGTAGGAAATAGATAATAAATATTCATATCCCAGGGACCTTTTCTGCAGCTAAACTGAAGATAAACCCACTTAGTATTGCATAATGACTATTGATAAATAGCAAAGGTCTATGGTTAACAGATATAGCATTAGTTAATGAGTCACATTTCATGGTTTTTGCCTGCTCGTCTTGTAAAAAAAAACTATCAGAAACTATCTTTACATTTACTTCAGGCCTATGGTTATTTTACTTCAGTATATATTTTAAAGTCAGTATATAATTTTTGTCAAGAAATGCATAGGCTTTCAAAGCAGGTACAGCACCACAAAAATAAATACAATACAAAAGCAAAATTAACATGCTTTCAACAGCTCTTCTCCAAGTCATTGGCAAATGTCTCGCTGCCAGAGCAAATATGGTGGACTCCCTGAAGTTCATCTTATACATTAATAATGAAAATCACCATTTCAATTACACAACATAATTCTGCTTGAAGTCTAACCGAAGCCAGTGAGTGAGCATAGTGTTTTTTATTGTTTGTTGAATTTCAGTTGGGCAAACCTCTAATAATTTGAACACAGAATACTTAGTTATGTGTTAGATTACATCAATTAAATTCTTAATTAACAACCTAAAAGTCCATATATTTTTACAAGATATTTCAGTATCTAAACACCTAAGAAATAATGCAATCGGACTACTGTATAAACATTTTACTTACTGTATTACTGGTAAAAGTCTTGGTAAGTTTATGCTGTACAATACAAAGTAAAATCGGTAATTTTTACATTAGGAAATTTCCTTTAAACTTTCACTTTAAATAAAGCCCTAACATGTGTACAACATATACTGTATATTCACCCTTTGAAGAATGTGAGTTGTGTGGTTATCTGTGTTCTGATTCCTGCTGTTACCACTCTTCTGCTTTGTATATACAGCAATTTGCAATGAGATTTCCTCCTCACTGAACTTTGTTGACAGAGGTGACATGTATGTATTCTCTTTCTTACGCCCTCTTACCTCACAGAATACAATAGCAATGTGAACTACTGTATTCAGGAAAGATCAAGGTACTGACCATCTGAAGATGTCAACTGACTCCTAAATCCCCGAGAATCCAGCCCAGAGTCTGGTTTGTAATAAGTGTCACTTTAATCTTAAGGCAAGGAAGTGAGACAGCCATGTCAGCCATTTCCCCCTGCTGAAGTGTTTACGTGATTTAGACTGCATGTGTGCATCCTCTCTTGTTGCCTGTGCTAATTAATCAGCGGTCCTGTGCATCTGACCCATGTGTATGCACTAATGCTAATTTGTCTGTCTCACTGCAAGCTGTCAGATGGGTACTGAGGGGAGTTTTGTGATGCACAAACATATGCCTCCATTTCACCTGCAGACCATAATCGTGAAGCTAATAGTCTCGAGAAGAGGGAAAGTAGATTCAACCGAGTTTGAACGCGTCATCGCAGAAAAAGGGTAATTTCTGAGTGCTTGCTTATCCCCACCCATCCAAACATGAGACAGTTCAAGTAAACACAGCAGGCTAAAAGAGAAAGAAGACAAGAAAAACTGTTGGTGTTTTGTTGCTGATGGTGAAATATCAGAAGCCAGTAGTGTGCTGGTATAGGAACAGTGGGGGGAGGGGCTGCTGAGCTGACACATTGGTTCTTGATGAACACCTGCAACACAAGTTTGTTTTATAGCAAGAAAGGTAGGTATCCACTGCCAGTAGCAATTTCAAATTGTAATGAAATAACTGTAAAGAAGCTATTTCTGTAAAGTGTTAATGTTCTTAATTAAGTGCTACTCATTAGATAATTTAGAAAAAAAGAAGGCCGGTGCTTTGTATGCTGCTTTGTAGTAATTATCATGTGTTCTACAGAATATCAACAGGCTCTTTGTCTCCACAATGGTTTACATGAGTTTTCGCACCACTTCATTAACGTTCATAAAAAAAGATTCTACATAAACGCACCCTATACATAACGTACTATATGGGTTCCAATGACGAAAAGAACAATTAGAAAACCAAAATAATAAATCTATACAGGTTTATGGAATTGTCTTCCTCATGGATCATTCTCCTGACTCCAATTGCTAAAACCACATGACAGTTGCCCCTATTACTGTCATATTAATTTTACACAATTAATCTGTAATCAAGATGTAACTGTTATTAAATAATCCCATTCTGAATGTTTTCAAACAGGACCTAAACTATTAGCATTGTGTACCATATAAGCTACCCCAGTTTCTTTTTATCCTGTCATTTGTGCTTATATGGGTAACTGAAATTAACCATATTGGTAATATTGGCCAAAATAATCTCTAATGAGCTGTTTTCTAATTAGACTCAAACTCATTATTTCTTATCCAGGTGTACTGGACCTTTATACTTTTTCTCTTCATGGCTGTTGTTTCTACTAACCACTTACTAAATGTAGACACAGCCATTACAACATGTACACATATATCTTCCCCAAATATCACTGTCGACTGAATCACCAACTCTTGTTTTATTGACCAAATCATTGTATAATGAGTTATTTAGGAGATGGAAAGCACATTCATGCTAAGATGCAGTACATCACAACAGCTTTTTGTCTTTAAATAATTAACACTTAGTTTATGCCATAATGTTACCATGGGTGCCATTATCTTAGCATTTTTGATGTAAACAGCAGCCATAAACTGTTAATGTAGCAGAAAATGGTCTTCTTTAATGTTCCTCTGGGTCATAAGTGCCTGATACACTTTCAGGTACAGAAGCACCAGTCACCTTAAAATACCCATAAAAGATATGCATTTTGTCCTCTGTAATCTACTAGAGAAAAGGCCATTGTATTACTCAACGATGCCATTTTAGATCAGTTTTATTGTTGGTCTAGAGTTACAGGAAATAAAACTCACCTTAAAACCATACACATGAAGAGAAAAACATTTTCATTATATAACAAAGAATTTTTATTATACACTTTATTATGTATACAGATACATACATATACATATAGCAGTATGTACATCCTAATTTTTCTAAATCAAATCCTCTTCCTACATGGCTTGGTAGAATTCAGGTGAAATAGAATTGGCTCTCTGTATATGTGGGGGAGTTGTTCCAGGAACCTCACAGATACTAAAATCCATGGATGTTCAAATCCCTTATATAAAATGGTGTAGTGTTTGCATATAATCTATGCACATCCTTTAAATAATCTGTACATTACTTATAATATTTACTACAATTTAAATGCTGTATAAATCAATGTTATACTATATCGATTAGGGAATAATGATAAAAAAACATCTGGACATGTTCAGCACAGATGCAAACAGTATCTACACTGTTATAACCAATGTAAATTCTGTGACTAGCACAGTGCACAATAGAGTTGTCTAACAAGAAAACACACTGAAATGGTGCTTTCTACATTACAGCATAATCTCACTCAAATGGGAGTACAGTATTGAAGAAATACTGTAGTATTTAGTATTCTAGTAATGAACTTAAATTTTATGAAATGTGTGCACTTTATACATATTTCTGTCCATTTTTATGTTTTGGGAAGCTGTTTCTTAAGCCATTGATGCATCATAAAAGTTATTTTTCAAGCACTTTATTTTTCCAAGTGTCTCAATTATTATTAAACATTCATTCATTGTCTATATTGCTTTTCCTGTTAAGGGTGACAGGAAGCCTGGAGTCCAACCTAGGAGACACAGGGCAAGGGACTCCCAGGGAGGGGTACCTGTGGGAGGACACCAGAAAAGCTGGAGAAAACCCACCAAGCACAGGGAGAACGTGCAAACTCCACACACACACATGGAGTTCCAAGGTGGGAATCGAACCCCAGGCGGTGCAAGGCAACAGTGCTAACCAGCCACTGGGCCTGCCTATTACTAAACATGTTCTGTTACTGCTAGATTTGTGTAGAACTTTAGTTGCTTTTTCAAAACTTTAGGAAATATTGGCACCCAGTATTGGTTGTTGACCCCAAAGACCACCAATAACCAGTACTGGCACTGGCTTTAGGAAAAAAATTACATTGGTCAATACCTACTGTATATATTTTCATACTCAATAACAGAATGTTATTTACAGCTTGTGCGTAAAACAAGCAAAAAATTATTTTGAGAATTTATACAGACCATTTCCTTTTGGACCTGTTTAATAGGCAACAATTTGTTTGTCAAACTATTAAAGTCAGCCAACATTAGCAGGTTTGTAGTAGAATGGCGTGGATCAGTCTTGTGGGAGCAGAAGTTGCCCTGAGCAACTGGGGCACTTGTGTGTGAACATGCCAGTGTGTGCATGCGTGCAATTTTCTTCTGCAATCTTTTCCAATGGCAAAAAAGATGAGTTTGTTTGCCACGTGAATCAAGTGAGCCCATTCTAATAAAAAAGGGGTTAGGTTTAATAGCAGCAATGGTCTCTTCCATACCAGATGTAAATACTGCTCCTCTGCAGATTCAGATCTCCACTGGGAGTCCTTTAAACTCTTATTCCTCACCCAGACTACTTTAGAAACACCAGATGAACAGCTGTATAACTTGTAAGCTGTTCAAGACACTCTGTATAAGAAGAGGTTGCTACACAAATAAATAAATTAAATGTAAAAGTGATTGAGATAGCACCACATTGTCATACATCAGAAATTTTGCAAGACAATGCCCACAGGGCTGGCAGCAGGAAAATGATTTTACTGCCAAGGCATGAAAGGACAACTAACATTATGGTAATCCATGTGATGTTAAATTTAACACAACAATGCAAGAACATTATCGCAAGGTTTACTGTGACACACAGGCTTAAATATTCGTTCAATATCGCACTTTTACAAGTTTGTTTTAACTGTTGCAAAAATGTCTAAATTGAGCCAGCTTCTTCAAATCAAAATCATGGTCTTTAACAGAGTGGTTGAAATGCATTTTACTATACTTTACATTTACTTTCATCTTGAAAGTATGGAAAAACACAATCAGAAATGGTAATAAAACACCCGAGGGGAATAAAATAATCAATTGTAAATAATGTTAATTACGAAAACAAAGTGGTCCATCATTCAAACACAATTGTCCTTCAACACCAGAAAATCTTACCTATATCTGAGCCACAGTAACACATTAAATGTTTCACCTCAGAATATTTTATTGGAAACAGAACATCAGAACATCAACTCAATTCAGTTACTTGACTGACATGTGCAAGAACATAATTCAAACCTTCACTGTTTGATGTCATTAGTGTAGGCGTGAGTAAACGTTTTAATAAATTATATTTAAATGTTCGTCAGAAGTGTGTGTGTGTGTATATATATATATATATATATATATATATATATAAAATCTCAGAACCTGTATTGACAGTGATCAGTGGAGAATATATTTGTTCACCCAAGTTTGAAGCTGTCAATTATAAATAGTTTCTCAGTAAGAAAGGCACACGGCGGGGGAGGCTGGATTTGACAGGCAGCTGGGTTGCTGGTGCGACATCTTGTAACATCAAGGAGTAACACTGCTAGTTCTGCTCCATTCATACCATAATAAAGCTTGATTACTTAACTGATGCTAGGCTCTGTGGTATGTCCTTTGAGATGCAATGGTAAACTATTTATTCTCCATTTACAACGTCTACAAATCAAGTTCTCTAGTTGAAAACCTTTGTATGTTTTTTTTTTATTTCACTGTATTTTTAAAGCAGCTCATTCATTTAAAGATTCCCTTTTCGGTTAATTAGATGGTCAACAAACCTTTCCTTTCCATTTCTCGTAAGATCATGTCCGTTAACGAGGCTGTCTGACATATCTCTTGCAAACAAATTGCAGCTGTCTTGATAGCGCGAGGTTGGCGACCTGTCCCAACCGCAGAAGCAAGACGACAGTCCTGGAAGTATAATGGGTACCGCTGTGAGTATTCTGCGGAAGGGAGTGCGCAACTGTACGGAAATGTAGGTAAACACTTAACGCGCCGACCTTGCATGCTGTGTTGAGCATGTGTTACTTATTCTGCAAACGCGTTCCCTTCACACATTGTCTCCTGTCTTTGTGCTGCTGTATTGTTTTCAACTCGCTGCGAGCACGTGTCGATTGTGTGCCTTTTTGTTTAATCAGTCCTGTATGAAAGCTGATTACCCCTGTACGTATTTTGAGTGTTTAATTATTGCCATCAGTACATCGACTATGGTTTCATTCATAAGCACCGCAAAGGCAGCCCATACTCCGGCCTTCCAGTGAGAGTCACCACTTTATCTCCATTTAGTTAATTAGCATGTATGTGCATAACCTGGGCAGGCTGGCCAAAATGCAGCCAGCGTGATGGTTGTGTGGTGCATGACTTTTGTACAAAAGAGAAAAGCCCACAATGTTTAGCTCGTGAATGAAAACCTTTAAGATAATTTTTAAATATTGTGAAATGCACAGTGAAGATTTTTTTCTAAATAGAAAGTGTGCTACAATTTAAGTAATGTCAGAAAAAAAAAAAACAGTATGTTCTGCAGCCAGTATTCTGGAACAAATATTAAGTTTATAACGTTAGGTGACGTGCTATCTACATTTATAATGGACTTTCCAGTTAAAGGTAAATTTTTTTCAAGGTGAGAATGGTTAATTATGTACTGTCCACAAATATAATTTACTTAAGCAAATGTGAAAGCCATTAAAATTAGAGTATTAAAAATGCTAATCAGCCCAACAGTCCTTCAGAACACAAGGAAGTGTTGTGGTACGATGGTGGATCATGTCATTGGAATGGCGAATGCATTTTACTTTGCATTCCACAGACTCAAGGTTACCCTCCTATCTAAGTTTGTTGTTCCATAAATCAAGGGATAATGCAGCCGCCTGAGATCGAGGCATGGAGACTATTAATTTGCCTCCCTCTACCAGAGGCACTCAAGATGGCGTTACTAACACTTGAAATGTATTATCTCAATCAGACGAGTTGCCGGAGCTAACATTTCACAGGGAACGGAATAAATAAACGTTGAGTAAGGCTCGTACATTTCCAATGGGTGCTCGTTCAACAGCCAAGTTAAAATGAGATTAATTTCTTTTGTTTCCTGGAAAGGCCATAAAGTATCTTCCTCAGGAGGTGGGGGGGGTGCGCTGAACATAAACTGTGGTAATGTACATGTCATCTTCAAAACCAAATCACTTTTTCCGCTGCCCTGTAGCTCACTCCGGCACCAAACGCTAGCCGTATATTGGGAAAGGGCGATATTTCACTTGCATCATAATGTTGGGATGTAATCTTTGCCTGAGAGCAGCATAACTTAGCATGTCTGGGATCGCCACCCACTTCTTCCACCGTTATTGGTAACGAAAACTGCAAAAGGACACAACCTAAAAAAGACAACAGAAAAAAAGCGAAGTGAATTCTGAACACGTTCAAGGCTCGGTCACCGATCCTATCCTAGGATCATAGATACGGTACCTGTAAAACAAGTATAATGCCGAAATGTAAAAAACTGTTGGAGTGTGGTTGTTGTGACTGGAGGAGCCAGGCATCATTTACCTTGTGTCCATGTAAGGTGACTTAATATTTCAGCTCTGCTAACCCCACGTGTCGCGGAGTCATGCACAGGGTCAACCAAAACCAGCTGAGTTAATTTCTTTTTAGAATTTTATTTAAATTATCAAGAATCTGGAACAGAACATGGTAGGCAAATGTGTCTGTAGTATTTAATTTCGTTTATTTTACTGATTTTTTTTTTTTGTTTTTTTGTGTTGGCATTATGATGTATTGTGTTCTGTTGTAAAGTATTTCTGTATTTTATGCATGGTATTTATCTGTTTTACTGGTATTCTGCCTCTTGGCTGGGTTTCTATTGTAAAACTGATTTTTTAAATCTCAATGGCACCTTTTACCTAATTAAATAAAGGTAAACCGAAGTTAACCACCTAAAGTCCTATTATGAGTAGACAGTAACTGATTTGTTCAGTTCTCTCTTCCATCACAAAGCATTCCTTTCAGTTTTGGCAAACAAACTGGAAAAAGCAACAACAACTCCATAGAATACGCCATGTTTTGAAACACTATTACGCTGATTCTCATATGGTCAACAAAACATTCCACAAGTGATGGTTAGTCCTCTTTTTGGAGGAGTTCGGTGAAGAACCTCTGCTTTCTCCCACTTTTGTTCAATCAGCCCTGTCAGAAGTACCTCAGTGTGCTGTGCTGCTCAGGGAATTACTGTTTTACAGCACTGTCTGTCAGTAGACGTGTTCTTACTGATTACAGCGTTTGTTGCCTAATTACAGTATTCCATGCAAGCAGCAGCAGAAACAGGCCACTGGAGGTGCAGTGGCAAGAATCCTGCCCGAGTTTGAATTTCAGAAAATGTCCTAACCTTGTGTAAGGTGTTTAACTTCAGTGGCTGCAGTACAGGGCATGACTAAAAGTAAAATAGTGCCCACAGAATACCTATAAAAATAAATACTGAGCACATTAACACACTCTGCTTATTAAAACCTTAATAAAAACAATAAATTGTTAAGTATGTTTAATGTTATTAACAAAGCAACTTATTTGCATTGAATAATCAATGGATAAGAAATATCGTAATACGAAAGCAGTCCAGAAATGGAATTTATTTGAAACAGAAGTTTCAAATAAATTGCTAGTTCATTTAACAGTAAAAAAAAAAAAGTTGACAAATGTTTCACTTTTTCAAGTATATTTAATAATTTAGTAGCATTAAAAATTCCATCCATCCATCCATCCATCCATCAACCGCTTACCCTGTTCAGGGTCCTGGGTTGGCTGGAGCCTATCCCAGGCAGTCTAGGGTACAAGGCAGGGGACAACCCGAGCAGGACAGAAATCCACAGTACTGAACCACTGAAACCATTACATGGTTTTTAATAATTAATCTCAAACTTTGTAACAAGGCAAATGAGAAGAATATTTTAAAATGTTTGATTACATAGTAAAGTAACAGTTTTGTCATTTTAATACATGTTTAGGAGAAAGGAAATGGTTTTATCTTGTAGAACAAAGAAAATATACAATGTATGGCTTCTTTTTATTAAATTTGCTGTCTTTGTTTTAGTGCGCATACAGTTTGGCTAGAAATACGTACACCTGTGAGACAGTTAAAAGAAAATATTAACCTTGAAAACTGTATATTAAACCTTTTAACACTACTTGTTACCGTGTGATAGAAAAGGTTGAATAAATACAATCTGTTTAATGCTGTATTAGGAAATTGATTAGAAAAACTGCATGAACATAAAACAGTTACCAGTAATGCCATTTGGTGTAGCTTACATAACAGGCTTTAAAAAATCACAGCAAGGTACTGCTGTTAATTATAGCTATTATAATCAGTAAAAATCACAGCTTCAGCTTCTGTGTTGAAGCAATAGTTCCACTCTGTGTTGTATGTAGTAATATGGCTTGTTTTTGATTGGTTGTGTAAATAAGAAGCAGGTCCTGACAGTCTGATCTTCAGCCAGCATGGAGGATCTTGTGTGATAAGCTATATGGTTTAAGGTGGTTCTTGACTGATCAGCGAACTACGAGCCTTTGTCTTTTGGGGGTGGGGGTGGGGGGGGGCAGCTGTTAATTTGATTTCTCGCCAGGAATGTGACCTCCAACCACCTCTGCGTGAGGACTGAGGAGGGGGAAGATGCACTTAATCACAGCCTAACAGCGTCTGAGCTGCTATCGCTTAGAAAGATAAATAGAAAAGCAGCTGATGACAACCTTGGCTGCTGAGAGTGGAACGGCGTAAATCCCAGGAGGGCTTCACATCTGGTCAGTCGGCATAGCCACCATGAGCTGGAGTGGCACCCCGACCAAAGCCAGATGTAGACATGGCCTTGGATTACCGCCGCCCACTGGGCTTTGTTCAGTAACCAGTCTGACACAGAGAAATACAGCGATTAGTACTTAATATTGTTGGAAATGTGTTCGTGTTTTTATAGTATTGACACTGTTTAAACGTAAATCTGTAGAATTGAAAACTTTTACAAAGTAGCAAATCATAAATGTCGCTAACAAGTGCATCAGTACACAGTGACCTGAGGATAGGGAATGTAAAGGACCAGAACTGAAAGATCTGCCTGTAATATTCTGAAAAAAGTAGAGATTGGGCCAGTGACTGGGCAACCGGAGAGATCGGGGTAAAAGGGTACCCAGTCAAGGAGCAGAGTGTACCCGAGGACCCAGTGACAGATGGGGACTGTCATCTGTAACTGCAGGGGGCACCGTGAAGGAATGACATGAGCTACGGTTACCATCACCCACGCACGTTCACCCCTGGCCATGTACTCAGGAAGGTCAGGGGAGTATAGGTGAGTCTTTCCTGGGCTCAGAGGTTACCTCCCCATTACTGAGGATGTCCTAAAGCCAACTGCCACTTCCTCTAAACCTAGGGGAGCACTATGGGTATATGGTTGGTATAGGGTTAGGGGCAGTGGCAGTCTGGGTTTGTTCTTGGCAGTTGGTGCAGACAAGGGTCTGTTCAGGACCCGTGGAGCTTGATTGGGCCACATCTGGTTTCAGGACGCGACACTGAGGGAGTGCAAAAAAACTAACAAAAACGAGCTATTGAGTGGTACAGAGCCAAATGGCTACAACAACTGGCAATGGAGAAAATTAAGTGAGAGGTATATAAAGAGACAAAGGAGGAAATGAAACAGAGCTGACAACACTGCTGATATTAACACAATGACATGGGAAAGAAGAGCAGAGGAAAAACAAGGAAACTGGGGGAAAAAGGGCAACATCTAATGGACAGAGAAGGGCATGACCAGCACAGACATGACACTACATCTATGAACCAATACGTTCTGTCTACTCACTCTGCATGTTGTCTTTACCTGCTATTCTTGTTTATGAGTATTATGGTTTACATGTTAAAATTAAATCAATAAAAATTATGAATTGCAAATATTTTCATGTTTTAAAATGCATGTATCCAGGAAGTATAGAGAAGAGACAGTCCTGCCCTGCAAAAGATGGTGGTTTAGATTGGCAGGTGACTCAATGTCTGAAAATGCAGAGGTTTGCTCTAAAATTAGACCAGATAATTAACTGTTTATTTTCAAATACAGTTTTTTTGAATAAAGGTAATTTGAAAATAGGGAAACATTACTTTTATCTGCCGTAAACACATCTGAACATAATTATGGTATGGAAAAACATGGTTGATATTGCTAGTAATTATAGTTACTGCTGTGCACAGGACTGTGTTTTTCCAGCAGTATTCATCATTGTTCAATCTTTTTCCTTTCGATAAAATTATGTTTAATGTGTGCAGTGAGTGTCAGATCAGGGCCTATGCTGGCACTTGTATTTACTGGGGATGCTGAGTTAGCAGTTTGATAAGTGTGACCTCCTATTGGATAAAATCGTGGTAATTTTGCTGGAACTTTTCATGGTTGAGATTATTTTAAGATCTGATTTTTTTTTCTTTTCCTCTCCTGAGGCGGTGTCAGGATGTCTGCACAATGTCTGCACAAGCCTACTTGCCTGTGAGGTGCCATGAGGGATGAGAGGGTGAGGAAATGTTAGTAATTGGCAGCTAAGCGATATGTGCACTGAGGAGGAGGTGGAGTCAAGGGGACAGCGCTGTGACATGTGCACTGAGGAGGAGGCGGAGCCAAGGGAACAGGGCTATAACATGTTCTGTCACTGCCCTGCGGTGCCAAGAGAACAGCAGTACTTGCAAGACAATGTGCTGAGGGAGGGAGCCCAGCTGTCAGATTGCACAGAACAAAGTCAGCTTCTAAAATCCAGCCTAAGACCATGTTTCTTTATATACATAACATTAGATGTTCCTTATGTTTATCTGTGCCTTTTATGTATATGGGTAAACATAGATTGAAAATTATCCATTGTACCGTTGTAATTTTATTGGAACTGACTTACTCACTTCACTGTACAACCTTATCCAATTCAGGGTTGTGGGAAGGCAGGAGCCCATCCCAGGAAGCACAGGGCAGGGGACACCCTGGGTGGGGAGTCAATCCACTGCAGGACACACACACAAACAGACACTACGAGCAATTTGCAAATGCAGCTCAGACTCACCTGTGTGTCTTTGGATCGTAGGAGGAAACCAGAGAACCTGGAGAAAACCCACCAAGCATGGGGAGATCATGCAAACTCCATGCACACAGACCCAAGGCGAGAATTGAGCCCCAGGCTTGGAGGTCCGAAGTGACAGCACTAACCACCACGCTAAAGTGCCACCTTTTATTAGAACTATTTAGGGTAAATTACCTCAAAAGTACTAGTGAAACACACCATCTAGTTATTAATCTTTCTTGTGAACATTTGCTGCAAATAAAAACTATTCACTGATATATTGCCATGGTAGATTTTAAACTCACTAAGCCATAAAAGGAATTGTACCAGTAATTTGATGAAAACCTCTGAGATTACCACTTTCAGGGCCTTTTGGTGCGGTTATGATGTTGGTGTTAAATCCTTTTGAAAAATACATGAAAATTGCCCTGCCTTCATCTTAGTAGTTCTCTATGGTAAATTCTGTCAAGGGCTAAACAGGTTTTATACACATTAAAGTAAGACATAACACTTGAAGAAGTGGAGAGATCAATGCAGCATAATTCATTGTGACAAAGACTGTAGCGTGCCTGCTGAAACATTAAACAGTCTCTGATAGTGGAAGCACAATTATGTCAAGCCAATTTTGAAAACATGCCTTCTTTGTCTGAAATGAAGACAGTTGTGATTCACTTATATATTTTCTTTGATTTTCTGTTTTTTGGATCAGGACCTTGTTCCCGTTCAGTTGCTTTGGACACTGCAACCTACAGACCTTGACTAATTATCTGAACTTGAGTGGTGTAGTGATTTACTGGAGAATAGAACATTAACAGGATTTTGTTGTGCATATTAGTTTAAACTCATGGGGTAAATATGCGCCCTGACAACTTTTTTTTTCTGAAGTGGTCAAACATAATGGAAATGTGTCAGCTTTCACATTGTAGCCCAGTGGGTAACAAATAAAAAAGAAAATATACTTCAGCTAAGAATTTTTTACATGTTCCATTGCATGGTTCAAGTGCTGAATGAATCCATTCTAAATTAACATGCTTACAAGACATTGCATTTTAAATATTGCATTTTGAAGTCATTTGGCTATGAAGAACCCTAAGAAACAATGGGAAAGGTGGACAGAACAGTTTCTGTATAATATTAAACTGCATACTTTATATAAAGCCAGTACCTGTTCTGTCTTTACTGCCTACCCACTGATGGGTGCAGTTACCTGTAAACCATTCTCCTATTCTGGGAACTGGGACAGATTATCACACTGATGTTTGTACACAGCCGCATAAACCAGAAAGTCACATATTTCATCGGAGTAGCTTATTTTTGATAATGGGAAGAAACCAAGAAATTAAAAACTTACACCAACCCAGGTGGAATACACAAACTCTGCACAGCCTCAACTGCTGCTGTATATAAACCAGTAGCAAAAGCCACAATATAACTTCAGATTTTCTAAATGGAATTTTCCAAATAGGGTTCTCATCACAATTTGGAAACATTGAGACTGAATCACATAACTTACCTAAAATATCAAATTGTCCAAGGTTCAGTAACTAAAGGAAACACCAGCCTGTCCACTAATGTGTATCTTGCTGATGTATTCCAGCATAAATGATAAAAGAAATTTTGATCTTAATGTTAAGAGGTATGTAATATTTATATGTAGGTATAAAACATGACTGAAAAGAAAAGGTAGGGCTTTGCGCTGCCATTTGACAGTTAAGCATAATTAACTTGTGCTTCAACTAAAAGCTGAAAGCTTCTCCTGATCAGATGTGCAATGTACATCTTTGTTTACTTTAAAATCAAGGAAATTACATTTTAATATTGGGTCTTGACCAATGTGTCATTTCAGGAGTTGGCATCATTTTTGTATATTATGGACAGTATTACTTTTGGGAGCACAAAATGGCCAATTTTAACCTCATTCGCATAAACATTTAATCCTTCCACACAAGGAAATGGACTAAGTCACAGTCATTACTGCAGATCACAGTCATTACTGCAGATCACAACCATTTGGAAAAATAAGGACTGACATTGATTGTTTGTTTGGCTTTACTCTGCCATATATCTGAGGCGATTATAGAATGAATTCAATTCGCTTAAATGACTATGGCTGTCGCCCCTGCTGGGTTCTGTACTGAGGGTGGATCCATTGTTGAATGGCACACTAATTTATTGTTCATTTTGAGACAAGGAGGCCGTGTACGCTATTTTAAGGCCTGAAGAGTGGCCTATGATGATAAATACAGAGGTTTTAATGATGTTTTTCTGCTCTGAAGTGGGAAATGGACTGGAATTTGAAGCCATTTTGTAATGAAAGACCAGTGCAATTTTTCCACACAATCCAGTGTGGTGCAGAGCTGTTAATTTTAAAACAGGCGTACTTGCCCTTGTCATGATAAGCATTGCTGGTGCAAACCTAGAATAGTGTGATGGCACCATTGTGTAGGGCTCAGTTTTATTTATGTTCAGTCTTAGTCCTTTTAGTCTTACTCATTCGTGATCCGTAATGTATGCCCGGCTGTATTTGTGCACCAAATTACAGACTGCCAGACAAAACGCAGGGAATCATTCATGCATAAACAGCAGCGTTATGCTCTATCCCAGTTCTGCATTGCTCTGCTGGGTACAGTTTCTAATCCTGGGATCCCACTCAGTTAGACATGCACATTTCCATTCTTTTAGTGATGATAAATCTGGTGAGACAGCAAGTACAGAAAACACCATAACCGGGTGGAATTTACAGTATGTAAAATGTTTCTTGTATGAAAGAGTATTTCTGAAAATCACAACATTATCTAAGGCCATTACCAGATGTGTTAATTCTCTAATCAAACTCAGTGATCTTACACTCCTTAAGGCATTAACTGCACTTTATTTGTGTAGTGCAGAAAGAAATGCTGTTACTGGAAAGGCGGGAAGTCTTTTTTTTTTTTACATTTGTCTAGATATCCAGCAGCATGAAATTACAGAATGTTGGAGTTATTATTCAAAATACATGAAAGATAACTCTTGCAATGTTTGATTACATAAATATAATAATAAACATTTTTTTTTGTCTGAACAAGCAACATTTGCTTAGGTTTGCTTGGGATAATTCATCTTTAATTCTGCATTAGGTTGGCAATAGGGACCCTGCCTTGTGCCCTAGGCTGCCTGAGATAGGCTCCCAGCCACCTGTGACCCTGTTTGGGATCAGCAGTTGGGTAATGGATGGATGAATGGGTATCACAAGTGAATTTACTGAAATACTGTTTTACTTTCACATATAATGACACTTTTACTTATAAGTTTTCTGAACTACAGACAGTATTGTCATAAAATTTGCTATAAATTTGACCATTTACTTGTTATTAAACAACATCGAGGGCCACCCTCTTCCAGCAGCTGGTGACACACACTAAGGAGGGGGCCTCCTTACAGGTGTGTCCCTGTGACTGCATCACCACCGATCTACTGCCCGCTGTTCCTCTGGGGGCGCATTGGTTTGCACAGGCGGTGTTGTGGAGTGACCGCTGCAAGTCAATAGATTTATCTTTTCTAACATGTGCCATCATCTGGCCTGAATGCAAAGATTTATCTCCGTGTCCTGCTAACTGCTTTGTACTGGAGCCGACGAGCCGACGCATCCCATGCTGCAACGGCAGTCGGAGAGGTGAGTTAAAAGTTCATTGGCTGATATTGTTATTGATGGCAGTGACTGTTCGCCTGCACTCTTGCTTGGTGACCATTATGCGGCCGTATAACAGACAGCTGAGATACAGGCATGCAAAGCTGTGGTGGACATGAAACTGTTCTTAATTCATTCTGACACTTCTATTGGAAGAAGTGCACAAGGGTGTGTGTTCACATTCCCTGTGTGTCTCACGTTTGTTGAGTCCAATCTAGATTCATAGAGTGAATTTAAATTGCTCTTACATGATCTTAAACCGGATGAGAGGTGAAATCAGTCCGCAAGGATTCCACTTACGTGCTGCCAAATGTTTAATTAATTTATTACAGGAATTTTATGTACTGTATTTTGTTCCATATGTTAATGGTCACCCATGATTGACTGTAAAATTTACCATTCTTAAAACTTGCGCCTTACCTTTGTATATAATTCATAGTTATGCCTCACAGTAAAATGCCTGTAGAACAAATTTGCCTTTGCATTTTTCCATTCACAGACAGCATAACTCAGGTTTTATTCACTTTATCCAATGGCTGCCATGTCAAACCTAAATACTATTATACGACTTATAATTCATCCTTACTTCAGTGACAGAGGTCTTGCTCTGAAGGTGACTTCATTACATTAAATGTTATTGCCTCATATATCAAAGCCACATGGCCCCAATTTTAAACTCTGGTCTTTGCTTGCCTGTGAAATTGACTGCTTTCTATCAAAAAAATAATTAAATTAGACTTCTTTTTATGTACATAACAAATGCATTATTCTTGCTGACTGTTTGATGTGTGACAAAAATAAAGATAAATGTATTTTTACATATTCACTGCTGATGAGTGATTAGTAGCTTTCATAGCAACAAAGTTGGCATAAAGTATCCAAAGAAACTTTGACATTATATACAAGTAATTGACTCAAAACTTCTAAGCACTGGTAATACAGCATACCAGAGGGGCAGTTATCTTTGCTGACGTGTTTAATTTTATTTTGGCCTTAGGGTTTCACCTCTTTTCTATCATGAAGAGGCTAAAATGTTTACTGAAAAAAATTCATGGGATTAACTTCTTGCTTTTTCTGCAGTGTGGTATTTCAGTCTTTCCAGAACACCGATATGTGACTGTTTTTTTTTTTTTTCTATTTTTTTATTAAGTGTCACGGTTTGCCTGGAGTTAGTGTTGTGTGTCCCCTCTCGTAACCTCATGTCCTTGTTTCCCTGTTTGTGTTTGAGTGTTTGCACTTTGTTTAGGTTTTCCACTATTTAGGTTTGACTCTTTTGACTGTTAGGGTGCCTGGTACTGATGTTGTGTTGGTGGACCTTCCTGGCTGTAGTGCTGAGTTTGTGCATGACTGGTGCTTTGTTGGGTTTCTCTTTTGTTTCAATTTTGGTTAGGTTGTACTTTTTGCCAATTAAAATCTCTATGTGTTCAGAGCTGTTCTGCTGTGGTGTACTCTGTCTTGCACCCAATAATGGCCGTACAGGTTATGGAGAAGGCTTAACTAAGGTGGAACAGGTGAGAGAAAAGTCTTACCTGTAACAGAAGAGAATAGGGGTGTAATGGTGCACAAAAGTCATGGCTCAGTAATGACCTCGGTTTTGAAGTTGTGGTTCGGTAAGTTTTCAGTACAGTGGATAATAAAGATATAATTGTTTTCATTTATTATGAATTTAACTTCTAAACATATTAACTTATAGACAGGGGTAAACTGAACAAAATTTCTTGGACACAGAAAGGCACATAACTTTCCTATGCCAAAAATACATGACTATGTCTAGATATTATTTTTAAATTATGTCAGTTAATATTGCTGCAACCTAGTGGCATTTATTAATGAATTCTCTTAAATCCTCTTTGATTGCGTGAACACGGATTTCATAGGGCTGTATTTCATTTGCTAACATTTCGGTCTACTGGCCGCAATAACATAAAACAAATATGCGCAAAAGGTGCGTCTTAAGATTATATTTATTGGGATCACAACTGAACATCCTGTACCGAACAGCACAGTAAAAACACGCATACCGTTACGCCCCAAATAGAGACTAACACCGAAATTTAATCGAGGCAGGACAGGGTAGGCACAAGGTTTAACTGAGGTAAGGACAGCTCTGAACTGATGAAGAACAGGATGAGAAGTATCACATAACACTTTCATTTTGCATGCAGACAGCTTGTGGATCAAAGTTTATGTTAGGTGACACTTTGCTCATGTAACAACCTCAAATATGCTTAAACAGATCAAAACGTTCAGTATGCAACTTTTGATCACATATAAAATTACCTTTTTTTTTTTATAATCAGGTATACATGGAAGGGCTGATAGGCGTTGTCCAAAGTAAATATGTTCATTTCTTTTACCTTCCCTCTTCCTCTTCAAAGACATAAAGATGACTGATGAGAGCTCTATCATTGCTTTTAACAGATTGAGTCCCAACTTTTAACATACTTAAACTTTGTGGTAGTTTGTTGCTATATTTAAAGTTTATGGTGGCAAGTTTTTCAGGATACACGCTCAGTAGACACATTGCTGATTTATCTGTGAGAGCTTTTCTCACATCTGCAAAATCGCAAATGTTTATTTGCAAAACAGCCTTGGGTATTTTGCAACACAACATTCAATTAGACAGGTCGATTGCTGATTTGGTACTTTTTATTGCCATTAAAATGTGCAAACATGTCGTTTCTGTTCCTGTGGTCGCAGCTTTGCTTTGGCTCTGCTGTTGTGGGTTTAGCAGTGAGTTCACCTGCTCCACTCCATCTCTCACACGCCCAAATATGTTTCCAAAGCAACCCGACAATCTTGATGTGCTCACAGGCAAACAAATGCACGCCATACAATCTTCACTATCTTGTGACGCTGGTGCCCACAAGGTTTCAGAAAGATTTGCTGGCAGCTGAAGCAAATTACTCTTTTTTGGCTAAACTCCATAACACTTCCCATCAGCCGGTAACATATATATTTTTATAAGATGTAAGTTGAGAGTACAGTATATTACTGTCATATCAGTACTTTCTTTAGCAAATCTTCCTAATGTATTTATAATATAGTTTCTCTTTGAATGTTATTGTGCATGTGATACCAAATAACAATTTTGACTTTGTCAAGATAACAAATGTGACCTTTTTATCAGTTGGACTTGCAGGAAATTAGTTTGTGTTTGACCAAAACACAAACCAGCCACCAGCCAGATTGGTTAGCTGTTAACATAAAACAATTTATCATTGTACTATTGGTTGTCACATGTGCTGGGAATTAATGTCAAAAGATTATTACAGCCACAATTTCAATATATTGGACAGTTTAACCTGTTTCACTACTATTAAATAAGTGAAGCAGATTTAATTGTGCAGATTGTACTAAAGCACGATATTTGAGGCTGTCTTTATTCGTACCATTATTGGTTCATCAATATCGCGAGTTTGCAGATGGCGATCTGCCAGTTACAGGCAGAAAGATTATTCTCCTCCTTTGTAGTTTAAAACAGAAAGGAAAGGGCATCAAATCTAAACTGGTCCTATCATTGCGGCAAATATTAAATATTGCAATGAAAGTCTTGCTAAACTGAAATTTAAATGTGACCTCTAATAACAGGGCAGAATAGATGTAATTTATAAAGAAGAGAATTAAACATTTCTATTATTCTTTGGCAAGAATACATTTCACCGTCAGCTTTGGTAGGGTTTTAAGATAAAACCATTTGTGGGAAAGATACATGAAATGGCCTAATCCAAACTGGGAAAGTGGTACATTAGTCATTTGCCACTAACTACGCGTCCAACAGCAAAGAGAAGCTTGACAGGAGTAAAACTCAGCAGGAAGTGTGAAGTACAACTTGTCTAGCCATGTAGTAAAGGTCCTTCTACTGATGGAAGGAAAACTGGCGTATGTAGGACATTAACAAGGCTAGCTGTGAACTGGGAAGACAAAGTGAAACCCTCAAAGAATACACCGTGCGCACAAATACAGCCCTTATAAGTGTTAGGGAGGTTTGTAGCTTTGATGGTGACACGATAAAAGAACCAGCTCCAAAGTCAAAACTAGAAGGAGCAGAACAAACAAATCAAGAGAATCACAAACTCCTGAAGGTCTAACTCTAATTACTATTTAATAAACCAGCAATTAATGAAAGGTCCCAACACTATAAAGTACAGAGCACAGCATTACACAGGAGAGAGAAGTAACCCAATTAATCAATTAACCTAAATTAAACGTAAAGTGGAGCCCTAAACCAGGCACACTGGAACTGCATCCAAGGCAGCCCCATGACATTAGTTGTCAAAAAAAAATGTTTAATTTTCCCTTTGTTAGAGAAATACATTAATTTGCAAGTAGTGTTGTCTCTCAGCATGCCAGTGTCCTGCTAATTTATCTCTCTGTGTCAGGTGTTGCATCATAGTTTGCTTATTTGAGCAAAACCCAAACTGAAGCCACCTGCCCTGAATTAATAAAGTAAATCCTTCATAAAAGAGGAAAAAACAGAATCCTGAAAACACTTGCGTACCCATTTTCTTTATAGCATTGGTTGTATGTAATTTTTGGCTAGAGGAGGTGAAAATCATTCCTGTCCTATGTTTTTTTCATAGTCAGAAATTTCCACATTGCTGGATATACAGTTTTTTTTTTCAGAAAGCTTACTTGAGTAAACGCTAATGTAACTTGCCAGCAATTATGATAAATCGCAGTAATTAACTGTAACCCTTACAAGCTTCATATAATTGATGGGGAGTATATTTGGATTATAATAGAAGCAGTTTAGAAATGATCTCATAGCATTTGTATGAAGTACAAACTATCCCAATAGTCTACTGTGCATGAATAATGCACTCTAAAAAACAGTGCTGCTAGTATCTCATTAAAATTAAAACACAGAACTAAGCAAATAAAAATGTATGTGTACAAAGATAATTTTGGAAACACACAATGGCACTGCACCTAAACATTTGTCTTTAACGGGAGGTTGATAGCAAGCTACTCTCAGGTGAGGTTACTTGGCAGACAAAGCAAAGATGCAGGCTTCAAACCAACAGTGCATAGGTGGGACAGTCACATTTGTGTTGTCCTGGTAACGTGGCGAATGGCTCGGAGTTTCAGACTCAAATCCAGTCCAGTTCCAGTCTGTGGTTCTTGTTCTCCTCTGCATGTTTAAATACATTTTATTTGCACAGTCTGATTTTCTGTCTGGTTCCAGATAGGGTCTATTTCAATGAGTCAGTGACTCTAAATGACACCTCTGTGCGAGAGAATACTTGAGTGTTTTTGGGCAGTCAGGTACCACACCAACTGAATACAGTTCTTTACGGCTTCAGTTTTCGGAGTAAAGCTCTAAGTCACTACTACGAAGAGATGGGCAGCTGAAAAGGGATGGAAGACTGGACAGTACACATTCCTCACTTTCTCAATCAGTAAAGGCCTGAAGTTAATACTGCGTGCAACACAGGATATGAATTTCTGAAGCTTCTGAAACATAAAGGATGTTGTAATCTAGTAGGCTGTTTTAGTAGCCTGAACTGCTCATTCATTATTCAAGGGGAAATTTTTTTTTTCTCTGAGATCTCTCCAATTGTTGACACTACAGAAATAATGTAATGGAGGGCTGGTAGACTTTAGGTAGGACAAGGTGGCGGCAGTACGCTAGCAACACTAGCAATTATACAATGCGGGGACATGAGAGGCAAGCCATGCATTGTGGTGGATTTCAAAATTATGAAATTGCTGCTGCCCACAAACCAGGCCTTTATTAGAACAAATATTCAAAGTACATTACAATACATCTGCAGTGCACCTGAATAATGCACTTGAGTTCCCCAGGAATCAAAGATATTTAAAGCATATTTTCGTATTTTGAAATAACGAATATATACACTGTGTGATGGAACGCACACTAGTAAACCTGGGAAGGTTTATCATCAAAACAAAACACACAAAACTGAAAGCAAACACATAAATTCCTTTAAACTACGCTCATAGAAACACAGAGTGCAAACAACTGAAATTGTCAGAAGTTTAACATGTAATTACATCAGAGATTTTGAAAGCCGTTTAAAATATTAGAAGACTCAGACCTTGACCATTCTCATTGTGTGACAGTCCATTTTCAGTGTAAAGATATTTGCTTTTGTCTAATATCCTTTTGTTTGTTTAAGAGTCCGTCAATGACTCTTAAATCACATCTTTTGTTTTTTCATTCCTAATCACCATGGAAAAAATATCCCACAAAGCTGAGTTTTATCTAAAAAATATATCCTAGCATGGTTGTAGGAAGGTTTTTCTTTTTACTGTTTTTATTTATTTTTTTTTTTACAAAAGAAAGCTTTGTAGATATAATTCAGATAAAAAAGGCATTTTCTTGAGTTACGAGTAAAAGATCCATTGTTTTTTCATGAAACAAAAACATTCATTTTCACTACTCCTTGGGGTTTTCACCTTGGATGGCAAGCCTTAAAACATAAATTACTTTTTTGTCTCGTTAACATTCCATGAAATTAAGAACAATTCACACAAGAAGTTTTCTTAATGACATCGAGTGATGAAATGAAATGAAAATATTCCAATTATTTTAATTTGCTTTTAAGCAAAACAGTTTGAATATTTTACAATGTTAGTTTTTCTCCAGAAAACCAAAAACAGGAGGGGCCGGTACATTCATGGAGGTAAAAAAAGAACAGGGATAACCTGAGACTAAATTTATACAAGGAAAAATAAATAATAAATACCAACAGTTATAGAGCAGAGCAGAGTGCAGCCTGACTATCCTTGCCATTACTCTTGTGATGTTAATTTTAGATGCCAACACAACTGCAGTCTGAAGCATAAACGAAAAATCTTGGTATTTTTTGCCTACGCATTAGTTACCACTTTCTGAGGAACAGAAAGAAAGTAACTAAAACACATTAAAACCAAATGGAAAATGTCAGGTGAGGTAATATTTAAAATAAAACTAAAACCATTTCAAGCTCAAACAAAGAAAGGCAAAATTAGTAAAATCCAGTTAATACACCCTTATGAGAAATTCAGACCTAAACAATGACGGTACTATTTTAAACTCTGAATTATTAATAATGAGAAATACAATTTGTAGTTGTTTTATCTTATCAGGTGTATTTGTTGTGTTAGCTAACCAAGAAGCAATGCATGGTTTGAGATGCGGATGAAGGCATTGTCTTTAGCTGTAGTACTGCACATATATGAAATAACACCTGAAAACTGATCATGTGTAATACAGCACAGTGAGTACACAGTGTTGCTAACCTAGCACGTAAGGCATGAGATCGATTGAATCCCTAAATTAGGGTTTGTGATTTTCGATTTTGTGTTTACAGTCAAAACTGCTATGAGTGATGATGTGTATTCCTGAGAATTTGTTCTTCTGTTAGTGCCAGTCCCAGCAATAATGTATGTAACTATTGAGTAGCATTATAGAAACAGCATAATCAAAGGGGTTCATGAGCCAACAGAGTGAGGACATGGTTAGGTCATTTAAGAAGTGGAGTTTGGCTCTGCAGCAGTATGTAAATGCAGCAAATGAATGTCTACAATAACACAAACAGCATTTCCAAACAGACTGGGAGCCTTACTCTGACGGAGACAGTGGATCTCATGAGACGCTGTTATAACACTCAGAATCGATAGATATTGATGGCACATATGTTAAAACTAAACTGATATACACCGTTTTATTCATTTACAGAATAGAATTGTCATGTCCAAATAACAAAATGCCAAGAACACGTACTTTCTTAATTGTCTGGGTGGCAAATCAGGTCTTTGGGTTTGAAAGTTGAGTTGGGTCTTGTTGCTTATCAGGAGATTTTGAAGGTTGTGGTTAACTGCCGAGGATGTGGGATGGAACACTAGATAACAGGAAGCTGGTCACAGTGTGACGGAAGAGCTACGGGCTTGTTGAAACAGTACGGTGGCTTACAGGGTCAAACTGATGAAGAGCACAGTGATGATAACAGGTGTGGAATGATAGCAACACCTATAGTGTCTCGGCCATATCCTTTACAAACGTAAGTTGTTTCCGTGCATCTGAGAGAAAGTTGATGTTGTTTTTCCTCAACCTCCAGTGTATTCTGTGTATGCTTACATAAATTTAGTCACATTTGTGTGAGAATTGCCTATACTGGTACTCATAATGGGAAACGCTAAATGGGCTATGTATGTATTTAGATGCCCCAAAAGCATTCAAATTGAACTGACGATAATGTTTAAAAATGATTATTGAAATGTTTTTAGGGTAAAGGTAAAAAACATAGTATAAAATTCCAGTGCTTTATAATTTCACTATGTGGAGTAGACAGTTTACGCCAATATTCCAGTTTTAGATTTTATTACCTGTGATTTCCCCCCCCCAAACCTGTACGTAATTGTGTTATTCTTTTCAAATTGTTGTTTTTTATTCTCTAAGATACATATATGCTTTGATAACAAATGTAACACCTAAATTTTGCACCAAAAATAGGGTTTATGATGCTTCTGTCTCGATAAGGTTTTATCTCTGTATAATTCACTATTTATTTCTCTTTCCTCATAAATTGATTTCTGAAAACCTTTTTTTTTACTTTACTTGAGGTAAGGCATTTATTGAGTGCAACATTGCCACAGATACATTATAGTGCTTGGGTAACGGGCCAACATCTTATGACGGATGTGACAGCACATGTAATACTCACAGTAAGTCACAATGCATGACATAATGAAATGCTATGAAAAGCATCATTAGTCACCCATTAACCCAGGCCTCATTAACAGTAACAGTCAAATGCCCTCAGGATGGAAAATGTACAATAATATGCGTCTGAAACATGTCCATCTTGGTGCCTTTGATCACTTTCCCACAGAATAAAAAAAACTCTGCCTCCACAGTTTTCTCTCTTCACAGTTTAAGGTTTATATCTCAGTTTTGTGTAAATGTAACTCTGAACTATTTATTCTTCTCCCAGAAGAGTAGGCTTCAGTTTTTGGCACAACAGAGCGACTGTTTGAATGTGTGGCATAAAACGATGCACGCCGAATGTTCATGCCAATCGCATGCGTGGTGCTTGAGGTCATATTTTATCTGATTTTATTTTTTAGTTCTGCGTTTTCACTGGTATCTCTCCCAGTTCAACAATGCAATCTGCATTTTGTTTCTGACTGCCAAACCTCTACAAAGACAGAAAAAGTTGATTTCTTTCCAAAAACTACGGCTTTATTTATTTGCTTGGCCTGCAACATTTTGATAGAGCATATGTCTGAAGTTTTAGATAAAATCACCGTTGACTTAAAAAATATCTAACAGTTTTTATCACTGGATTATGTAAACTGAATTTTTAATTTCTAGTTTATAATTTATTTTAGTGTCTTTACAAATTAATAAGGGTAAATTTTTAAAATTCACTCATTAATTTGCAACTTAAGAATCTGGTGTTAATTTATGGTCTTTAAATAGTCAGATTCTTGACCGGAAAAAGGTGGTTTGCCATCTGCAGGTTGGAGGAGAGATACTGCCTCATGTGGAGGAATTTAAGTATCTAGGGGTCTTGTTCACGAGTGAGGGAAGGATGGAGCTGAGATTGACAGACGGATTGGTGCAGTGGCAGCAGCAATGCAGTCGATGTACAGGCCTGTTGTGGTGAAGAAGGAGCTGAGCCAAAAGGCAAAGCTCTTGTTTACCAGTCAATCTACGTTCCTACTCTCACCTATGGTCATGAGCTTTGGGTCGTGACTGAAAGAATGAGGTTTCGGATATAAGCGGCTGAAATGAGTTTCCTTCACAGGGTGGCCGGGCGCACCCTTAGAGATAGGGTGAGGAGCTTGGTTACCAGGGAGGAGCTCGAAGTAGAGCCGCTGTTCCTCCACATTGAGAAGAACCAGTTGAGGTGACTCGGGCATCTGTTTCGGATGCCTCCAGGATGCCTCCTTGGGGAGGTGTTCCGGACATGTTCCACTGGGAAGACCCAGGACACGAGAGAGGGAGAGGGAAGTCTGGACGTCCCTTCTTAGACTGCTGCCCCCGCGACCTGGCACCGGATAAGCGGCAGAAGATGGATGGATAGATGGATAAATAATCGGATGTGTCGGAAGTTTTATTGCTTTTTGTAACCATACAGTGCTAAGTGGAACAAAAACTGCTATTGAACAGCAAAAGTACAAGCTTGAAGTCATGACAAGGCTTCAGATATAACTGGCAGGCTGCAGACATGTGATTTACAATCATAGCACATGCTAAGTGAGTCACTTCTACTGACCACCCATTAAGACCTAATTGTGGAAGATATTCATAAAATATGTGTGAGCTTTCCCAGGTTTAAAGGTCCATTTTTACACCTCTTCAGCTTCGAGAAGTTCAGGTTAAATAATGAATTAGTCAGACGTCTGCCTCAGATTCATAATTCCACACAAAGCAGACCGTAGGTTTGCTTTTACTTTATCTAATATCTTCTAGCAGTGACATATATGTTGGAAGCTTTCACAGTTCTCTTGAAATGGCTAAAAATAAAAAAATATTTTAAAATGGCAACATCGACAGAATTATAATGTGTTATTAGCAAATTCGGTGTGTTTTCAAAGCATACATTTCAGTTCATGAAACCCACGCAGAGAAAATCAAAGGGTATCAGATTGTAACACGCCAAAATGTATATTCCTTAAATAAATAAATAGGCAAAGAAAGAAAGGTTTCAGAGGAGTAAAAATATTTCTTTGACTTTTCTTCAATTTACTGGCCATGAAGAATGCAACAAAGACGTTTGCCACATTATGCTCAAGATAACTGCCAGAAAACAACCGTTGACACAGAAATGTCAGATAGTAAAAACTGACACGAGTGTTAGCGTGGTGAAACAAACGTTTGTGATTGCTATAAATAAACATGGCATGAAATTGCACATCATGCTACAAAGCTACAGTCTATCCAGATGCACTCTTGAAAAACTTGCCCCTAATGCATCTAAAGAATTTATAGTACAGCCATAAGTACTGTTGTGATTTTAAAGGCAGTTTGATCTGTGTCGAAATGAAGCAGTAAAAAAAAAAATGCAAGAGGGAAATTTGTATTATATGTGTCACAGAGTGCTTTATCAAGTGGAAGTGCAAACAGTAATTGGATATTCAACTATGCAGAGTCTTTCATATTAAAGGCACGGATACAGAGAAATAGGTACAAACTTGTTGGCATTTTTCTCTTCTTATTAATTCAGCTAATCATCTGTTTGATGATGCCGGTTTAAGCTTTGACCTTGTTGACTCCTTCTCCAACCTCTCTTTATTTGTTTTTTTAATTCTTTTTTTAAAGGCATTGTTTATACATAGTCTTCTTGGGAATTTTCCCTCTAACGGCTCTGCGGCGACGTGGCCACGTTCACTTCTTGTTTACATCCAGTGCCACACTTGAGTAGTTAGCTAATTAGTTTTGCTGTAATTATCTGCCTCAGTGCTTTGCAATAGCCTCACGTATTGTGATAGTACACGGGCCCAGGGAGGAGAACAAGCTTGCAGAGTAGGTTTTCTCTCCCTTAAATTAGCTGCTTTTTCTGGCCTATCAGGAGGACAATAGATCTTGGGAGACAGGTTAGTGAGAGGAGCGTCTGCAATCAAAGCACAATCAGAAGCTTTCGACAATGCGGTTTGGTAGATATACGGCTCCTTGATTAGCTTTAAGCCTTGGCTCTTCTGGAAAAGAGGGCTTGGGGTGCGGAGCTGAAGTCCGGGCCGAGGAGATGGGCCCACTCGTTAATTCTGAGATCACCTGTTTAGTGTGATGCACGTGTGTGTACACGTTTCATGCCTTAATACACAACTTATGGATTCAAGACCAGACTTCCTGTGATCATAACATGACACTGCCAGTATGAATTACTTTTATTTTTCTTCAGTTTATATAATGTAAATTTTAAAATGTGTAATTTATCATTGTTATTTATTTTGCAGGTCACAATCCAATATTCAGTATCACATTTCAAACAGCATAACAAAGAAAAGTGATTTCAAAGGAATATATCTATGTGTGTCTGTGTGTGTGTGTGTGTGTGTGTGTGTGTGTGTGTGTGTGTGTATGGCACCTGGAAGTGGGAGGGATATATTAGGCAGAAAGTGAATTTTTTGTCCCTGTTGATGTGTTGATGTGATGGAACCAGAAAAAATGGGCAGCATAAGGATTCGAACAGGCCAAATTGTGATGGTTAGACAACTGGGGCAGAGCAACTCCAAAACTGTAGCTCTTGTGGGAACTTCGCAGTCTGCAGTGGTCAGAACCTGCCAAATGTGGTCCAAGGAAGGAAAACTGGTGAACCAGGGACATGGTCGTGGACAGCCAAGGCTCATTGGTGCACATGGTTAGCAAAGGTTGGCCTGTGTAGTCCGATCCAATAGATGAGCTACTATAGCTCAAATTGCTGGTAAAGTTAATTGTGGCTCTGATAGAAAGGTGTCAGAACACACAATGTATTACGGTTTGTTGCTTATGGTGCTGTGTAGCTGCAGACCGGTCAAGGTACCCATGCTGACCAGTGTCCAGTGCCAAAAGCACCTACAGTGGGCACATGAGCATCAGAACTGGTCTACGGAGCAATGGAAGAAGACGGCCTGGTCTGATGAATCATGTTTTCTTTTACATCATGTGGATGCCTGGGCGCATGCTTACCTGGGGTAGAAATGGCACCAGGATGCACTGTTGGAAGAAGGCAAGCTGGCGGAGACCTTGTGGTGCTGTTGGCTATATTCTACTGAGAATCCTTGGGTCTTGCAATTCATGTGGATGTTACTTTACCACATACCACCTACCTAAACATTGTTACTGACCAAGTACACCCCTTCTTGGAAAAAATATTTCCTGATAGCACTGGCCTTTTTCAGCCTGGATAATGAGCCATGCCACACTGCAAAGATGGTTCAAGAATGGTTTGAGGAACACAACAATGAAGTCGAGGTGTTGACCTGACGTCCAAATCCAGTCAAGAATCTGTAGGAAGTTTTGGAAAATCAAATTGACGGAGGCCCCACCTTGCAACTTACAGGACTTAAAGGATCTGCTACTGACAGTTTGGTACTAGACACCACAGCACATGTTTAGGGGTCTAGTGGAGGCCATGCCTTAAAGGGTCAGGGCTGTTTTGGTGGCAAAAGGGGGACCTACTCAATATTAGGTAGGCGGTTAATGTTATGGCTTATTGGTGTTTAGGCTTATAATATGTAAAATTTGGGGTATAATTTTTCAGTTATATTCACACTATAAAAGAGAGAGGGGTGGTAGTTGTTGTATGTGCCACTACTGCAGCCTATCAAATACCCAAATTGCTATTCCTACAATAAAATGTGAATTAAATATAGTGCACATACTGCAACAGTGCAGTACAAGGAGTATTTTGCGAAATTAAGTTAAATGTGACCTTTATAATGAAGAACAAGAATTTGTTGTATATATTGCTAAGAAAAGAAAGATGTGTTAATAAGACCGTCACAAAACGCTGGTACAAAAAGCAGTTTTTCATTTTAATGATGTAAATGTATTTATATGCAGCCTTGCCCAATGTGTCTACGTGGATTATTTTTATGTTCTTTTTGCAAAATCTATCGTACAGTCTCATGACCTCAGATGGTAGGGAAAATGTCACGCTGATTAACAGAAATGCAGCTCACAGTATATTTTAGAACATCCTGCTATTTTTGTTGTAATTTTACAGTTTTCCTAACATATAACAAATATAGACAAAGCCATTTTCCTTGTGATCAATGAGGCCAGTACATGTTAGTTACTGTAGGCTATTGCTATCTATTGATTTTTGGTTATTGCTTTGTTCTCTGCTTGTATTATGTGTGTCATGCTAGTTTTCACCTCTTGCTTAACTTCAGTTCCATAAACTGCAGTGTAAGTTGAGTTAAAATTTTCCTATAGCAGTACTTGTGTAATGCCTGTATGGATGTGCTTATGTGGCTACACCCCCTCATTCTCTCATCTCTGTTTCCTTGTCTCTTGTTTGTCTTTGTGAGTATGCATACCTGACGCCCATTTCCAATGTGCTCACTGTTTAGGTTGGCTATTTTCCTTTGTTTACTTGCCTGGTATTGAAGCCATTGTGATTAGTTATTGCCTGCTGTTAGGTGTAGTGATCTGTTTTTTCCAGGTGTTAGATGTAGTGATCTGTTATTGCCAGGTGTCAGGTGGTGATCGGTTCTTGCCAGGTGTTAGGTGTAGTGATCGTTATTGCCAGGTGTTAGGTGTAGTGATCGGTTCTTGCCAGGTGTTAGGTGTAGTGATCGTTATTGCCAGGTGTTAGGTGTAGTGATCGGTTCTTGCCAGGTGTTAGGTGTAGTGATCGTTATTGCCAGGTGTTAGGTGTAGTGATCGGTTCTTGCCAG